>OX596199.1:12526642-13126642 GCA_951394215.1 Glyphodes perspectalis
TGTATATGTGTAATATATTTTTCAGGTTATCGTAAAATAAATGAGACACATATTACAAAAATAAAATTTTATTGCTTTTCTTCTTAAAATTAATATAGATATTGTCTAGGATAAAACATTATATCCGCCGTATGCGCGAGCGCGTGTGCGCAGGAGGGAGGTCCTTATTGTCGGGCTCGGGCGGCGCTCTGGCGCACGCTGACGTGTCTTACATTATATTAACAACTACTTCGAGATGACACATTTGTACTATTGCTATAGTATGTCTTTAGTTTTTGACAGCACAGCAGTTTCATTGTTGGAAACGTGGAATGCAAAGAGCTTGGCTTAAATTTAATGATAAATTAATTTTTCTGAGATTTTATGTACTATAAATATGTTATTGTCTTTACTATCTACTCGGATACAAGGAAGATTTAATGAAAGAGTCCATAATGAATTCAATGTACATAGGTACAACATTGATAAATCAATAAGTCAGAGTGCGCTCAGAGTGAGCATCGTCTACTATAGGCAGCATGTCGCGTCGTATCTTGTGCTTTCGTTACATACATAGATGGTTGTTACTAATAAACAAACAGACGAATGACGAATAACGAATGATGTAGATTCAAAGTCTATCGAAATTTACAAATTCGCATGGTGGTAAGTGGCCATTTCTCGTTATAATATAATCGTGTCAGCATCACAAGAGACGTCGCGTCCTGCTGTCGGCTCGCGCGCGGCGCAGGAGTGCGCTACATGTATAGACTACCTTAACACTATTTGGCACCAGACGCATGAAACAACCGTTACTGGGTGTGACCAGCGTGAGTTCTGTCGCGACAGAGCTGCGGGCGCCACAGAGCGATGCCAGCTGCGGCCTCGTGTCTTTGTGCGACACACACTTGCAATAATTGACGGAACACATTCATATCTATCTCCCAGCCTTTAGACCACATGAACTTGCAGTATATTAGCTGGTACTGTTAAAAAGTTCAAGCATTGAGTAACTTTTAAACTTTTAGTAATTGTTAGCAGTGACACGAGCGTGTGTACTAGTGATAGTCTGCAAGCGGAAAGTAAATAGGAACAATTTTTATTTCTGATGACTCATGTACTCGTTCTTTTCTTTTCTAACAGAGAAAGATAATGTTGATAATGTAGAAGCCGCCGCAGCTGCCAGTGGCAATGGGAGGCAACAGCTCCTGCGAGCATGTGTACTTTAAAGCAAATCACAGCAAATTCAATAATCACATCAGTCGAACGCAGCACAGCGGTTGTCGGAGTTTAGCACCATAATCTCTCTCAAACGACGCGGCACGAGCGAGGGCCGCCCGGGTCGCGCCGCCAGCTCAAGCGTTCAATGTGGGCAACAATGAAGGAGTCAGATATATTTGACCTGTAAAAATTTAGTACAACTACCGAGTTATTACAACTTTTCATGAACGCAAACTGTTGTTAGTTTCTTTATTTAAATTTAACACTAGTTCAATAATGGAGAAATTGTTTGTTTATTAGATAACAAACAATTTCACACGGAACAACGGAATTTCAAACAGCTTTATATGATATATGAATATGAATTGTAACTTAAGATCGAACTCAAAATCAATCAAATCATAATATGTGTTTAGAGCCCGGGCGGCGAGACTGGCGACACCACCGAGCCGACCTTCCACTAGTTCCACCGCCGCGCCAACTTGCTCGGCTCCACGCCGCGACTGTTGCGCACGCTATCTTACATTCACAACGTCGATATACTTCGATAACACTCTAATATAGGAATAATCAACACTATACGTAATTGGTAAATAGAACAGCGCGCTCCCATTGCGTGATATGAGCGGCGCGGGAACTCGTAACCCTACGGAACCACTATACTCGGGATGAACGTAAACACTACATCGCCTACTTACTATTAATATGGCAGTCTGTCTTCGATACAAACACGACGATGCCTCCGCCCGCACCCAGGCGGAGACAATCCTACATTCCTACCGAGATATATCAAGGTTTCAAGATCAAATTATGTAACATAAAGTACAAAAATAGATTCAAGATTTTATACAATAGTGCATGGTGCAAAAAATATATGTATATTACTTAGACTGATTTAAGTGGGCAATGCACTTTACATCTCACTAACCATCTACAGATTAACTGGAAGAGTAGCCAAAGGCGGCGATCCATCTTTAACACAATAACTTTAAATAGAGATACTTATTTAATAAGTCATATAACATGAGTACACAGCGCTAATAGTATATTATAATGTAACAGTTTCAACAGGAATGGCGAGAAGTCGTTGTGACAAAGTCAAGAAAGCAGTGTCAGGAGATTATTAATTAGATTTAGAATACTTTTAGTAAAATTACATTTCACTTATTGGCAGTGACGAGTCTAAAGGAGGTATAAATTCGTTTTATCAACATTACATCGAATGTATTTACTGGGTCATGGCAAATACTGGAAATACAATCTCCTAATCGTTCTTCTAATTTATTGAACATTTCATTTCGTATAATATCGCCTTACAACGCTACCTCTACCTTAACATTCGAACCGATTCTTATATTTGTCTTACAGTCTAAAGTAAACCGGTGGCGGTCGGTGTCGCAAAGACGCCTTTTGGTCTGATGGTACAGTGACAGGCGGGCCGGCACCAGCGCGCGACCGGTCGCGACGCCGCCGCGCCGGCGCGGATACGACCATTCATTTCGCTTTGAGCTTTATACTGTTTTATGGCCACTCGCTCGCTCGAGGATGCTCGCTATGCTAGTGCCAGTACCAAAAACAGAATTAGGATATCTCTATATACTAGGTAAATGTAACTAATCGTCGCAACCACGTACTAATATTTTTGCCAGGGTTAGGGGATATAGTTAATTCTGTTTTTGGTGAGTTTGCGGCAGCAAGTCGGAGGTGGCGCTCGATGCGGCTCCGGGCGGAGCTAGAGGTCGGCGTGCAGGATGAGCAGCGCGGCGGCGGGCGCCGGCGGCGCGGAGGGCGTGGGCGGGCGCGGCGCGCGGGTGGCGCACGCGCGCAGCTGCGCCTGGACGGCGTCCCAGTGCACGTCGCGCGCCAGCAGCGGCGCCGGCGGCGCGAGCGGCGCCAGCGGGGGCGCGAGCGGTGCCAGAGGGGGCGCCAGCGGAGGAGTCGGGGGCGCGCCGCCCCGCCGCCGCCCGCGGCCGCCTCGTCTGCTGCGCGGGGGGCGACGCGGCGCGCGAGACCGGGGCGACGGCGATCGCGCCTCCGCCGCGGCCTCTGCGTCCTGCAATTAGATAGATTGGAACGATCGGTCAACTAACTCGAAGTAATCAATAATTACTGGAGGCGCCAGCATCAGAGAATTGCTTAGGCACATCGCTAGTAGCATCAGGGGAAGCTGTCCGGTACACACCTGCTAGAAAATCTTGTCGAGTATGGTGTACATGCCGAGGTTGGCGCGCTTGCGCCAGCCGGGCGGCGCGTCGTGCGGGTCGTGCGCGTCGCTGTCGTCGTCGCGCTCGGCGCGCACGGCACACGGCTTCTCCGCGCACGCGGGCTCGTTGCGCGCGCGCCGCGCCAGTCGGCACGCCATCACGAACGCCGCCACCTGCGCACGCGTACATGTATACTTTAAATAGGCAAATAACTGAACTCTGACTACGCACAGGTCATGACGGTAGGAAGATGATGATATAATAAAATTCTTTATACGCCTCGTTTTCGTGTTCGTATGTTAAATAGAGCTACTCGTAGCTGGTCTCTAATGGACTAAGCCTCCGGCTCTCACACTCTCACTCACCGTGCAAAACACAGCGGTACCTACAGGTGCTGCTTTTATACGGCGATATTCTAAGTAAGGTGACATTTCCCCGTTCGATACGGCCTAGCGCCAAGATGGCAACAACGTACATAGCTCTACCACAAGTAAATATGGCATCGTATCTAATGTATCAGCTCGTTTGTCGGTAAGTATGATGTCGTACGCGGAAACTGTTTTAAAAGTCTCCAAAATCGACGTGAGTCTGTTTCTTTGTCGACGAGCGAGAGAGGTAGAATGCAGACGGGTAGAGGCAAGTAGAGGCGGGTAGAGGCGGGTAGAGAAGAGCAGAGGAGGGCAGTACCTGCAGCACAGCGCCCAGCACGCCGAACACGATGATCACGAACGCGTTGTTCGGCGCCTCGCGCTCCACCTCCTGCCACACACAATACTAACATTAACACATGTCTCCTTGACAAATGTCAATATATATTTGTTAATCCTTTCTATAAGATAAATACAAGGCTTTAAACAACTATTTTCTCATTTTAATTACATTAGGTTTGGTTTTCTAAAAACATCATATAATTCATCCCATGTTGGTCTGTGACTAAAAACAATGTGCCAACTGTGTTCCCTGCCTAGCATGTCGTAAAAGGCGACTAGTGGGATATCGGGTTGTGTGATTGTGTAGGTGCCACTGGTGACACTTGTCACTACTTTTTCAAAGTTTTCCGGCTGACCCAACCCAGTTTTATTTTTTGGCTGAATGTGGTTAAGGTAGCTAGATGCCCTTTTAACTCTACCGACCCCTTTAGGCATTACGGGGGTGATGATATGTACTTATGTGTCATACAATTCATGATAATAAAACCCATAATGCACTATATAGCATTATACCTTAATATTATTTATATTTTATTACTGACAATTATTAAACTGGCAGTTTTCAGTGTGTCCTATTTGATAAAACGTCCCATAACTTGACCACTTCTGAAACATTTAGAAGGCAGTTAAGATAACCTAAAAACCAAGGAAGTTAAATTGAACTCGCAACCGTGCACAATGTACGGGTAATGCGGTTTCTTCGACCTTGGCCGCACATTGTAGCAGTGTGATTAGATCGACAGATATTTATACTTAAAATATTGTCTCCAGAAAAACTAATCGCAGTAAAAAAACATTTGACACGAATGTAGGCAGTTATCGATATGTGTAGTATAATTCTATGATACATTATAATATACGTAAGCAGCTTAACTTTATCTGAATCGGTGTCGCTTTAGGCAATTAGGAATTATGGCTTCGGCCATGATTAGAATAAGTAAATAGATAATGACTACAAATAACAATGTAATATACAAATATATTATAACATTTCTGTGGTTTTGCTCAAACTCTTCAGTGCTATTATGATGAACGATTTTATTGAAAACCAATTACTCACATTATATCGATAGTAAATATAATAGATTAGATATTAGCTCAGTGTACTTTATTCTAAATCTATAATTTAACTAGCTAACGATCATAAAGGAATATATATAGCTAATGAATAATGATAAAATATGTATAGGCAACATCTGCACCTCATGCAGCGGCAGTAAAGCCACTTCTCTAAAATCCTTTCTTCTTCCGACTTACTCTTTCTTACTTTATCATATTAAATGCGATCATTAGTAATCGATTAATTGGTCCTTTCATGGCAACTTGGAACATCGTATAATAATCTGTTTAGGTATTACTGCACATAAATGAAATAACTTATTTCTGCATGTGGAATCGTAGCAAATTATTTTACTCCTCAAAGTTTATTTATGTATGTATGTAAGTTTACTGCGGAGTGTGTGTGTGAGGCAGTAAGTAGACTTTAAGGAGCTTAGACTGTTTAATGGCGGTCTACACAAGTCTTCATACTTATTTTATAGTTTAAGAATAATGTAAGCGCGTAAATGTTTACCAGCATGCAGTTAAGTTAGGAGCTTTTACTGTACCAAGCATATTCTATTCCTATTTTTTTTTCCTTGTTTTTGGATGATTCGGTTATTTATTTTTATTTGCTCCACCTAGGTCGATTTATTTGACATTTTATGAAGTCAACAAACGATTTAAATTTTCTTAACAAGTCCGAAAATTACGGTTTTACTACAGGCAGCCAGATTGTTTGTGATCGGTGTCAAACATTCATCACGATAACAATCAGCCGCGGTTCTGTAGTATTGTTGACACACTCGGCTATCGGCCGCGTCGTTCGCGCCCCCACCAGATAATGCTATTGATAGTATTCAATGTAACA
The DNA here is from genome assembly GCA_951394215.1 of Glyphodes perspectalis. Lineage (NCBI taxonomy): Eukaryota > Metazoa > Arthropoda > Insecta > Lepidoptera > Crambidae > Glyphodes > Glyphodes perspectalis. The sequence continues at coordinate 12,532,666 of OX596199.1, forward strand.
CTTTAGTCATAAACTTCAGTAGAATCAGTAGATCTATTGTTGACTTTGAATCACTTGTTTACGAACCACGGCAGTCGATTGAAAAAAGAAAACCGTACCAATATCTTTACAACATTAGACACTAAACAACTAAATATTCTGTGAATATTTCAAGTGTTTACCTGTTGCCGTTATTAATATCAAGCAAAAAACGGCAAAAAAAATCACGTTTGGGGTATGGCAGCCCCCCCTCAATATTTATTTTAGTATTTTTTGTTATAACGGTAACAGAAATACACCATTTGTGAAAATTTCAAGTGTCTAGCTATCACGGCTCATGAGATACAGCCTTGTGACAGACAGACGTACTGCAGAGTCTTAGTAATAGGGTGCCGTTTTTACCCTTTGGGTACGGAACCCTAAAAGTTAAGTATAGGTACCTCCTGATCGAAGTAAATAAATAACGACCACATTTGTCATTTGCAACGACTTTTTCATAATTCTCCGAATAAGTACCATTTATAAATAAGGAAACTGAGTATTTGATACGCCGAATTATGAGAAATACACTCCAAACTATACATCCCACTGAATCAGTCAGAAACAGTCACGATCGCCAGTGTTTATGATACAAACTGGCCGCCTATGGTATTGTATCATACAATACCGTTAATAGCAGGCGCTATAACCCCCACAAGGACATAATAAGAGCGGGAGCGTCACTGGCACCTCGATCATGTCGTAGAGCGGGCGCGCGACGTCGCGGTAGCGGTCGACGGCGAGCAGCGCCGGCTTGAGGTCGTGCATCAGGTCGATGCCGTGCCGCGCCAGCTCGGCCTGCGGCGACGAGCGCCACCAGGCCGCCAGCGAGGCCGCCATCCACGCGCCGTACGCCACCTCGCTCACCGCCAGGCACGCCACGCCCGCCGCGTACTGCAACACACACACACACTCCTTTACGCGCGCTCGCCGCTCAACATCAACATTACTTCGACTCTGGCACACGCCTAATGTCACTTCGTACAAGTACATCAAACAGTTATTCTAATTTGACATCATCATTTACAATTTTTATCCTTAAGATAAACTCGGAAAACTGTTGCCTGGATTTACTGGGTAACGTTAATCCGTTAATATCTGGTTAATACATTTTACTGTATAAAAGGAGTTACTTATAGTAATCGCTACTTCTCACTAGCCCAAAAGGGCACCGAGGTACCGAAGAGCTATGCTGGTGGTTATGAAAAGATTATTATTAGTAGATATTATCTGAGATCACGTCACAAATAAAAATACCGGAATAATTATTAAAATTTTCGAATTACTGTTAGAACAGGAGTTCGAATGACCCCCCCCCGCCGGGGTCCTCGGTTTGTCGTACCGGGGGGGCTTAGTAGGCCCTGACATGGCAGGGCTGAAGCGAAGAAGGACCCCGAGGTGAGCCGCAACTGCACGACTTGCTACCGGGCAGTTGCGGCGGTCCGACTGTAGACCCACTGCGGCCGGACCAGGGTTGCCGAGGAAGAGGAGGAGCTGAGTGTTGTCGTTGCTCGCCTCCCTATCCTCGGCAACCCGACAGGGGCGCGCTGGGTCGCGTCGTGGTGGGTCGCAGAGAGATTGAGCGTCTCGATGCTCTCCCTCTGCGACGACAGGGCTAGACCCTCAATCTGGGTCGCCGGGCGGAAGGCGGCCCCTTCGACGAGGCGCTCTCCGCGTGTCCCTCTGGCTTAGCAGAGGGCACAGCGCGAGAGTGGGCCCACGACGCCGGTCACGGGGATGATCGGCGTCTGAATCCTGGGCGGAGTGGTTGAGACATGCTGGGTGGCCTGGCATGTCTCGACGCGCGCGCGTGCTCGGTGCTGTGCATCCGACGACTGTTGTCGTGGGCTGTACAGCATCGACCACCGCCGCGCGAGGTGGGCCGCGTAGCGCGGCACGCGCATCACCGGAGGAGCTGTCGTATAGTCCCGACAGTGGGGATACAGGCTCCTCCGGGACTGCGCCGCTGGAGGCCACGTTGGGGTTTTAGTCGGTTCGAGTCCGACACACCGCCCTCTACTTCCCCGAGTAGAGGGTGACGGCTCGTGGGAGTTTCCCCAATTAAAAAAAAAAAAAAAAAAAAGGAGTTCGAATGATGATGTGTATCTGTTTCTCTATAATTATAACTAATAAAACATAATTACAGTTAGGCCAATAGACGTAGACCAAAAGTTGTATCATCGCGTAGGAAAACATTGATAATAATATTTATAGGAGGAATAGGTAACAATCCGTTCGGTGTATAATTTTCCTCAAAATTCTATGAATCGCTGCGGTGAGAAGAAGCATGATTGATTACGAACGAACACGTGGGAGTACTCGCGAAATATTCCGCTTGGACGTCGCACCGCGCGAGCACGTGTGGCGGGTGACGAAGGTTCAAAGAGCAAGACCAACAGTACCTACATATTTATTAACTCTTCAAATATAAATGCATAACAATCAACATTACTTTACCACTTCAACATGAGGTCGAGGTTCCAAGCAAATTTTATAATACTAATAGGAACTGGACAGGCTCTGTAACACAAACGATCGGAAAACGCGGGGCTTGGACAGGAAATCAATTCATTCAGTGAAATAGCTAGCGAGTCATAGGAGCATACAATGAGGAATGTTGCGCCACAAGTGTTTTCAAACATTCATAAGCATTTCATTAGTCAGCAGGGGAGTTCAACAGAAGGTGTCAAACACATTACTCAATGTGTAGTCAATGTCCTAATACAAAGAGGTTCATGATACATTTCCATTATATTACACAACTCTACATATTATCAAACTTATTCTACATGAGGACATTAGACCAGAAAATGTAGAATAGCTGAGCTGGTGTAGTCATTAAGTAAAACAAGATAGTATGAAGAAAACGGGGACACTGGTTCGGTTACGCAACATTCGGAGCAGTCGTCGATGAGACGACGCCTTCCCTGGCTACTGTGTCAGTCGGTAGTCGATGATTCAAATTCCCATAACAAGTGGTCAATTAACCTTAGGTTACTTGCTATGGGATTAGATCAATGTGCACATTTCGCGTTGTCTGTTAGTATTGTTATTTTTTCCATACAATATGATTATTTTACTCTTCGTTGTGTATGTAAGTGTGGCGTCACAACAAGACGGCGGCCCGCGTTTTTGCCGCGCTGAGCGAATCAATGCGCCGCTAAAATCTACGTAAGAGGAATTCGCTCCGGTCGCGGCTCCGGCGCAGGGGCAAGATTGAGGAAGAATAGATCGTTTGTAAAAAAACTGACAAAAAATGCCAGGTATGCGAGAGCAAATCACTGCGTACCGATCAACGCTTGTTGCATTTGGCATCGGAAGTGTAAAGCTACCTCACTAGATGGCGCCACCAAGCTTATCATGGAATCGTAATCTAACAGTCACTGATAAATAACTGAAGTGCTAATGGTCATAGAAACAAACAACTATATAGTATCGTTATATTAACTTAAGTAAGCGTTTATCTAAGATCCCATATCGCCCACTTGTACTTGATCTCACTGATCTGCCTTACCTATTCAACGTTTTATTACGAGTCCATCATGCTCGCCATTATAAATAGGCGGCAGTGCTAGTAGTAATGTTAAACGATCGAACTTGATGCCCTGACTAGCTAAATTGCATGAGATGCAAGGTGCAATGGATCACAATCAATGCACCCTAATTATTTCCGGCTATGTTTTTTGTCATCTTTGAGTTTTGCATGCCCTAGGATCTTTGTAAGGCTATAAGTTTCTCATCATCTTCCTAGCGTTATGTCCCGTGCTTAGACGGGGTCCGCTTAGACCATGATCCAGGGTTTAGCGGGTCTGGTAATTACATTGAAGCGACTGCCGATCTGACCTTCGTAACCCTAAGATAGGGGAACCAGACAATTTTTGGATAATGGTTACAAATCCAATGTTATTTGAATTTGCAGGTTTCATCACGATGTTTTCCCTCACCGTCGAGCTAGTGGTATAATACGTACATAGATTTGAAAAATCCAGAGGTACGTGCCCGGGTTTGAACCCGCACTTCTCGGTTAAGAGGCGCGTGTCCTTACCATTGAGCTACCACCGCTCCTAGGCTAAGGCTATAAGTTTCTATTGCGTGCATAATATCATTAAGCAAGAAAACTTAAAGAGAGTCAGTAAAGCGGAGGATAGTCCCGAAAGTGGTGGACTAGTGAGTAAAGAAGAGTGTAACTGACGAGGTGGAGGCAGCGCGTGGCGGCGGCGAGGTAGACGAGCGCGGCGAGCCACACGCCGGCGGCCAGCACGTACGCGCACGACACGCGGTACTGCGCCGCGCACAGGAACCGGAACCACGTGTAGGTGCTGGGGTCCCACGCCAGCCGCGCCGCCGTCGCCAGCATGGCGCCGCTGTACATCTGCAACAACACACAGCTTGTTCTCAGGCTGTCGAGCTCAGTTACGTGACACCTGCCACAAAATAAAGACCGTGGTTATCACATGGACAATGGTAGTAGTAGATACGCCATAACTAATGTGAGCAAAGCTGGTTCGGTACTTCCTGCAAGCCTTCTAGGCCTAGGGCGTGAGCTTTAAGAAATGTATAGCGCGGAAAATTTACTATAAAGGGCGACAAATTGGTGGACATCCCTATATATTTGATTTTAAGGGGCATTTGGCTTATCTACCCAATACTTCCCCGACCGCGCCGCGTCATCAAATGAACTCCTCTACACAACAACAACAGCAGTAAACCTTTATTTGAGCGCGTCTCGGAAACCGCGAAATGTGTCCAGTGCACTTTAGCCTAATAAAATATTCTTGCACATGGAGCACTACTGGTTTACGGTTATTCGCGGAGCGGTGCGGATTGGCGCCATCTAGACATACTCACATCGAGATTTTATTGGTAGTATACAGTTGAACTTAAGAATCATAAATCTGTGCAGCTGCAAACTGTGGTAAAACCTTAGGGGTGATAGTTTCCCGCTCCCCCGCCAGCCCGGTAGGTAGTAAAGGCCGCCTTAGGCCAACTACCGAAGTCCTCTCAAAAAAATACAATTTCGTAAAACCGATGTCAAGAGAAATTAAACTAGATCGCTTTACAGGTGATTTTTATATGCCACCATTATGAATATTTAAAAAAAAACTTTTATAAATCCCTACAAATTCAAATTTAAGTAGGTATACTTAATATTAATAATAATAAAATAATAAATAAATACTTCAGACTGGCACACCAATTCCCTAGTCCCAAACTAAGCTTATGAGCTTGTGCTATGGATACTAGGTGAACGGATAGACATACTTAAATACGTTTATAAACATCCATGACTCGAGTACAAATATCCATGTTCATCACACGAAATATTTGCCCCTAGCGGGATTCGAACCCGCGACCCTTGGTTTTGTGGCCAGGGGCTCTGACCACTTGACCAACGGGCCAGTCGAGCCATATTATTAAGATATATTATAAAATAGTATCTACAAAAGTTATCAAGCGGATCAAGAGACCGCAGTTGATTAGTAAAACGTATACGGTTTGTTTGTAGAACCGTTCATTAACGAGCCAGTTGTCCCAAAAGTCGAACCGAATAAACGGCGCGTCCGTCAATTGCGCGTCATTACCGCTAATGGGCGGCAATTGGGCGAACGACTTGCGCCCGCGGCGTCTTGCCCGCGCCGCCTGCGCGCGCCCACCCGACAAGAAAGGGATAGCTCAGCAGGAATCTTTGCGTTAACTTAGTAATTCAAGCCCAGCCTTCAGCCTTGGCTCTTTGATTTAAGTCAAAATTGCCCCGTAGCGCTGCAAAAGAGCACCTGCCGGGTATGCCATGCTAAGTAAAGTTTTGAGTTATCATACTCCTGCACTTTGAGCTGAGCGCTAACTAACACATCCTGAAGAAGTAAGTTAACTCGGCGCAGCGTTTCACAGGCCTACTGGTGACCCGCAGGACTCCACTGACACGAAGCAATTAGAGCGAGCGATGGCGGATGAACCCTGCGGAGCCGGCAGTCTAGTGCTCATCAATGAGCAGCGCTCTTGTATGTAATTGCGGTCTCAACAGACAGAATGGCGGTTAGTTGTGTTGAATAAAGAAACCCCAAGAGTCATTGTAGCAGCTTTGTCTAAATTAGTTACACAAACAATTAAGGGGAAACAACGCCGGTGCCTGCTAAGCGATACTTTTGGTTTCATAGTCAGTGTTACATGTAAGTATTATCTGTTAAAACGGAAGTAATTTTCTCATCTTAGGTTAACAAAAGATAATTGCACTAATGTTCTCTAGCCATATTTGTCTTCCAAAAAAGAATATGTCCCGTTTATATTACAAAGAAAAACACACTAAATGGTATTTGTGGGACAACATGGCATTGAATAAGCTAATGATGATTCATGATCTGATGATAAATAATGAGTATAATGCGAGTTGTACAAATGTGCAGGGTGCTAACGCTAGCGCTCTGGTGGTCGAGAGGCGGCACAACCATCTATGTATTTTGTATACGGTAATATTTCGAAACAGTATGTCACACTAACTAGACTCGTACTAATAAATATTGAACCCGTAATCCTCAGCGAATGCGAGGCCCGCACCGCGCGCGCGACGTTTATTGCATTCAGATTATCGACTTTCTATTCGCACGTTTCAATTCTGTGGGGATTCGCGGAAACCAAACATGAGGGAATTTAGTTAAGCTACTTCAAAATGTTTAGGAACCAGCGTATGGATATTGCGAGTATGCTAGCCCATATAAGTTGAGATTTTTATTTATCCATTCATGTGGGTTTCATGACACAAATAATATCTATTGGCAACAAATAAATCTTAAATCATAAAGTACTGAAGATAACGTTTCCCTACCCTAATATACGTTTTTTAGGGATCACATTTTGATATACACCGCTACGTATGTATACGTAGGCTAACGACAAAGTGCTCAATACGTGGAGTGATGGATGGTGCTACCGGGGGAGCCTCGTCACCGCGGACAGTCGCGAACAACATTCGCTAATGCGTCGCCTAACTTGAGACAATAGCCCTCCATTCTCTAATGGCCATTGGATGCCAGAGGCAGGATCCAGACATGAAATTTACTATACGTTGATAAAAAAAAATTAAAAATAAGCTTATTTTAAAGATACTTAGGTAGGTATATTATCATTAGCGACTAGCGGCTAAGCTATTGTCTAGAAAGTAAGTATAACAAGTGGACGGGCGCTGCACAAGGAGGCTTTTGTCTGTCGCGAACATAACGAGCCCCTCTGGCCGCGAACGCGCCGCGCCCGCGACCCGCGCGCAGCAAGCGTCGCGTCGCGTCGCGTCGCGTCGCGCGGGCTCGTCACCCGGTAACGCTTATCGACAGTGCGCTCACATCGGACCAGGTCGCCGCACCGAGGCTATGATTAAAGAAACATTGATGGGATGAAGTCACCGCCCGCCCCGGAGAACAATCAATTAATTCAAGTCATGCTAATAGCGACGCTGCAGATTCCATGTACCTACTCTTTCCCCGAGAACACTGCGGGTCTGTCTTAAGTTTATTACCTATCTGATTAACGCGAGTAATTAGTAAGATATTATGAACGGTTATTGTCATTTAGAATAAATTTACAAAGCAGTCTTTGTATGAGTACTCATATGCGATAGCCATAAATGGGAATTGTAGATATCTTTAACTTAGCATTATTGTGCATTCATAGTATATTACCTATTCATATTTATGTTACATACAACAAACTACAAAATGACTGCTACAAGGATTTTTTTATAATTCTGTATTAATAGTTGCGCCCGCGGTTTCACCCGTGTTTATGGACAATGTTATATAGCCGATAGCCTTCCTCGGTAAATGGGCTAACACTGAAAGAATTTTTCAAACCATCAATAATCTAATCTAATCCAGGATCAGTAGTTCCTGAGATTAGCGCGTTCAAGCAAACAAACAAACTCTTCAGCTTTGTAATATTAATAATAATAAATATTGCAATCACTCCATGTCTAGTCCAATATCTAATCCATAGTAGAACCACCCTCCATAGCTCCGGTTTTTAGTTTCCCTTTATCGCCATAGTCCTGCATCAGCCGGATGTCGCATTTGAGTGTATGTTTTATACTGCAACTAGGACACATTTAGATCAAGCTCTCAAATGATCTATACATGTTGGACCCATGTCCCCACGCAAGCCTTAAAGGCCCGGGCTTGTTCCTTGATGGTGCCGAGAGACATAATAATAATTAAAATTAATAATTCATTATACAGATAAGATATTCTAGGCAGGAAGCTATTATAGCTAACTGGCTGTGTGCTAATATGTACAACCGCAAAAAGCATTAAAATAATAATTTGAAGAATATATGCATAGGTATACACTATAGCAATATGTTAATATTATATGAATATTAATAATAAGGTTAAAAAATCATCTAGCGGAGCTACATATAAAATCGGTGCCAGAGAATGTACCACACATTTTCCGAGACAGATTTCCCCCATAAACGATTAATAAAATGATGAATATTCAGCGGGTGTCGCGCGGCGAGCGCCCGCTAGTGGCCATCGATCCGGCGCCGAATTAGCGCGCCAATATAAATAAGTCGCCCATCGAGAGACCTCCCGAATTAATGGCAGTTCAAGGCAAACTTTGCAGCAACGAACCGAGTCGATACTCTAAAATGCGCGGCCGACCACAAATCTCGAGCGCTCCGAAAAAGGACCTCGCAGAGTCCCCTTGCTAGTCTAAAGTAAGTCTCTGAACATGAATAATGCCTGCTTGATTTCTTTCAACATGGAACATTCAGCAGAACGGCGTGGAATCAATAGCTATTAAGACGTCTCCGGATGAACGCGAGTGTGAGCAAGTTGGGTGATTTATGGGCGACATTGGCGCGGAGCCGCTCGCCGGCAGCCGAGACCTGCTGACTCTGTTTACGCCGCTGTTTATCCTCCCACTTAACGACCAGCCCGGAGGCAAATGTGGAGAGAAAATGGCAACCACGCGATCAATTTAGCCAAGAGTTACGTCTATTTCTTCGGACGTAAAGGGCTAGGGAATCGAGTGAAGGTCATTCTTACTATTTCCTTTTCGGCTCTTACGACGAAATTGTTTATCTATAATAATGTAGGTAAATCTAGTGGAACCGCCAAACAAGGCAATTTTCTCTGTTTTGCATTCATGTCTTAGAGTTAGTTATATTTTACCAAAAGCCTAAAGAAATGTTAGTTAAATAATGGAGACAGCAGCCGGCGTTGTGTAGGCCCGATTCGATCTGAAGGACTTTTGTTTGTAGAAGCCATTTCTATCAGAAACTTTATTGGGCAGAGAGTGAAGAACACTTGAAAAGTTTGCGAACTACAGGAACAAACAGGGACCATGTTTCATATTTATGTATGAGTATGTATTACATAAACAAAACTTGACCACGATGAACCTATTTATTCTATCTTAACGAAATTCCACCTACACGTACGATCCTTTGATGTGTTGTGGTTGACCCATTCCTAGCTAAATACTCCCGAAATACCTCCGGACACACCGCAACTAACGCAATCCACTATGCGACTCCGCGGTAGCGGGCCCGGCCGACACGCGCACCTCTTGTAACACACGCGGGCCGTAAATCCGCCCTCGGGCCCGCTCCCACAGGCCCCATAACGCCTCGACGTCCCGCCTGCCTCGCCGAATAACAACGATAAAACTTTTTTCAAATAGGTAAACGCAAATAATTAACCCCGAAAGAGCACTGTATCCTACGTTAAGAAACATTGCCCGGATAAGTTCGAAGAGTACAAAACTTAGAGAGTATTTAATTTACAAATAGTTTAAAAAAAACCCCATGTTATTGTGCCCTTGAAAATTAACTGCCATATGACTATTTCCTAAGGACGAGTTCGACTCTCGGAGGAGGAGCACGAGAGGATCGTCCGTGCGGCGCGGGCCTCCTGGGAGGCTGTTCGGCGCTCCGGCCTCGGCAGGCAGGCACTCCACGCCGCGCGAAACAATGCCGCTCCGACGTAGAGATAATTAGCTCGACACTCGGTGTTTAAAAATTATTTCCAATTTTTATAAGATTACTGAAAATATGGATGACAAGTCGTCTGGGTGCGGTAAAAAAATATAATTATATACGTTGTTAGCGATAAAATTATATTCTACTGTCCAATAGTTTGTTTGCTAAAAGTTTTCCAGCCTCTCCATCTGGAAATGCCGTAGACACTGGTTATTTTTTAAGCTGTGTAAGAATAATACAGATTGCACTATGGCGGAATGTATTGTAATGTAGGTCATGAATGGTCGGAGTGGCCCACATAGCTGCAGCAAGTTCAGCGCGGGCACAATGGCGCGCGGAACATTGTGCCCGCAAACTTGACCGCGCGGGCGCCGCGGCCAGCCGCACCGCGCGCCCTCACCTGCCGCGCGAGCCCACTTGCCCGATTACCAATAACGGATTTCTCATACATACCACTACATCTCTAATCCCCGAAGGGGTAGGCAGAGTACAAGGAGAGATAAGCTCCTTAAACAACGATGGAAAGTTGTGAAAATGTAGTAACAAATAGGTAGCCCGTTGCCCGTTACAATGTAGCCCGTGTGAGCCGGCGACGCCGACGAGCTCGCCGCGCATTGTCGCCGCACTCAAGCGCTTATTGCCTCGTCCGGTCGACACAGAGAAGAATGAGAAAGTTCGTGCCCGAATTGATCTCGACGCGGTCACAGGCTTAGTTAGCCATCTCTAAAGGACTGCTTGAAACGCTAGCTAACCACATAATATTATTATTACATAACAAAAACGATAATGTAGAACGTGAGCTAATGGTGTTTAAATCAATACGATTTGATTTGAAACATTTATGCAATTATTTTATTTGTAACAAAATTACACAATACAGAATGGGTAGGGCAGAAGCGGCATGATCAGGCAGTCCATGTCTATTGACTGCGCTCTTATAGGAAGTTTCTCACTCGGGTTAGGAGAACCTATGCGAATGAAATTCTTGATTATTTACAGGCTTGGCAATAAACTACACTAAATAATAAAAAAATACATAATTACATTACAGTTATAAGTCATAAATACACTACATACCTACTTACGTACATTATACATTATATATACATTCATTTCCATTCAAATCGATTTCAAAATTAAGGTAGGGCGATGGCATCGTCGAAGTAGAAGGCAAGGCCCAAGGCGCTAAGCTTAATTACGTAAAGATCGTAAATGATAGGACTTGTACGAAGCTCCACACCGTTCGCAGTCGAGGACAGGAAATGCAGCGTAAGGAATGACGTCGCTTTCGCAAGTTGCATTGTTAATAATATTAATAAATAATTGGCTAAGATTAGATTGGATTCGCATTACATACACATTTGCCTAAAATATTGTGCATTCCAAAACTTTATCACTTGTTTAGTTAAAAAAGGGTTCCTATGGAGTACCTATATTATCATTATTTTTGATATAAAAGGTTATTTTGTATATACGCAAACCGAAATACCGTACTAGGTAACTGTATATAAACAATTTTGTAAATATAAAGTAAATAGCGAGCCGGCAAGGCCTAATTCGAAGGCCAAGATTTCACTTTTCGTGGTATTAGCGGGGACGTGACTTCATTCGGCGGGCGGGCGCCGCGCGGGATTTCGAACATCTCCCGGAGGGACCCCGCGCATAATGGCTACATGAGCTGTCCTACTAGATATACGGTGTAAGCTTATAAGAACTAAATAAATGACCTGGTTAGTAACGGTTTGAGTAGTTACATCTAGTTTTAAACTTGAGCTTTTTTCTGAATTACGAGTTCCAGCTGTCAACCTGCGTTTGACTACGCTGCATCAGACAGATGGTGATAGACAAGCCGACGAACACGGTGTACCAGATTTTAGTTTAGAATGTAGTAGAATGTGGTAGTAAGTACAATGTACTTGTATGCCAATTAAATGCTTAAATTGGTATAGGTACAATTATCACAAAACAGATACATTTTCTGTGATAATTACCTTCTAATATTAGCTTCAATTGTACCAAGTCATTGATTAACTTGGCACCGACTTCAAAAATATAAGTATTAAAATACGTATTACTTTGGCCTAAGTCAATTTATTTTTTACATTGATTAGGTTCGTTTTTGAAGTCGGTTTTTTTTTCCACAAATTATGTATGACAAACGTGTTAGAAGTGTTTTCCATTGTTATGTTATGCTATGTAACCATGGGATGGTTGGATTTACAAGAACAAATCAAGAGGCAGATCCACAATAACGAATCACTCATTCTAATTGGATTGAGTGGATCACGTACAACGGAATAATTAATAACGTGAGGTTAAGGATTCCGGTGTCGATGCTAGCTAATCGCTCTGCACTGGGTCGTGTGACATCATCTGCATACGTTATTATTTAATGCTAAGCAGCTTGTTTGTATAATAATATGTGATGTGAGGGTACGCGTACGAGCCTGCGTCGTTATTGCTCGCAATATCTTGGGATCATCCTGAATACATTCTCCGCTGTAATCAATTTGCATTATTATGCGTAATACGACGACGCCATCTCCACTAAGCCAGTCGCATCTTTGTAATACATTATTATTGATTTAATGATTGTTGAAGCAATTTACCCGACGCGGCAATTGCTTCTTCTCGTGTAGGAGCATTGCATCCTAATAATTTTAGTTTTAGGTATCGAAAGTTTGCGGCTCAATTGGGTCCAGGGCCAGCTGCGGACCGCGTGAGTCACGGGAGGAGCCGGGCGGGGTGAGGGCGAGGAGTGTCGCGCTCGCTCCGTAGAGACACCACGCAACCAGACTCACTGTAAACTATCATGTGACACACAAGCATTCAATATGTGAGGTGAGAGTATTCTTAAGGCCTTCCGAGGCACAAGCTTAATAAACTTCTTATCTTTTATATGTCGATCAGTCATCCAAATATACACTTTGACAATTTATATTTATTGTTATCATCTCTTTATTTTAATATTTATGTTATCATAAATATTTAAAAGCATTCCGAAACTCGTTAAAATGATAATTGGACCAAAGAGAAGTTGCTGCCACGGTTACCAGTTGATTACTTGATCCAATGATGAAACTTTGTGGTTTCCGAAACGATACAAATGCCACGCTCATTGATGTAACGTTATTTCGTCACGATCGACTAGTTATCACAGATTTAATAGTTTATACTCATAAAACTTTGTTTATATATTTATATTTCTGTTATAGGCCAATCAGCATCTTATCGATTTCATGATAACGGTTTCCAAAAACCTTTTACAGCCATTTCTTGAAGTTCAAGTCCAAGTATGTGGCAGAATTCCCCACGAAATTGTAGCAGATAAAATGTCGGATAGATTTCACGATCGCAAGCCTCAATAATCGTGAGCTAATTGCGGAGGATATCTCAATCTTCTCACGATTGTTTACAGGTACACAGCCCTGGAGAAAATAGGAGCCGATTGGTGGCAACGTTTGGTTTCTGTGGTAGCAGGTCCTCGTGTGCGTGCGAGGAGCGCCACCCTAGGGTGAGACGTCACGCGAGTGTCGCGAGGAGCGGCGGGCGTCGACCCCGCGGCCGCTGCCCGGCCGGTCGCGCGCGCCGCGACCCTGACCTCGCGCTGCACCGAATCATCTTCTCCGTCACTGCTGCCACCGCTCACGTAACAGGATACTTGCAGATGGTCAGATTTCCTCTGCGGCGGAGAAATGTGTCATTTTTACGACAAATATGTAACGACAACATCCACACTTTTGTCTTCAAATATGATCGAACCTAAAATAAATTTAATATTCCTGAATCATTATTGCCCCTTTGATTCTGGCTACCCCTTCGGGGATTATGGTCGTGGTTTTATGTTCAATCATTACTGATGCACTAAAATCCTTACACTAAAATTTATTCGGTCAAAGGACTTCCCACGCATAATTTTATTAGTCACATCAATTTAAATGAATCTCGTTAGTTTTATGGTACCTCAGGTCTGACTGGATATAACGAGTGGACGCTAGACGTCTATGTAGGATATTATTTGATTAAATTTTAAAACTTTAAGTCAAATCCATTTGTTGAAAAATACGTTCTTATGTAAAACTAGCTGTGCCCGCAGTTTCACCCGCGTTTATGATTAATGTTGATAGCCTATATCGATAAATGGGCTATCTAACACTGAAACAATTTTTCAAATCGGACCAGTAGTGTGAGCATACAAACAAACAAACTCTTCATCTTTATAATATTGGTGTAGATATATTGTTTCACAAACGTACTTTGAAACAAATAGACTCTTGCACAAACCAATTATTTATTGTGATCAAATCATATTTATTTCATGAATGGTGTTTTCTTTTCAAATACAAACGGAATATTGTCGTGAAACTCGGTTCGCGGGCTCAGCGCAGTATAGGATAAAGTTTTAATGAAATTGCTACTGTTAGGATTCAATTTCATTTAGATCCAATATCGTTAAAGCTTTGAAGTGGTTTTCATCCCCCAGAGGCCTTTGTTGCGCGCTTGTCACGGAATGGGGCCCTGCGGCACCCGGCCGGCCAGCCCAGGGCGGTGACAGGTGCTTCTCATTAAAAGCAAATCATTGTTATTATTGATATAACAATCATTACATGTCCATAGCCAAAATTGCGTCTTGAAATCATTGAAAACACACACGAAAAAAAAACCCCGCTAAAATGTTTATAAAAAAACACAAGTAAAAACTGCTTTGATAGCTATTTAAATGTCTAAACACTAAAAAGCATAAAATAAATTCTTTCGACTGCTTCGATGAAAGTATTAATCTTTAACACGTATTTAAATATTTACAATAATCAGTTAGTTTTGGAGTCGGTGCCAGCCCGCGTAATTATATCATCATTTCGGAATTTGCAATTATTTGTTTCTTGGTGAAGGGTGGTAAAATAGGTTTTGAATATACAAAATCAATAGTAAGTTAATATACTCATATTTTAACTAATTTGTTTCATATTGTTATTAGTAAGGTAATTTGTTATTAAGTGTCTACTTTTTTTTTAGTTTGGCTGGCACCGACTCCAAAACTAACTGATTATTGTAAATATTTAAATACGTGTTAAAGATTAATACTTTCATCGAAGCAGTCGAAAGAATTTATTTTATGCTTTTTAGTGTTTAGACATTTAAATAGCTATCAAAGCAGTTTTTATTTGTGTTTTTTTATAAACATTTTTTGCGGGGTTTTTTGAAGTCGGTTTTTATTTTTGTTAAAATTTAACTTATTTGTTACTTTTTAGTGAAATTTATTAATAGGTAGGTAGACCAAATCAAAACGAGCTGCTTTAATGAGACAGTGCCGGTCTTATGAGACTAAAGACGAAAAGGTATAACGAGCCTTTAATGTTTAAAGAATTACTTAAAACTACTAATCTTCAAAGAGTTACACCTTTCATCATCAGCTAAGCAACATAACATGATGAGTACGAGACACAAATACTGGACTCGTTTTAGAAAAAATAAATAAAACACCTAACATGTCGTTAAAATTTAAGAGTGGCCCTCGTTTTCATGGAATCCCATCACTAGACCAAGACTTGGTGAAATTGAGACTATCTCGAGAATAACACTCAATATGGCCCTATAATATTGAAAGAATTATCCACGAACTCCTAATCGTTAAGGAGTTACACCTTCCATCATCAGCTCAGCAACATGAGATTATGAATACCAGACGTAATACGTATACTTGAACTGTTTTAGAAAATAACTAAAATAGATTGTACGCGCCTATAATACTTGAGGGTTTCCCTCGATTTGCCTAAGATAACTTCGTCAGATCCAGATGTGGTACCAATAGGACCAACTCCAGGATATACCCTTTTGAATAAAAAAAAGAACTCTGAAAATCGTCTTACAATTCTCGAAGATATCAATATTTAAAGAATCATAAACTTATTCCTAATCGTTAAGGATTTGTACCTTCCATCATCAGCTCACCAACATAAGATGAGAAGTACCATGCGTAAATACTTGAACAATCTTAGAAAATGTCTAAAACACATTGTACGTGCCTATAAAGTTTGAGGGTTGCCCTCGATTTTCCTGGGATCCCTTCATCAGATCCTGATTTGGTGGCAATGGGACCAACTCGGGAGTAAACCCTTGCGAATAAAAAAAAAATTTTGGAAATCGGTTAACAATTCTCAGAGATATCGAGTAACATACATACAAGAAAAAAAAAAAAAAAAAAAAAAAAAAAATTCAGTCGAATTGAGAACCTCCTCCTTTTTTTTGAAGTCGGTTAAAAAGAGAGACAGTAAATGAATCATGTTATAATAGTAAGTGAATATAGTGATGTATAGTTCCATAGATAAACAAATTAGATAGACAGCGGAAGGATCAAACAAAAGATTAAACAGGGATTAAGGGATAGGCTGACTACTTGTGGCATGTATAGAATACATTATTACATCTGAACAGTGTCACATTAAAGAATGTTAAGTACCTACAAGGAATAGTCACAAGCGGGTCTCCCACAGACCCATGATACGTATGTTCGGCAGAAGACATTGATCTTCAATGATGATGTCCCCCGGTGCTGGCGCGGCGCGAGGTCTCCGGCGGTAACCGACGCGACGGTCGCGAGTCGTCTATCAGTGCTCCGCAGCCGAACGTTTTTGTGTAACTTTTTGCGATCGGCTATGAGACTATGACTAATGGGTGACTGGCAAACGGAAACTTGCCGAACCAAAAAATTGTTAACATGATTAAATTGGTGAATTATGTTACCATACCATTATAGTATAAAACTATATGTATGTTGTTTAATTAGTAAATTGAGGAGCTCAACTCAACAACTCATCATGCAAAGTTCAAGTCGTGTTACAATGTGGTGAGTGAGTCCACAGTATACCTACACGGAGCGCGGTATACCAATAGCGAACATGATTTGAACTTAGCTCACGTGTGTGCACTTTTTGTATGTACATAATGATGTTATAACGTACGCGTACACGGACATCTAATCGTTAGTTTGCTCAGTAACGTTTTCGTTACCAAATTACCAGCTCGGCCGTGATGCCGCGCCGCAATCAAAGTTAGCCTTCACTGACACGAAACTGAATGTACGTTATTCTCACATTTTTAAGCTCTTTATTAGTTTCTTCTGATTCATCAATAACTATTGGCATTCATTTTGGTTTTCTGTTTTAAAAACAACAGCTAGTCATTCTCGCGACACTTAAATTTTAACTCCGAAAGGAAAACTACTTCATCGATTTCACGACTGTTCGTATGTAAATAGCTTTATGATAAACTCCAACAAGCGCTTGCGCTAAATTAATAATTTACATTGTATAATAGTAACGTTAGCTTTAGCGCGGAGTCCCCAAATCTCTTCCACCCCGGTCCGCGGTCCGCGGTCCGCGCGTTCACGAGCATGGCGGACTCTATTGTAAATGTAAACAGACTTCCACTCCCGAGCCCCGGCATGACCACGACGAGCTGCTCAATATTAATGGCCAGCTCGCCACGCGCCTCCTCGTTGGAGCAGCGCTTTCATTTTCTCTGCTCTATTATTGATTAAGCGCGAATTTGAAGTAAACTAGGTACAACTAGCTTGTAATTGGTAGAGTCGTCTCTTATTTATTTACTACATTCATCAAGCTGTTGCTCTTAAATAGTTTATGTCGTGACAAATAGACTGTGCAGGAGGATTCTACAACAAATTCTCTCAATAATACACTAAACCCCCCAAGCACCCAGCATCCTCTTACACCACCGGTCTTCATATACGAGTAAGCAGTGTCGCGAGCGTGTGCTTGTACAAGACCTTACTAAGCTACCGCAAGGCTGAAATGAAAACAAAAATAGATCCGAGGCTAAATTTAGCATCACAATAAAGAATTATGATGACGTATTGCTCTATTGTGATGCTAAATTCAGCTATAAGTTTTTTCATATATTGACAATTTACTTAGGGTTATGGGCTTTATTTAGTGCGCTTACTACACACTAATCATCTTCAAAAGTTCACAAATACACTAGTGACTAGACAATCCCATCGTATTTACCATATGGTATGTATTCGACTCTACAATCGTAATGCAAATATTAAATGCCAGCAATAAAATCGTATACATTTAAAGCACACATTCTAGATATAAGGCTACATGCCTTATATCTAGCGGGCGCAGCGCGCGCGCCTGGTCAGAACGGATCTCGTGTTTTCATGCATACATTAGCGTCGCGTTCGGCATCGTACGCGCTGTATTCAGGGCAAGGAGACCACTAAGACAGTTGTTCAAATATTTCATTTACATACCTATTTATGTTGACTCGAAAAATATGATCAGTAAACTTGTTTAACGATGTTGGAAATCCGTCGAGAATGGAAAATATATGCGAATTTCAGTATGAACGTATTGTCCATCCTGAAAATGGAACATTGAACATGATATACAGTCTTAACGTATCCATCATTATAATTTTATTTTGTCCAGAACCGATTAAGTGGACTGGTCAGGAAGAAGACGTGATGCGTTTTGTTATTTACTTAAAAAGTGTCGAATCGCCACAGGCCGGCGCTCGGACAGGTCTGGGAGTATTTAGGTCGGCTCGGAGGCGACTCCCGACTTACGGAAGACTGCGGAAGCAGTACAAGGGACGCCGCTAAACTGATAAATATGTGAGGAGGTTCATTCATAACAGAGAACCACGAGGTAACATTCAATTATTATTATTTAATCCAGCGTCAATCAACGTTGATATAAAATTGTGCAAACAAAGAACAAAAGGTTAATAAATTGATATGATTATTGCGTTGCTAATATGTGCCTGGGTGAAATCATCGGTCAGTTGCGGTTTTAACTTGATTGCGTTAATTGTTATTTTGTTTCAATATTGTTTGACATTATGTTTTTTACCTCCTAACTTATTCTGTACATACATTCAGTGTAGAACTATCATAGATGATTCTGGTACTGGATAAGTATACATCGTAGTGTATGACTTCCAATATGATGATGAGCCATGGTCGGTGCAGCGAGGCGGGCGCGGCGCCGCGGGCTGATCGACCAAACATGACGCGCCGCCCGGCACCAGCGCGGCACACGCTACTGCCACGCTTACATGCCACACGAACAACTGGCGATTCGATCATCCAATATCAAGCTCGATGGCGCATTTGGTAGTGACCCTACCCTATGCGCCAAGAGTTTTGGGTTAGATCCCTACCCAGGACAAACATTCGTGTGATGAATACTTGTGTTTGTTCTGTGATTGGTTGTTAATATTCAACATTTAAGTATATAATTGCAATACCACTGTTGTTTCTGATATCCGTAACACAAGTGATTAAGCTACTTACCTCGGAGTCAGATCAATATATGTGATGTAGTCTGATATTATTTATTTAAAATAGTGACAAGTATCTAACTCGTCCCTATATAATCACAAAGCCAATAATATGTAACGAATACACAGCTGCCAGCAACGACGGAGCCGCCCTCATCGCCCCCAGTGAGCCGTCATCACTGGGAGAAGCGACTGTTGAGCAGCGAACATGACGCGTTGTTGTTCATTACACAGCCGCACCACAATGCATCATCCATCGCCGGTATTAGTAAAACCGCTTCAAAATCCCCACTAGTATAAAAACTGAGCATAGCTGACGAGATGACGTAGCGACAGACTTTAATTTTTAATATTGAGGAAAACCAATAACGTTTATTAAGCATACAGAAATTAATTTAAAGACTTACTCACTGACTTAAAACCTTAGGCTATGTCGTTAATATTGTTAATAACTTGAGGACAGAATGATTAAGGGTTTTTACTTCTTTATTCATCCTTCCATTTCAATTAATAGTTTCAAACTACATCATTCATTGTACGATAAAAACAGCAGGATAACTAGTATTTAGGCCGCCTGCGGCGTAGTTAACAAACACGCAAGCCCCTACGTCTGTATGTATAATGGTCAGCTACTAAGGGCTCACTCAGAAGTCGAATGAAATCTTATGAGTAACATGAAAATATCAACTCGTCATTGTAAATAAGTGTTAGTACTAGATCAGGTATCGGAACCGGCCGCCCGGTCGAAGTGCGCGTCTCTCCGTTACCAGAAGTTGCTCTGTTACTCGTATTGCGCTCGCGCAGTCGCGCTCCGCGTAAACGCAGTACACGTGCATTATATTGCCGGACAATGAGCCGTCGCCGCGTGTCGCCGGCGGGTGCGCTCGCGCTGCTCAGCGCGGGTGCTGCGGTCGCTCTCAAGTAGCAAGCGGGTGTTATAATTAGAGTCGTCATTCAAGTCGTGTTCTTGTCGTCGCGGGCCTCCTGCGCGCCTGGACCAATGCATTTTCAATACAAATACATTGACGCCGGTTGTACACAGCTACATTGCAACGTATAATCCATTATTTAAACAAGTTTATGCGTTCCAGAAAATACGGTACATAATACAGATAAAGAAGTACAAACTCCGTCATATATTCTCACATCTAATTATAGCGTGTAAATAGCGAAGTACTCTACTAAATGAGATACGTAACAGTGTGAGAAATTGTGTCACCGGGCGCTCGCTATCTGCCGGTAGATAAAACACAAACACAAACGGCTCTACCGAGCTCTACCCTCCGCGCCACATGCGGCGACTTGTTGCTTCCGTCCTGCACGCGACTTGCCCAAAATAATACTATTAAAAACTCTACTTTTGACAAGTATCACCTATCATTATAACTCCGAACTAGATAAGGATTCAACTTTACTAATGGCTTAAACATCAAATTAGAAACTTGCCGCCCGCTGTGGCGGGGGACGCTTGGCATTTTAAATTCTGTTTGAATAAAAGTGTTGTCGCAGACAAAGGATAAAGTTCTTAATGTACTAACAACGTTAACGCCCTCGGTCTGCGAGTAAAATATTATTTATTTATTTATTTATTTATTTATTTATTTTTTAATTCAAATTAAACGGCAGATGCCAATTAACCAATTATTATGATTAATTCATATCCCTAATGGAAATTTCTGTACAATTTCTAGATTATCAATATGTAGCCTATTAATAATTAAGAAAGGTTTGTTGCTTATAAAGAGAATAGGTATTCAGCAGCTACACGATGAACACATTAAGAGTATAGGTATGACGTTTTAATGTAGCATCATCGCACCAACGTAAAATATATTTTACACAATACTTAAAACAAGTACACTTCACTCATCATAATCAATAAGAATATATCAATAAACATGAACGCACAAACAATTGGTCCGTCCGTGTGACGCGCGGCGACATCAAACAACGCACCGCGCCGTCGGCACGTTGTCAAGGCACCTTAAGCTAACTTAACCACGACTTGATCCGATGGTAAACGAGGACAATTAGCTATAATATACCATTTAAAAACCCGCCAAGGGCGAGTCGGACACGCGCGGAGAGGGTACAAACGTGATGTGATTGCAATTTGATACCCCACCTGTTCCCAAGAAAAAGGGACTTGACGCACGGACTGAGAGACTAACAACAGTCATTCAAATAAGGTTCATTTTTTCCTAGCGAAGTACGGAACCCTAAAATTAACCATTATATGTACTCGCGCATGTAAATAAGCAAAAATTTAAAATTACTAAGTATCTAAGTTCAATGTTTGTCGATGCGTCGTATATAAAAAGTAATTGATATTACAAGTTAAAAGATTTTGAAAAAGCACTCGAAGCCACTTTGCAATCGTTTCTTAACTTTTGCGTTATGACGGCTTTTTATAAGTTAAATTGACCAAAATATAAAAAATGTTGCTAACTAATAGACGACGCCTGCAGTCACTAGCATGTGCTAACAGGTCTTGCGTGTATTTATCTACACACAGTGTAAACGCAGGCACTTGACACTCGGTAGACTTAAAACCACTTAATGTATACTTTTTATGCATTTTTTGTAACAGAAATTAACACGCGGGGGACAATAGGGACACTGAAGGTTCATTGGGTTCAATAGAGAAGAGGCATATACTGAAAAATGTTGTAATAGCCTTGTGCCGCTTTTTATGTAAATAGTAAACATTGCGGTTGTGTAGCAATGATGTCGCCTGTGTACACATCGGCTGAGCGTCCTCGCGCGGGGACACGCGGTGACGTCAGGAATACAGCTTCCATATCTTTTCAACGGTCAAGCAACAGACTCACTAGACAAGATAACAGTAGATAGATGAACATTCGCGTTAAGTTCGAACTTATTTAAATTTTAGGGCCAAGGCAATCGCGTAATTCAACACCATTGTGAAAGACTTCACGTTACAAAGATATAAGAATCAGCAAAAGGAAAATATCATTGTATTTCTATTATCTATTAATAAATACACTTGTATATAATGTGATAAGTTAATACATAGTAGGTATCTGTTACATTTATTTGACGTCATAAAAAATATATATTTTTAATAATGGTATTCCTTAAATATGTAGAGTAGAGAATCGCGGATGTCCAAGTATGTAAATGTTAACCCACGTCAATCGATACACGCCCGCGCGACATACGACACGAGACGCGCGACACCCTAGCCCTCCACCCAACACGCGACACGCGACACGCGACACGCGACGCGCGACACGCGACACGCGACGCGCGGCCGGCACCTAGCAAACTAGACATGCTCTTCCCATTAGCTCTACCATGTATCCACGCTCCAGTTTCCTTGACAAATAGTTGTCGTATTCCTATTTCAGCACTGCGTGCAGTGGGAATGTTATCATAACTATGTACATAATTGGATCGAATTCCAAACAGTAAAAAAAGAGTGACGCTTCCAAAAATATCCTCTCCCGCAACTGTGTGATGCAGGGGCAGACCTTGAATGTGGAGTGCCCTGGGCAAATCCTACTCAAATGGGCCTAAAATTGTTTTCTTTTCGTTTCTCTCAGCCTACCCCGCTAGGGAAGTGGCGTGAAGTTTAGTTAGTTAGTTAGTTAGTTTACTACTTGTGCCCCTCGTTATGTTCGATAGACATGTGTATTGTCTTTAACGGGGGCCTTTTTCTCCACGGGGCCCTGGGCTGCAGCCCAAAAAACCCGTACAATAGATCCGGCCCTGGTGTGGTTGATAGCTTGGGCGGCAGCAAGAGTGTAAGTAATAAAGAAATCCGAGTCTCGTAACACGACCGTGGAATCGAACGATGAAATTATCAAGATCTATTTTTTCTTAAAAGCCTTGCTACAACCTACCCTAAAAAATACTTATTAGAAGATCCTGGGGGCAATGTCCAGATCTTACAACGCTCTGGTATTAGCATAGAATATTAAGAATGATTTCAGTAATTTTAGAAGTAGTATTACATAATAGTTTCCTCAACCATTGTATTTTATTTCGGTACCTATCCTATATAGTTAATAGTTAAGAAACAGAATTCATAATTAAATTACGTTCCTAAAACTATATCATGGCCGTGATGGTTCAGTGGCTGGTGTGTAGCAAATGGTATAACATGCTCAGTGGCCGGTTAAAGCCAGCGCTCGTCAAGTGTGAGCGGAGCGGGCACACGACATGCGCTGACTTGCCGGCGCGCTCGCGCGCTCCCCGCCTGACCGCGCGGCTGACTGAGCGTGAGCGCCGGACACGAGCGGCGAGATAGCCGCAGCGTAATGGATCACTATGAATCTGACGGAATATTGGCGTTGTCGAACCAAGCTACTTAAATGTTCAAATTGACCCCAAAATTCAGATCTTTATTTTAAAACGCTGTTGTTTTATAGAGGTCATTTTGTGGATATGGGTATAAACCGTTTTAAACTCTACTAGTAAAATGATGAGACCAACATAGAGTTCTTTATGCAGTAACAGGAAACTGACTTAGTGTGGTTCAACCCGATATATGTCAGCGACATAGATGATGCCGTAAAATTTATCGACTACGTCAGCGGTCGCAAGCTGCTCGTCACATTACGTTTATCGCAAACGGATCCAAGACAAGGGCGAATTGACTTTATTGCAGTTCATTCGGGCCGAGCAACTTGCCGCCAACTGTACTCACTTGCGAAGTGGAGACGTTCCAAGTTTGTTCGATGAAGTTTAAGTTGCCGAGTGTTATCGCGGCACAGGCGCAAGGAGCGAAGTACGGGCACGAACTCTACCGCCTATACGCAGCTACATATAGGCGCAAACACAGTTTGCTCGGACAAATCACGTACTTTGCTCTAACTTATGTACTTTATAACATTTTTCATACAGAAACAGGAACCGTTTCTGTATGAAAAATGTTAATTAATAATAATATTTAAAAAACTCTATTCTCGAAATCTAAAATAATATGCATCTTCATCTTCCTAGCGTTATGTCCCGTATTTAGACGGGGTCCGCTTAGACCATGATCCAGGATTTAGCGAGTCTGGTAATTACATTGAAGCGACTGCCGATCTGACCTTCGTAACCCTAAGATAGGGGAACCAGACAATTTTTGGATCATGGTTTCAAATTCAAAGTTGTTTCAATTTGCAGGTTTCATCACGATGTTTTCCCTCACCGCCGAACTAGTGGTATAAATACGTACATAGATTTGAAAAATCCAGAGGTACGTGCCGGGTTTGAACCCGCACTCTTTGGTCAAGAGGCGCGTGTCCTTACTATTGAGCTACCACCGCTCAAAATCTAAAATAATATGACATTATATTTTCTTGGCTAATCAGGTTTATTTGTTTTAAATTCTACTTAACTGATTTTATTCAGTGACGTTCATAATCAGTTTCGTGCACATAAATAATACAAGCCAAAGTGTCTATAAGAAATGGCAGATATATTATACCTACACCATATATTTATCATTAACCACTCCACTGAGCACAATTCTCGGCACAATCTACGGCAAGGTCGACACTTTGGCAAGCGGAGAATGTCCTGTACAGCGTTCACTAGCAGTGATATAAGCTGTTGAGAGGAGCTGTGTCAGAGCACAGAATAAGTCCGTCCCGGGCGCGTCCCGGCCCGTCCCGACCGCGTCCCGGGCCCGTGCCAGTCCGTCCCGGGCTTGTCCCAGGCGCGTCCCAGGCTCGTCTCGCCGCCAGTCACCCGGTCGGCGCACGTGTCGCGCACGCCACTGCTCGATTATGCATTCTCCTGCACTTGTGACACTTGCATTAGTTACCTACCCGCTGCATAAATGGCAAATAGCTTCTTAATAAGGACTGCCAGCAGCATAACTATAACCAATATAGGTATCTGCTGAATGATTTGTCATTACTTCGGTTCAATTGGATATTACACACGATTCCGCATTGCAAAAATATTTTATCGATTAAGTTTTTCTAATACAATAACAATCATATGATATAAGAATCACTATACCAAGAACCGTCCGTATATACCTGCAATCGACTAAATAAACGGTAAGCTTTAATATCTAAAGTATGATACGTTCTCTTTGATAATAAGATGCCAGATCTTAAGTCTTAAGAAGAAGAATATTCATTACTTATATGACAACATTTAAAATAACATCGTAAATCGAGTCCGTTCATCTCAACCGTGCTTTTTTCACAACAAGTACTTTTTTTAGGCCTACGTAAATAAAGATGAGTTGAGTTGAGTTTAAACTTCAATAATTTCAGAAAACTCGATAAATACGTATAATTAAGTTTTTCAATAAACCTTTTATATAATAAAACATCGACTAAATGTAATTTCATTCATGAGCATGATCTCGCACCATGTTGACCGATGTGTCACCGGTGATAACGTGCGCGCGGCCCACATCGTTCGCGTTATTTGAACCGATAATTGATACCTAACTTATGTTATACATTCCTTCCCACATACCTAAAATCCTATAACTTCCTAAACAACACCTATAGGTCGAAATTGATTCATTATTTAACCTAAGTATGTATTTGAAGATTATAGGTAGTGATTACATATTTTGGAACTTATATTTTCCATAATGATGGTGAAGAATGGAATATGATGATGATTTTCCCTAATAATAAAAAGCGTTCTTATTGTAACTAGATGTTTTATTTACCTCTGCATTAAATCGTTGTTTTTTGACACTTTAGTGCAATCAAAAAACGATTGAACTGCTCCCAGAGCGCCGCAATTTCCCTAAATTCCTTAACCTAACACAACATCACCATTTGCTAGTCGCGAAAGGCGATCTATATTTAAATCAATTCAAATTCATTTATTCAATTTGCCCTTACAAGCTTTATGAAAGTCAAATGAAACCGGCGTCCGATAGTAAACATTGATCGCTATCAGACGAGCCAGGCGAGCTGCGGCTCTGAACTTGAACACGATCCGATTAAGTTGTAAGCTAAAGTGAAAGCGCATTACTTAACTTACTACGATAGCGATATGAAACTTTAACTACAATGAGGTGGAGGGGTAGAGTAGGCGATATCGTGTGGTAGAGCCAGCAGACTACAATTTAGCCAAAGTCCTTCTTAAACAACCCCCTCCAGCCATAAAATCTGTAAACATTTTTGTTAATTTATTTTTAAAATGATTTACTTATACCTTTAACAAGTGCCGGTGGCGATTATTGAGGCATAGCGCAATAATGTGCAGATAACGCACAGGCAAGGTCCTTTGTTTCGGATGTTTCATCCGATCGGCATCTCGACATCTCAAGCGCTCCGCGGCAGAGCGGCAGAGCGGCGAGCTCAGGTGCAAGGGAGTGACGTCACGACGTGTTCGCATTGTTGCCACTGGGCTGTTGCAAGTCCTCGCGCGACACCCAAACGCACTTACTGCGCTACTCGCTAATTGAGTCAGAGATGCATCCGATGTGTCGGTGTCGGCGGCGTGAGTGCTCGCTCAACTGCGATTCCATTTGGCATATCGGAGTTCGGTAAATACGCATTGGTTCTGATTGCAAATCGAAAAGCGTCCATTCAATTTGTTCGGAATTGCCAAGTTGAGTGCAAAGCACACTGTTGCTGCCCAACGAATTTAACGGATATGGCAGTGACCGGAGTATTTGGGCGCAAAGTACATTAAAATTCAGTGTGTCAAAACAAATATCGATCAGTTATTTAATTTTTCAAAAAGTCTAAACATAAAAAACAGAATTTATGTTTAGGAAAATAATTTTAACATTCTGTAGAAAATGGGTGCTGTTTTTATATTTCTAAGTGTCTCTTGTCCTGCAAACTGCTTAAGGGCCAAGTTCACCAACAGATGGTTAAATTTTAATCAGCTGTTTAAACCATAAACGACTGTTTAACAATATTTTACTGTTCACCACGCACTAACCATTGATTAAGTACTGTAATCGAGTGATTAACTTAAACGAAGTAGCCAACTCAGTTTAACCATTGGTTTACGCTTCCTGACGTGTCATTTTGCATTGTGCATCACTTCTGATTACAAAATAAAAATGCAATACGCCTTGAATTATATCTTTGAAGAGGATAACGTGTTAGATGATTTTGAAGATATAGAAAGAATTTTGCGCACTCCACGTATATTCCAAACAAGGCGCAATTATTTTGAGGAATACAACGAGAAAGCATTTGGTACCAGATTTCGTTCATATAAACGTAGTGCTTTGGAATTACTTGATTTAATTGAAAGGAAGTTGGAAACAGATTTCTCGTCACTGGTGAAATTTACATTACGTCTTCGTTTTTCTGCCATAATCACTGATTTAATAAGTATGAAAAAAATAACACGATCGATTCAACAAGTTTGGTAGTTTACAGTTTGACATTGACAATGAAAATTGATTGACGTTGACATTCAACATTCACACAATAATGCTAAACCATTCGATCATTCGGTCGTTTTCGACTCACTCATTCAAAAACGTTTGGTTACTTAACCGTTGGTTAGAAAAAAATGGTGAACTCCAAAAAAACGCGGTTTGTTTAAACGACTGTTTAATACTAACAGGACGGTTATGTAATCAATGGTTAAGTTGTAGTTGGTGAACTCGGGGTCTTAGTACTGTAATCGAGTGATTAACTTAAACGAAGTAGCCAACTCAGTTTAACCATTGGTTTACGCTTCCTGACGTGACATTTTGCATTGTGCATCACTTCTGATTACAAAATAAAAAGGCAAGACGCTTTGAATTATATCTTTGAAGAGGACAACGTGTTAGATGATTTTTGCGCACTCCACGTATATTCCAAACACGGAGATATTATTTTGAGGAATACGACGAGAAAGCATTTGGTACCAGATTTCGTTTATATAAACGTAGTGCTTTGGAATTACTTGATTTAATTGAAAGGAAGTTGAAAACAGATTTCTCGTCACTGGTGAAATTTACATTACGTCTTCGTTTTTCTGCCATAATCACTGATTTAATAAGTATGAAAAAACTAACGATTCAACAAGTTTGGTAGTTGTCAGTTTGACATTGACAATGAAAATTGATTGACGTTGACATTCAATATTCACACAATAATGCTAAACCATTCGATCATTCGGTCGTTTTCGACTCACTCATTCAAAAACGTTTGGTTACTTAACCGTTGGTTAGAAAAAAATGGTGAACTCTAAAAAAACGCGGTTTGTTTAAACGACTGTTTAATACTAACAGGACGGTTACGTAATCAATGGTTAAGTTGTAGTTGGTGAACTCGGGTCTTAGTATTGGATACGTTCCCCGTATATGGAAAATCGCTCATATAGTGCCTATACATAAAAAAGGCAGCAAATCTCTAGTACAAATTGATCGTCTCATATCCATCCTCAATGTGCTTAGTAAACGATCGGAACCAAACCATTTATACCCAATAGTTTTAACAATGATGATACCTCCAGAACAATACGGTTTTTTTTTAAAATCGATCAACAAATACAAATCTTGCTACTTTTACAAACCGACGTTCTCAACGGAATGGATGGTGCCTCTCACAGGGGTTTGACGCAGATCGTCACTTTCGCAAATGGTCATCGCGAAAAATTTTGTCACTTTCGCAGAATGTAATTTTTGCAAATGGTCACTTTCGCAGAATGTAATTTTTGCAAATGGTGACTTTCGCAGAATGTCATTCACAATTTTTTTCTTTTTTTTTTTCTCCTATATACTCTTTGTACAGATGACAGCATATCAAGCTAAGCATTCTAACAACCAAATAAGATAATAATAAAAACAAAAATTGGTCATCAATCAAATCTTTATTACGGTATGTAGTGGCACTATTGTTTTTAGTTATACTACTTTTAATATAAGATAGGAAAAACAATTTTTTTTTTCAGTTTTAAAATCAATAATCAACTCAATATATATATGTAAACATATATTCAGAATGAATCGTTTTTGATTATAAAGTTAAAAAATATATATTTTACGCATTAATTTTGTTAATGTCAATGATTGGCGATCAAATTTCTTTAGTTTTTTGTATTTTTTGTCAAAAAATTCAATCTCGGTCTATGTCCACGGTATATACTAAATAGATTTTCTTTAATTCGATTATCCTAATAACGACTTTCTTTTTTTAATTTATTAAGAAATAAATACAGACCGCATTTTTTTGGTAACTGGACATTAAGACGATGGTGCCCTCCCTCGAGCGTTCGTCCTCCGGTGTCTTTGCCCTGCACAGCTTAGTATTATTTCTGGTGACATTCTAGGATACCACTGGTTTTCAAAATATCTTTGAAATTTACGCATTTCGGGAGTATTAGGTGCCTTAGTTACAATATATCGCCATGCTTCTGGAATAGACTGAGCTGGCACAAAATAATATATAGGAGAAAAAAAAATTACATTCTGCGAAAGTGACGTTTTGCGAAATTGACATTCTGCAAAAGTGACCAGTTGCGAAAATGACATTCTGCGAAAGTGACCAGTTGCAAAAATTACATTCTGCGAAAGTGACCAAATTTTTCGCGATGACCATTTGCGAAAATAACGATCTGCGTCAAAACCCTCACAGGTTCATGTTATTTACACGGACTTTGAGGAGACTTTTGATCGTGTGGATCATGTCATTCTGCTGGGAACTTGGAATAAAGGGTAGTCTTCATAGGTGGTTCGAATCTTATCTACGAAATAGGCGCCAAACAGTAATTATTGGTGGATACCGACTAATTATGTTACAATTCTTTCAGGAGTGCCTCAGGATTTTAGGCCCTTTGCTTTATGCTTGTTACTTAAATGACATCACAAAATATTTTTGTTATGCAAAATGTTTAATGTACGCAGATAATATAAAAATTTACATGAAATCAAAAGCATTCAAAACTGTCAGAATTTACAGGACGATTTTAACAGATTGAGCACATACACTGAAAATATAATCAACATGAATGTAAGCAAATACTCCTACATGTCGTTCATTCGTAAACTGAAACCCATAAAATTTCATTATGTTATTTTCAATTTAGTGATTACGGAGACAAGACAAGTAAAACACCGTCAGTATTAATTCATGTTTTACCAAATTTTGATTTCAATCAGGATTCAAAATAAAACAAACAAAAGAAATAAAAAGTAGATTTAACTGCCCTAGAATTTGTTAGTGAATTCAAAAAAGTCGTCCTAGGGGCACATAACTATTTAACGTCAAATTCAGTGTCACGGAACTCATCTTAGATGAAATGGGCTATAGTGGTACATTTTATCCGAGGAGCGTCTCCTTATGGGGCGAAAAAATTATACGGGGGACCATAGAGATCATTTTGAAATCTGTCACATGAAATCCAAGTGACCTGTGATTGCAAACTACACACATTATTGGTTAAAAAATACGACAGCTAACATTTTCCCAAGTTTTCACTTAATTTGAATTGCCTCGACGATACTTTCCCTTTCGTGTATAGGTAGCATGAACAACAAGCGTATGTAGGTACTTGGAGGGGAAAGGGTGGCGTCACAAACGGTCATAAGTTAATTGCATACCCAAAACGCGCTCATTTAGATAGAAAGGGCCTTTTACCCTTGACAGCTTGTCAGTAGACATTGTTTTGTAATTCTTATTGGAAAGCAGCATAGGGGGTAGCTTTCTTACTAATTTTATTAAACCCAGGTAGAGTTTAATATGCTATACTGCACAAAGCAATATGTCCGAGACGATAGTAAAAGTTCCTTGAGTTTTTATTCGGCGCGTTCTATTTTTCTTAATCTCTTTCGGCGAATTTAGGAATAAATCGTCCCATGTTAGTCTGAGACTTAAAAATAATATACCAACTGTGTCTCATGCCTAGAATATTAAAAAAAAAAAAATGAAGTAAGATAACGGGCGTGATGTTATGATAATAGCTAACTAACTAAAACTTCACGCCACTTCCCTAGCGGGGTAGGCAGAGATAATGATAATATTATAAATAAATGCGCTTAAACGGGGAAGCTCTTTCTTCCCCCGTACAAACCCTTTTATATATCTGACTACATCCATTTATTGATATATCCTATTTATTATAATATATATATATCTAAGTATGAATATAAATATTTAAAATTAATATATTTTTGGGGTAAGGCGATTATGTTTCCGATACGTATTTATTAGAATTCTGTACCAAAAAAATATCTTTATTTGCTACTGCTCTCAAGTTTGTAGAAAGGACATAATCGCTGACCTTGTGCTTGCGGTCTCTCAGCTCTTTCCCCTAAGGTTTCAAATATCAGCCTTCTAATGTTTCACTCCTAAAGTCCATTTTCGTGTGTATTCTCACTGAGCGCACCTTCATGTTGTACGAATTTTATTAGTCCAGTGATCCAATGAATGCCGCTTACGAAATACTACACTCGCGAGCTAAAGTATAGAAACACTTACTTGGAATTGATTTCCGCGCAATCTTGAGTCCTTATAACTAATTAAGAATAATAAAAGGCACCATTTTAAACGTTCAACTGTTAACTTTAAATTGATACTAATTTCAATTAAATCACACCAGTATGTATTTAAAGAGCTATCTAATATAAAAACAAGGAAATATGGAAAAATAATGAATGAAGAAAACAACAAAATATTATTAATAAAAAAATTATTTGACCTTAAAATTAAGTTTCAATATTTTGTATTCCCTCCCTAATCTAATAATGAGCTTGACCTAATCAGCTTTTGAATTGATTCTTGCGGGATACCTTCCCACTCTATTAAAGCCAATTTCAGCTCATTTACATTTGAAGGAGTAAGGTTCTGGAATGAACCCTCCTCTTCAGTTTATCCCACACATGCTCAATGGGATTCAAGTCCGGGCTGAGCGCTCGCTAGTCCAATGTGGCGATACCGACTTCTTCGAGGCGTTCAGATGTGACACGGGAAGTGTGACAACGAGCGTTATCGTGCATAAAGAGGAAGTCAGCACCGATATATTCCGTATAGGGAGCGACATGATCCAGCAGAATATCGGAAAAGTAGCTGTCTGAAGTCAGGCCGCCTCCTCGTCCCCTGCCAGGCACGAAAACAAGCTCCGTTTTACCGTCGAAAGAAATGCCGGCCCACATCATACAAGAACCGCCCCCATGTGCCACTGTTTGTTTCAGCGAAACAGCACTGCGCAAATCGCTCCCCAGGCCGCCTGTAGACTCGACCGACCTCTTCGGTCGCTGCCGTGAAAACACATTCTGCTCTCGTCGGAGAACATTGCTCAACTTCCCAATCAAGATAGGTGCGAGCAAATTGAAGACGTGCCTGTCAGTGACCTGCCGTCAGTTTCGGCCTGTGGCAGCCCTTTTTGGAGTCAAAATAGCTTGCTCGACGAACCGTTGCTACCCCACGAACATATCTGCTCCTGCTGGACGTCGACACCAGTCAAATGACTATTTCGAAGAGAGGTTTACACAATAAAACGGTCATCCCCCTCTCCGATGTGCACCGGCGCCATCCAGATCTTAGTCTCGAGATGAAGCCACAAGTCTCCCGAAAATGTTTATAAACTTTCGAAACACAGGACTGGCTTATGTAGAGCTGACGTGCGACAGCCCGCTGGCTGAGCCCTTCTTGCAATAGGGCGACGATTTGTGCTACTTCTGTAGGAGTAGCATCCATTTTCGCCCAAGGATAAGGGTCGAAAGTAGCGGAGATGTGTACAGGTCAACGTGTAAAAGCCGACTGATAAATAAAACCCGATAACATGTGCTTTTATAGGGGGTTAGTGACCCCCGCAATTTTGTATATTGGCCGCAACTCACTTCGATAGACCTGTTTGTTAATTAACGCAGTTATTCATTTTGGAACCTATACCTAAATTCTAGTATATATAATAGATTTATAGTTAACATTATAATATTGGATGGACGAACTATAAATCTATCTAAATTATCGAAACAAATCCACTAAGGATGCAACTTACACGAATAGTGATGTAAAAAAGAAAATAAAATAATATAATAATAGCCAGCACGTTATTAAAAAACATCAAGTAAATTATCTCGTTTTAAAAATACCTAAATAACGTCTTTTTCTTCCGTTCCATCTTAAAAACTCACTACATATACTTTTAAGCTTGTCGGAATAAATGTAATAAAACATTTTAACGAGGATCAAACTCGTCGTTTCGACTCCATCGATCAAACGACTCATTTCGATATTTATTTTTGACTCTACTAAAACATCCAACAATTAATACGAAAATGTAAACAATATTCGCAAGTTGATTCACGACGTCTTGTGTTATAAAGACTTATCTTAATCTACCTACCTATTATGTAAATGTATTGATATTTTATAATTCAAAGTTCAAATAAACTAATTCAAAAATCATACTTTGACTAGAATGGCAACTATTATTGATTGAGTTATCTTTTAATGTTACTGAGTGTGCTAATTGCTCAAATACCGTACCTAGTAATTTCAGAATCAGAGGTCATGATATCATATATTTGAAAGTAGCATGTTTATTTATTATCATATCCAACTTATTTTTGAAATAATTATTTGTATTTTCTTTGAGTTTCGGTCATGGACCTCATAATACGTAAGACTTGTTGTTCCATTATGATATAAAAAAAATGTTTTTAGATTTGCATCGCGTTGACTGGCTTTCGCCTCCTCCGAAGCGGCGCCACCCCGGGATCACAAAAATCTGTTTGTGCCGGGATTCTTGCCACCGAGTACCTAACCACTATGTAGCCGATGCAATATGATTTTCGGCGCTCGCGCACCTATTACTGTTTTGAACACATAAACAACGGGATTTAACACTCGATGGCGTACACTTAATTAAATAGGCATAGTTTGCGCAAAATTGGGGGGCTTGGCTTTTATTTTTACTAGTATAATCAATGCCTCACATTAATTGCGCTCTTAGGCGAATAAATTGGCTATAGTAGTCAAAGTTAAGCCAAAATGTTTTTTCGCTTTATGCGCCTTTGATTTTGTTAATAGGGATTGTTGCAATCATTGCATGCAAACCTGCCAACACCGACATTTAGTAGAAAGATGCATTTATGCGGTACATAACTTAAGAATTAGTATTACATCTTTATCTTTGAACTAGCTGTGCCAGCGGTGTCACCCGCGTATATGGTTAATTTTATAAAGACTATTTCCATCATACATGATTTCTATGTAACTTTAACCATTAAGGCTGCACACGCGACGGAAGCCTAAAAAAATGGGGTAACTTCTCCCGTTTTCCCAACATTTCCCTTCACTACTCTGCTCCTATTGATTGTAGCGTGATGAAAAGTATACTATAACCTGCCCAGGAGTATGAAGAATAATTGTACCAAGTTTCGTTAAAGTCCGTCAAGTAGTTTTTGTTTCTATAAGGAACATACAGACAGACAGACAGACAGACAAAAATATTACTGATTGCATTTTTGGCATCAGTATCGATCACTAATCACCCCATGATAGTTATTTTGAAAATATATTTCATGTACAGAATTGACCTCTACAGATTTATTTATAAGTATAGATGAAACATGTACACGTTATATGATTTTATAGTTCACAATAAAAATTACTAGAATCCGTATTTTTTTACAAAATAGGATTTTTTTTTTTCGATATGTTACATATACATTTAATGTCATGTACATTATAAAATCACTTAAAATAACATAAGCAGAAGATCCCTTCTTAGCTTAGTACTTTGTAGACGCAAATCAATCTAACGATACCGGATATGGAAGCATGAATCAATCTAGCGATACTAGGGGCGAGGGAGCGGAAATGAATATTGCTCTCCGCTACTTGTTCGATACACTTGTTGTTATTTTAAACTTAAGCAGTTATTTTGGCATACGCCTACATTTGACTGCAGCTTAATAGATTTCCCTTAATAGAATGTTGGTTGGGATTCAATCCCTATGTGCCATGAGAAAGTCATATTTAGATAGTTTTGCTATTTTTACATAATCATACAAATAATAATTCTCTCTGCCTACCCCGCTAGGGAAGTGGCGTGAAGTTTAGTTAGTTTAATCATACAATTAGGTATTATTAAGTTAGATATTATTATAAATCACTTACACTTAATTTAGTCCCAAAATCCCATGCGACGAGGACTTGGATCTTCCAATGGATGAATGAATTGGATTTTCCTTAATCCCTAAACGTAAGAATCAAAGTGTTACTTGAATGTTTTAATAGAAAATAAGAACGTCCCGTCGTGGGAGCTTCATATACATGCCGTTGGATCCTTACATTAGCGCGGAACGAAGTTGAATCAAACAATCAACTGACCTGATTTCTGCCACTTGAGCCACCCGACTGCAAGGAGATGATTGCATTTCATTGCATCTACTACTATTCTTGCTTTATTCATGCTAGGACGTGCATATGTACTTTATACGCTGCGTACAAGGATAGTAGTAGTTTCATTATTGATTCTTATTGATTTATTTCACTATAATGGACGACATTGGAACCAGGTTACATTTTTGGCAAAAATGATTTTTTACACAATTACAAAGAAATAACATAATAAAATTATTTCAGGCCATACTGATCTAAGTGCTTCCTATTTCTCAATGAAAAAAATGCTGGGAAGCACTTACAGTGTAGCTTGAAAGAATTATGATTCTTCTTTGCAATTGTGTAAAAACCCATTTTTGCCAAAAATATCACATAGATAGATCACTTTGGTTCTAACGTCGTCTGAGTGTTATAAATATAATAAAAGAGATGAATCAAACAGACCAGGCCAGACCTTACTCATATTTACACTAGCATCCCGTGGGAATATGGGGATAATGTTAATTGCTGATAATGTAGCTTTTCACTAGTGAAAGAACTTTTAAAAACGGTTCAGTAGTTTCGGATCTTATTCAATGCAAACAAACAAACAATCAAATCCTTCCTCTCTATAATATTTGTGAAGATAAATGAAATTAGGACAGTATTATTGCCTGCCTACTTGTGCGATACTTGGGTAGTAGGCGAATTAGCATATATGTAGATATCAGATGCGAAAGGTAGTAAGATTATTCTTATTCTCACTTTACTTCAATTATGATTACTGATTTTTTAAGTATGTTGTCAAGTATACTTATTCAAAAGCATTAATATTTAATAGATAGCATTAATATTTAATGCTTTTGAATAAGTATACTATACTAATTAAGCATTAATATTTAAAACTACCAGGCAATTCTCATCAGCAGTAACTTCCACAGACTTTATAAAGCTACTGAAAGGTAAAGGAACTTCAACGATATTCTGACCTATTTTATTTGTAACCTATATGTTTGTTGGTCTGTACTTAAAAAAATTCCTTACCTAGATGTCTTAAAAGGCAGTCCATATGGTGTGCATCGGGTGTGTAATTATACAGACGAGTTAGAGACATTGTCAATATCTTTTCATAATTTCCCTTTTTTTTGAGGGTAATGAATGCCTTACGCACCTTCACGTCATTCCCGCTATTCGGTGGAATGGCGTGATGTGTAAGACCCTCAGGGCCCTTTGCATAGAAGGAGCTATCTCCGGCCAAGATGAAATGGTGGGGGTGGGGGTATGTATACCCAATAGCCCAACTCTATTTGGCTTTCTGGGCTCTGCCTTTGACGTGATACTATTAGAACCACAAATCTTAATTTTTTTTCTCATATATAAAACGGGTGATATGTACGAGTATAATACCTAGTACTAATAACATCAAGCCAATCCCCTAGCTAGGTAGGCAGGGAAAACCGAGCGCTATACAACGTGTTACAAAATACTCCGTAAAAAATATAATTAATTATCAAAGCCAAAAATGTTGTCAACCCTAGAAAGCTGTCATGTCAGAGAACCAGATTATTTAACAGAAAGGCCTACGTACCTATTTTACCTAATAATTGTCTACTTTATTAGTTTTTCTATTTTTCATTCTTAAGTGTTTGCTACCTTAATACAAGGATGTCATTATACTCAATTACTGGCTGCAAAAAATGTCAAGTTGGAAAAAAATATGTTATCAATTTCAAATCTTTAAAATTTTTGTCGATCTGCGAATTAGGTAGAAATGTAGGTACATTCTGCTTATTTTACTCTTTAATTTTACTGAAATAGGGTTTGCACATCAGTGAAAATGATAATATATTTTTGTTTTTTTGGGGTATGTTATACAGCGTTACTACGGTTCTTAAATATTGTGAATGGACTCGTTATAAGGCCCTATAGGCCCTATAAAATAGGGGCACCTATTTAACCTCCTTTCGGCTTTACGGGTAGTTTTGTAACATCCTGTATAACACGGTCCTTACACACCTCGATCGCTTCATTGACATGTATCTTTTCATACAAGCTCTATTTCATCAATATGGTCGTGGTAGCTGAGTCAGGGTCTTCTGCGGATACCTGCATCCTTTCACTTCCGCATCGTCTGCTGTCATATCTGCTTAGTCAATCTTTCATCTTCCATTCTTTCCATATGTCCGACCACCAAGATATGAGAGGTATGACCTCCGGAGCATACCTCTTATATGTATCTTGTTGTATGATCCCTATTATAATTTTTAAAAAATATCGCTATTTTTCATAGACTTTAAAGCCTCAGGTGGAAGTTACTATTGACGTCTGAAAGTGCCTGGGAATGTTGAATACTTTTTAATGTTTTATGTTGTACTGACATGAAAATCAGCGATCAGTATAAAGTCACGGCAGTAATAAAAGTCGTACATATTCATTTATTATTTAAATATTTTTCGGGTACATAAGCATCTGCATATTATTATTATAATTTGAAACCATGTAAACATAGTTTAGCAAACCAAAACCGGTATTTTCAGTTTCTGAGATAGTGATAAGAACTTCAGACTTAGCGTCGCAACGGAGGGTAATGTTTTTGACAGCGGTAAAAATAAACGTATGGACCGGTTTTAATGGAAGTGACTCTCGTAGAACCACCCCCTGTCCCTCCAGGCAAGATTGCGCGGGACGCGCCCTTGCCCTAGATGGACAGGAAATTAAAAAAATGGTTTTAGGTATTAAAGGGGTATACTGTTCATTTTTCAATGAATAGATAAAAATACCCGACGATAATTTTTAAAACAACACAGATTAGAACGTCTTGCGAATTCTATTTATGAAATGGACAAGTAATTTCTAAACCAGGCATCATAGCATACGTACCACTGTTATTGTGGTAACGTATGCTATGTTTGTTTGGTCACTAAAGATAGCACGTTTATGAATAAAGGTAGAAGAAGCTTTAGTTATGTTTGGATACCTACACCTAAATAAAATAAAAAATTAAATGAACACATAGAACAGATTCGCGCCAACTGAAGTCGTATATTTGATCAGAGAGAGAACAAATAAGTATTTTTTTTAAGTAGAAAGTGTTAGTTGTAGCAGACTTCCTTTGCCATAGATAATTGCATCTACACTCGGCGTAAAAAAAATCGCACCTCTAAGAAAATCACTTTCAAATGTTATTAACTTTTGATAATGCACATGCAGTTGCATTAATTATGATTTTATTTAAAAGGTTACTTAATTAACTTAATCAAAAACATTACTTTTCATTATCAAATAAAACCTAATGCAACAAATAAAGTTCACCAAAATTCGATGCAAATTGCTACCCGGGAGAGTCGCTAGTTGCGCTTCTTTTGTGGGTATAAAAGGGTCAACACGGGGTCAATGTGTGTCATTCGCTATTCAACCGTTGAAGAGGACACACGCACAGATTATACTGAAGAAAAATCACCTGGAAAATGGATACCACAGCTGATGAGGCCGCTCAAGTGGTTGCACTACTGCAATCCCCTGATTGCAGTAGTGCAACCACTTCGCACTGCCGCATCCCTATGCGGCAGTGCGAAGTCGCCCGGCAACTGAATCTGAGCCGTTTTTCGGTTCGAAGAGTGTACCAGCGCTTTTTAGAGACCGGTGGCTATATCCGGAGACATGGGTCCGGTAGACGTCGCTGCACTTCGGAAAGAGACGACCGGCTCGTTGTGTCGCTTCTCAAACGCTGTTCAATTGCAACAGCAGCTCCAGGCAGTTCGCAGACGCACCGTGAGCGTGTCTACGGTTAGAAGAAGACTGAAAGAGAAGAAAATAGCAGCCCACAGAGCGGCTACAGGTCCAAAATTTACTGCAGCGCACCGGCGAGCCCGCTTGCAGGTTGCTTTGCGTGTGTCTTTTCTGCAACGACCGACGGAGAAGAGAATACCGGAGGCAGGGTGAACGTTTCGCCCAAACCTGCATACAGGAGATGGTGGAATATGGAGGCGGATCCTGCATGTTCTGGGGCGGTATGTCGGCTTGCGGAAAAACCGACCTTGTC
Source organism: Glyphodes perspectalis (assembly GCA_951394215.1). Lineage (NCBI taxonomy): Eukaryota > Metazoa > Arthropoda > Insecta > Lepidoptera > Crambidae > Glyphodes > Glyphodes perspectalis. The sequence goes on from OX596199.1 coordinate 12,572,219, forward strand.
CGTCTCCCGGACTGGAGGTGCTCGTGGACAAGGGTCACTGACTGCTCGCCGCTATGTCACAGAGATCCTGGAAGTGCATGTGGTCCGCTTTGCCGAATCTTTGAGCGAGGGGTTCACATTAATGCACGACAATGCTCGCGCTCATACTGCAGCCATCGTGAGCGACTTCCTGCGGAGGTCCCAAATTTCTGTAATGCAGTGGCCAGCGAGAAGTCCGGATCTGAATCCGATAGAGCACCTCTGGAACTATCTTATACACTTGTGTACATTTTGTTTTGTAAATTATTGATTGTTAATTAGGACGTAATTAAGTATTTTTATTATTTTTTAAAATTTTAATATTTTATGTATAGTTATAACTAAACAAAAGATTAAATTTTATTGTTCTTTGATACTCCTTTTTGTTACCTTTCTAATGATATCCAACACTATCCTCTAAATAAGGTGTAGAAATGTTTAAATAAAATTTTTAAAAGGTGCGATTTTTTTGACGCCGAGTGTATTTCATCATAAATTAAATCCATGTTCATCGACGACGCCGCGACGCATGCACGGCCGTTATGCGACACGGTGGAATACGACCTCATGGTCACATTTCACTGTGTCATGGTTTATTATCCCTATACCTATTGATATAGATCAAGAAACGTGTATTGACAAGCGCGTGATATAGGTTGTCTTGTTAGTTTAGTTTTATAAGTTAATTATATAATTATAATTATATTTAAATTTTCTCAAATTACATGGGTTTATACACTACACGATCTATTTGATGCGGCATTGTAGTCTAATGATTATCCCAATATAAGTTTTATTCGCAATAATACTTACTGTAAGCCATTTACACCTGCCGTTTTGATTAGACGTAAAAGTAGTAAGTATATTAGTACGTTAAGTACACAGGATAAAACGTCACTCTTACGTTATTTACTCTGATATTTGTAGCAGCTTGCCATATCATGAATAATAATCTCATAGGTGTGATGCTACTTAAGGCTATATTTTCAACGATTTTGTTTCAATCAATACACAACAACTTTAAATCCTTCAATTCACTAATAACACCTACTTGGTTGTATTGCTTAATCGCTAACGCATTCATCAGCACGCTTCGGGGAACGCATTTGTTGATAAGTGCGATAGTGTTATATCCAATACTTTTATGCTTATAATTAAGTTCTTATTTTTGATCATCTATTTTAGACTTATTTAGCCACGAGATATTAGAATTCTTACGATTACGTACCATTGTTTACAACCATTCTTAAAAAAATAACAATAAACAGTATGCACTATTCCGATCCATACATTTTTTTCAGGAGGCAGTTATTTCTTCCTTCTGTAAAATTTTGTCAAAAACATTTACGAGGTTTTTACTGCCGAACGACGTTTATAGAAACTTTGATTTCATGTGGTCTGTTGTTAGACCACAAAAAGCTTCGTTGATTACTAAATTTAAATTATTCTCATTTTGTGTACTATGCGTAAAGTTTTCGTTTGAGCGAAAATACATCTCTTAATGATCCTTTTTTTAATGAGTAAAGGTTCTTGACTCAAACTATTATTATAGTAAAATAACATCACCTTAAATGGGTAGTTTCCCAACCCAAGTTGACTGCGTTTCCCTGTTGATAGAAACAGTTTAAAACGTGAGAGCCGTTTTAAAACTGAAATGAACGTCAAAGGCAGACTAACAAATTAAAAAATTGAGACAATTATGCATAGGACATAACAAATTAAAAAATTGAGACAATTATGCATAGGACATCAGTGTATGTTCTCAAAAAATTAACATGAATATCTATAGTCCGGTCGCTCTGAATGCAATCCTCACACCTGTTAGTTGGTCATGACTAGTGATGTGCAATAAATAATATGTATTATTGTTAATGTTATTTATTGCATTCATTAACATGTTTATTAAATTCAATATCGATTTTGTTGTTTTTATAGGAATAATATTTTAAACACAATGTCAATTGTGAATAAATAAATGGATTAAATTGAATTGCAATTTAAGAAGATAAAATATATTAGAAAATAAAATAAGAAGTGAATTGGAGTCTAATTTAATTTTGATTTGACGTAATCGTAGATTTAAGAAATATTATTTTAGAACCAAATGATATAGTTTTAAAAAGAATTACTTTTATAAGAGAAATAAAAACTGGGATAATCTCTTCAATCGATGATACATGGCTGAACTATAATCACACGCTTTCTCGTTTTTGGACAGATGATACACATAGCGTCGACATCGAAAGTTTGTCTGTTCAGACAGGCTTATCCTTGTTGAGAAAAATCATAACCGAAAAAGGTTAGGAGGATATTTATAAAGATATTTAAAAGTATAAACATAAATAGATATGCATAAATAACTACACTAGGAATTTTCTTTTTCAAAATTTTGTTTTAAAAATTTATCACACTGATATCACTACAAATATTTTTGCAAGTTTTGTTAGGGCAACACTACAAAAACAAACAATTGACATAACCTTGAAACATCGCAGTTTGGATTTTAAAATCTATTGTATTTTTAATCTTTAGATTAAATGTAGCCAAAACTATTTTTTATAATAATTATATTTAAAACGTTTAATATGAGGCAAAATTATTCAGTGTTTAATGTTATCACTCGTTCATTGGGTAAATTAAAGATATTTAAAATTTTGCCGTTAATTGTTCGCCAGTTCAAAGTTACATCGCCCATTCGATCACGACCTGTCAGGATTGCATCCTCAGAGCGACCGGACTATAATACAAGTATTGAACTGTTCTGTACATTGTATTTGTATAACCTTTTATTTGTATCTTTAAAACTTTTATTTAAATGTACATTGCAATTTTTTTTTGTACGTGTCACTGTATGGATTAGTTTTACAACTGGTCCCGGTAGATAGCTTCGCAGGCCGATATTTTTTTGTATGGTACACAACTCTGAGACTGAGCCGTGACTACAACTGTGAGTAGATATAATCTTGATAATATTTTTTAAGTGATTAAGTTTTCAGAGGATCCGCTGTGCATCATGTAAAAATAAAATAACGCCCTATTATAATAATTTTTTATAAATTTAGTCGTATATTCATCATCCGGTCGATTTTTATGCAAAGATTTTAAATAATTTTAGAATAGATCCCTTGAACTCACCATATTAACATAATATGAAATCTTAACCACAAAGGTACAATAAAAACTTCGTGAAAATGGCAAAAAAATTCCAAAGAATCCTAATTACTATAAAACGGTTGTCATAACAGTTCTGGAATGTGTACCTAATATGCTCCTTTGATGCAACTACGTTTAAAAATTAATAATATCCCGTAGCTCAGTAATAATAACGACGCCAGAGAGATATGGCTTCAAAGATTCTTCAGAAAATGTAGTACATAAAAGATTCTGAGAAGTGAATTTACTATGGCGTCCGTTCGATGCGCAAAGAGCAGCAAGCAATATAGAGCGTGGGGTGGGGGCGCCACCCTCGTCGCCAGGCAACTGTTGCTCCCGGGCGAGGCGAGGTCGTTGCTTCCATTTACTGGGTAGTTAACTAAAAGGCTGCTATTGCATATGTGAGCTATTTTGTATATTTTATGCTATTCAGCTACGGGCAATATGTATGTAGTTAGTTATACTACATCAACCCACGTATAAACTGTGAAATTGAAACAGTGCCCTACGCTGACCTTAGAGTTGTCGAATAAGTTTAAAGGAAAGGTTAATTAATTTTATGCTGGTTAAAGACACTTTTTATTTTTTGCGCAGCATTCTATACATACGCAGCATTATACAGGAAAGCAAGCCAGTATTTATTCAAAATTTGGGGAACGAAAGGGGACTGGAATAGGCAAGATGACTAAAAAATTCTGTTTCGTCCGTCAGTTAGATTATAAGAAATACTTATTGGACGCGTATTTTTTTATTTATTTGTCAAACAAACATTGACCAAGATACAATGCTTTCAAGTTGCGCGTGACGTCACACTTTCGTACAAATTTACTTATAGGTGACGTCGCAAGCCCCCACTCCAAAACTTTGATGCTCTTTATCTTTGTGTTTTTTTGTTAATTTGATAAAGCGAAAAATATGTGTCTAGTATTTTGGTATAATCTAATTGACGGACTAAATAGAATTATAGTTTTTCAATACAGTCATCATCCCTAATGTTCATAAGACGATTTACTAATAATAATAAATTTGTAGTGTAAAGAAGCATCTCTTTATGCGTAGCTAGGATACAAAGGTATAATAGCTTTAGGGGTGGGCAATTGATGAAAGAAGGGCAGGTGCTCCCGCGCAGGCAATATATGCACGCGCCGGCCACGCGCCGCGACCATCTCCCCTCACTCCCCCAGACTTTCTGCAAGTGCACTTTCTCCTCACTGCATCTTACAAACTTGTTGCGCCCTTTTAGTGAATTATGACTATAGCACAAAAGCTCTGCGCTTTTTTGGGCACGCGTCGTCCATGGGCCCTCAGCTATTAAAACTTTTACTAATTGGACCATTTTCAGGGAGTACACACTGTTCACTGTATCTTGCTTTTTATACACCTAAAAATGGTAAACAAGCATGTACGACCTGTGGTTACACCACAAAAAAAATTTACCCCAATTATTATTTATCTTTCTAAGATAAATAATAATTGGGGTAAAAAAATGCAATTCTCAAAATGTTAAAAAACTTACTTAACTAAAACTAGAATGAATAGCGGTAGGCTCTAATCTTGCTATTACAAATCATGAAATGAAGGTATTTAACAGCGCCCGCACCTCTCGTTAATGCAATGGTTTAAGGTTCTGAGGGAAGTGCCCCTGGTGCGGGGACCGATACGCGTAAATAGTTGAAATACGTATTTCTATCGTGGCAGAATACATTTTTGGTATCTTATTAATAGATTCTGATTTGCATAACCCAAGTAACAGTCACATTCTATGAAATCAGATAAATGTATGGGATTTCGTCTAATTTATATTCGTCAAAGTCTAATAATAATCTATTGTAGTGGTATTACAAAAATACAGTAAATTACTTAAATTATATTCGGTGGAAAAGTGAACAATGCTTAACTAATAACTTCTTCGGTACTTGAAATATGGTATCAAAACAGTTTATTTAATACTTCTATAAATAATTGGGAAACGTTTCGATAATACTATTAAACTTTATACCTAAAAGTTGTATTTAAATTTGTCCTACTTAAAATATATTACATAAACATTACATACACTTGGCAGTAAAGAACATTATTACAGATTACACGGTAAGGTCTAGTGTGATAGTGGTAGCATGCATTCGGGTTAGAGACTTAGTTAGCGTTCTTTAGAGACATATTGAATTAGGGTATCGATTTTCGGTATTCAATATTAGAGGCACATATGCAGCCAAAATTCAGTACATTTTCTACTAATCAATAAATTGTCTTAACGCTTATTTCTTAATAGTACTAATAGTTTTTTCTTGATTGACACATATACTATAGTCCAGCTATACTCAATGTGTGTTCCGCGGAATCCTGGGGTTCCGTGAAGCCTTTCTGGGAGTTCCACGAAAATTGGTACTGATCATAAATATCATAACTCCTGGGGGAAAATCCGTTAAAAGTCGATTATTACAACAACTGCTATAGTCTGTTTATACACACATTTTAGGATGCCAAATGCAATCGTACAAATTTACAGATTATTAAAATATTATCTGTCATTCTAAGATGCCTACACCAACCCTAATATGATTGGGCTTTAAGTGAGTTTGTATAGATGATCGATAACACTGGGTATGCACTGTCGATAAAACGCAGGGTTGGGCGCGGGCAGCGGCTGGCTAGCCACAACAAGGTTCGTGTGCGGTCCCGCGGATCCGGTGACAATGTTCCGCTTCTCATCACGCCAATGCTTACTAGGTATTAACAATTACCATTTCTCCTTAGTCTTGACTCGTTGCTAGTATTTATAATGACATTTACACGCTTAAGCTAGCTAAAATTGCATAATCTGCGAGCTCTCAGAATCAAAGTCCCTAAAAAATATTTAGATTTTTGATCGGTGAGCTAACGGGATTAATTTAATCGTACGTGGAGAAGATTATCACCAGCCCATCATCGATGCATTCAACTGGCAAAATTGATAAAGACGGAACCTTATTTATAAGGGGATACATATGATATAGTTGATCTTTTATCCTGAATAAGTCATGCGCATATAAAATTTGAACATGATTATTTATTTCGATTTTTACCTTGTAGATTATTATATTAATCGCCTAAATGTTTTTATTATAGGTACGTGCATATCTTCTGAATAACTGACAAAAAAGACAATATTTGGAAAATAACGAAGTCGAAAATTGTGAGATAAACTTGATTCTTTAATATTATAAGAAAAAGGCTGTTATATTTTAAGGTTTGTTTAAAATTACAAACCAAACGACTGTCGGTTAAGCAAACAAACTTACAAACCCTCCATGGAGGTTACGGTAGTGTAAGTAAGTATTTCACTATCAGTAATAATATAGGTATCCATTATTTACAACTGGAGAAATAGTTGAATAAAAAAGACTTGGGCTTACGTGGCGACTCCGTCAAATGTCGTTCGTTATATTTAGAGTTACGACGGCGAAGCTCACGTCTACCTCAATTAAATTTTTGGCTAAAAAGGGTACTAATTCATGGACTCATACGCCTTCGAAGACCGCGGGAGTGATAGTATGTTTGTGCGCGGCGGTATGTAAGACTTGTCTACATCTGGATAAAACGGCCGAGTTTCCGGAACTTGCACGAAATTGCCCGTCAGGGATTCTATACACACGGCGAATGCTTTTATGGCACGAAAAGTGTAAATGTTCCCATTTTGTGATCTAGGCATGACATTACGATTTAGAAACGTCTTAGTTCATTATCACCTTTACTACATAGATTTTTTATACACAATATTGTTTTGTTTCACTTCCCGCAATGACTCTTTCTTGATAAAATAAATACAGAAAAAATATAAATATTAATTACTTTATGTGTGTTCTGTAATAGAAAAAATATATATAGTTGCTATATTTTCTATGAATGTTGGAGTGCGTAATATTGACTTAGTGGTGAACTGCTTACTTTCCGCGGACGATGCCGCACTTTTAGCAGAGTCGGCATAGGATCTGCAGCAACTAGTCACAACATTGAAAGATTGTAAGGAGAGAGGCTTACATTTAAATGCGAAAAAAACAAAGATTATGGTGTTTGAAAGAGATGAAACCAGAACGGAAACAAGAATAACGGTTGATGATTTAGTGCTGGAACAGGTGAATGAAATTGTATATCTAGGATGTGCATTTAGCAGAGATGGAAGTTACTCCGCTGATATACTTAGAAAGAAGAGTGAATGCAGGGAATAGAGTGAATGGAGCGTTAGGAAAACTTCTAGGCAGTAAAGTAAGTAAGTAAAGTAAAGTAAGTAAGTAAGTCTTAAGCCAGAAGGTCCACCTCGCTATACACAATGCGGTGCTGATTCCTACGCAAACATATGGAAGCGAGAGTCTGGTATGGCAAAAAGAGCATGAAAGTAGAATAAACGCGGTCGAGATGCGTGCGCTGCGTAAAATCTGCGTTGTATCACTCACAGACTGCGTTCGGAATGATGATGAGAAAGTGGAAGGATGTAGTAGCCGCGGAAGGCCCAGGCTAGGAGTCATAAAAACCGTAGAGCTTGTATGAATGTTGAAGAGGAGGTGTAGAAGGCTCGTGCCATAAGCTATATTTCCAATTAGATTTTATTTTATGTTTTACTAGCGGCCCGGTACGTGCTTCGCTACGTATAAACAACATGCTTGTACTGTCAACACTGAAAAAGTTTCAATTTGACAGCACAATCCCCAAAAGAGCCTGAGGTACTTTTGTGTTCGTTGCCCGATTCATGCGTTATTCTAAAATAGAACAAACGGAGGCAAAAATATTATTATAGTTTAGGTGAAATTTGTTCGATCGGCTTCCTAATAGATGCTTCCGCAGCGAGTGTATGCGGTACTGCACATACGGGTCAATCTTCGGATTAATTGAAATACACTGGTCTAGACATCATTTCCTTTGCGCGTTCGTTGACTCTTTGGGAGTAGTGCGTGCAATTCAAAACTGCGCCTTGCCACTTCGCGGCGCTCGTTATGCTAACGCGCTAGTTGACAATGCGTTGATGTAACTGATTCATCGTTCTACTTGCATACCAAAATGCACATTCTCGCTTCCTTCGTAAATCTATCCTTTTTGCACCGCCAATACGTTCAGTCAAAATTTGTCTCCCAATAATACGAGCTCCGATGCAAAATATACCATAGAAAACAGAATCGCGACTGACGAGTGTGCAGCGTTGGTTACATCCATGCCTCTTCGCATTAAAGCTCTCATTGAAGTAAAGGCGACACAACTAAGTGGTAGACGAACTATTTTGCGTGAGTGTGTGAGTGGGGCTCGTATAGTATTTTGTAATATTGACAGTAGATATATGATCGATTTTCAATTGCAAAATAAAATCTAAATCGAACGATTAATTAGAAAGTCACCTATTTAAAAAGTGATTTGCTAGGTGGAATATAGGATTATCTACAAAATAATATAATATATTCCAGAATTAATTATGTTTAGTTTTTCGGGCTCCGACTTTATGTACGACTGGCTTTCAATAAATCAGCCTTTAATCTCTGAAAAACACAGTTGAATGAGGCAATTTTTTAAGTGATCAGTTTAAATATAAGATAGTAATATATACATCGTTTACAATTTTTTGATGATAGATCACACGTCGAACATTTATTGAAAAAACAAATGCAAAAATATTCAACACATGTTCTAAAATCGTCAGGTGCAGACGCGTCACCACGCTTTCAGTTATATCACTATTTATATTTATTTATATTATACAGTTTGTTTTTTATTAGTTCTCGTAGATTAGTTGCTTCTGGGAGTTCGTCGGAATTTTTGTATGATGGATGTAGCAAGATTAATAAGGCATTTGTATTCTATATCAAGTCAATTATTTTTGTCCATTTACTTGTCGCAACCATAAAATGTCTGCTACTTTCTAAATTTAATAAGATGATTCTCTTTTGGGTACCCCACTTGGATGTATTTTCATACTGCGTTATTTTTTGAGCCAATGATTCTAATAGACCATTAATTGATTCACACACACGACAATTATTATCGTGTGGAATCTAGTGTATCGTGTTATTTTTTATAGCTAGTCAACAGGTATTATGTATTGTGATGAACGAACTATACTGACGATTCAATTCCGACGGTACCTACACATTTATTCAGTTTGCTGTGTTTGGAGCTGCCAATTAATACCGTTAATTTTGATTTCCAATATTTATTTTGGGCATTTAAAGTTGTCCTCTACTACTACCGCATCGATGTAGCGAACTGTTGAGCTCATGATATGTCGATTTTATGATTTTTCGAGGAAAGGTTTTCGAAAATTTAAAATTTGAGGAAAGGGTATTATTTCAAGCAGGGAACCGTATTTATCGCACGAATGTTTGTCCTGGCTGAAATCGAATCCACAACTCGTGGCGCATCATAAGACAGGGTCACTTCCGAATGCGCCATCTAGCCAGTAATGTTACTATCGAGGTCTTGAGGTGTCAGTTCATTTTGGAATAAGGGTCTCTAAGCCAATATAGTTTGGGAATCCCTCATCTTTTAAACTGCGCAAGGGATGTTGATGATAAAATGATTCAACAGGAAGGTTATATAGGACGTATAGTTTCATAATTTTTTTATGTGTGTAATATTCAAAATATTAAATTAATAAATAAAGTAATAGTATGTAGGTATTGCCATTGCCTTAAATTATAGAGCTTGGACTTAATGAAATTGATATAGATCCAGCTTACTCCAATTTTAATTAAAATAAATATTTATGCAATGCATTAAATTTGCGCTAGAAGTATTTTAGGTAATTGGCGTCTTACCTGCGGGTCGCGGGTCAAATTTCAAAAGAACATGACTTGTATTTCACTTCACGTTCCTAATGAATCTGAGAATTATACATTTTTTTAGCTTATTTTTCAAATTGAGTATTTTATATAAACTTATACATTCACCACATTCAATAAAACATCGAAATAACAAATAATACAATATGGTTGATTAATATAATTATAGCAAACATTAAATTCTTATTAATTTTTATTTGCCTGGACCCACATTATAACTGAGTGCAATGATATTGCACACTTTTTCAACATAGTTCTACTTAATAGTTTTTATTTTATTTATTTATTATATAATTATATAACGAGTGTAACTTTATGTTTACTTTACATACAACTCGTCTAGCCTGACTATAATTTATGCATTGTTCAGTTTTAATGATCTCCGATATCAGATTTAGATATGAAAGAAATAAAATGCGCTTAGTTTTGAGGTGGGAGGCGGTGTAAGATAAACCTATGTCGTTCTCCGTTATAGGTTATAGTGAAGTTTAATGGCGTTTTCCCGGAAATGTGTATCGTATCGAGTGATGTTTTTAGAGCGTTGCTCCAGAGCAGAGGCGCGGCAGCGACCCGTGGGGAGGGGGTGCAAAGTGCATTGTAGGGGCGAGGGGTGTGGCCGCTTCGCTATTGGTTCGCGACTAGAGTTGCTACTAGAAAGGGTAGCTACTTGCATTCGCTACAGATAGAAGAAAGCGATCATGGTCCTGCTGATCATGAGATAAAAGCATTCCGACACAAAAATTGGCGTTTATTTATTTAGTTTATGATAAATAATCATTCATGTGCAGCATGAGGTTCTTTGAGCACACTTGCAAGGTCGCCAACTTGTGACATCTTCGGTATATCTATGATTCTTAGGCTACAGCATGCTAGCTTTCCAGCAGGCCTTAGGCTTGTTTGCCACCCATAGGAGTATAAAAAAATATATTGACTTTTAAACAAAACTATTTCCGTGTAAAGATTCAAGAGAGATAGATCGCCTTTCCCCATACGGAATGCACCTTAGTTGTTTTATTTGTTCGTGTTATATTAACCGACCGCTATTTATATTTTATGAGACAGGAAGAGTTAAAAGCTGCTTAGGAGACGTTAACCTTGATACAAGCTTAGCCCTTAATGCAGTCGTAAGGGAGCTCTTCAATACGAATTCAATGGTTTTGCAAATTAATATCGCAGTGTAAGCTTTCTTGCATGTGTACATGTGCAAGCAAAGCTGGTCTTTCCCAGGGAGGAGCTTTATTTTAACATACACATCATTTCGTATAATAATTATGGTGAAAGATGACAAACACTTTTGTTAAATAAGAAGCGTGTTTTATGGATGTGCGTAGAAATTATAGACTACTTGGTTACGGGAATGGCCTCGCCCCCGAGCGCATGCTTGCTAAGCTTGCAGTATTGCACCCCGCCTACACACACCTCGCTCAGAGTTCTGCCCTCCTAGCTAGTATGCTCTTATTTTGCTTGTCATTTATGTTGATTAAATCTCGTAACTAACCAGAAAGTCCTCAACAAAGTTCATATTTACATCGCATTCACTGCCTCTTGGTGTTACGTTCGATTCAAACACTTTTGGAATTCTAAACAGGATAAACATAATAATTCTCGAAACGAAAATGCTGTCGTAAGTGGAATCCGCTCTAATTCTTCCCATTAGTCAACGGACGTGTAATAATAAAAGTTTTTAGCCGGTTTAAACCTGATCGCCAATTAATTCATTTTTCGGAGGGGTTGGTTTAATGCGAGCGGATGCCATCTAACGTGCGTAACGACTCTGTATCGGCCATTCGCGTTATTATTACACGACAGCTTACGGGCTACTTTAGATTAGGTGCAGCGTAACTCTCTGAAACTTAATAATACAAGAATAAATGTAGAAACAAGTTTCTAGTTTTAGAAATATTATAAGTTCACTTTGAATTGTGACATGTTCTGTTTAGATACATATTACTATCTACAAGATACAAAAACAAGTGTATAATGTCTTTATTCATACGTTAAAGGTCGGCTCCCAATCCCCGTACCCTGGGGCTCACGCAGCTGGTGTTGGAACACAATGGGAACGCCGATTTTGTAATGTGTATTTTGAGTATGAGGGGTTGTCTGCCCAGACCGGCGGGTGCACAGCTGCCGCTGACGTTAGAAGAGCGTTAGAGCCGCCAAAAAGCATACCTACATTTCAATTGTATTTGAGGTAGCTACCCGCCGCAGCCGCAATTCATTTTTCTTTCAATTCGGTGGGCCGGATTCCCTTGGCATTCTATACATCAAACTAAATAGATAGCCGGTTGGTGTACAAGGTTGAGGCGTCAGGTAATTTTGGGAATAGGTACGTACTAATAGCCTTTAGAATGAATGTTCAATGTTATCTCTTATTGATGATAGAATTCTTAGAAAATTATCTGAACCTTGTAGAATTAGTAACAAAGTCTATTCGACAACAGATTGCTTTTGTGTCCATTGTACTAAAGAATTTTACCTGCTGTAGGGTTGGTCCTTTGTTCTTAAAATCCCGTACTTTAGTTAAAAGTTTGGAAGCTTGGTTACCAAGTTTTTCCTAATAAAAAAACGCTTGAACCTTATATTACGAACTATTCCATAACACGGTACAAATTGTTTGTAAATTCTATTTTGGTATATTGAAAAATAACGAGATTATACAATTGGCTTGGGCATATTTATTGCATTGTAGAGATTTCCTGACATTAAACCGCCGTTTAGCGAATTGTGAACATTTTCTTCACTAAGCTCTGAAATTTCTCGGCCTGTATCCTTAGAGAGGATACAGGATTTTTTTTCGGGTGTGTTATTATTATATGCCACTGCGTTGTCAATATGTTTAATTGGACTTTAGTCTACAATGGATCAATCGAATAGTGACCGAACACATAAAAAAAAGTAAAACGTGAAACTAGCGGCTATGAGGGATCGATAGACTTAAATCAATTTGCAAGAGGCCAATTAAGTGGTTAATTTTAAAACAACATGTACGATGGAACTATAACTAGGTACTTGCATACTATTATGGGTCAAAATCTTTATGAAATCGCAAAGAAAGAATACCTACTAAAACGCGATATTTATGCCAAGAATGGTGGGATGAGGGGGTCACAAAGCCATATGTCGTAATTTGTGGGTAGCATTTATTGTACAATACTTAGCTGATATTAAATCTTACTAAATGCGGCTTGGGTCATCATAAGTTATGGGAATAAGCAATTAATCTTTTATTGGCTTTCTAATACATGATGTAATGATACTATGTCAACTTAACTGGCAAATTGCACTTCTTGCAATGTTGATATTATTTAATGAATAAATGAATGAACTTTTAATCACCAAAATTCCAGGAAACACCACAAAATATGTCCTAGGCACGTACTTTTATAAACTGACCTCTATATATTAGTGACGTCAGTTAGAGAATATCGGTCATTCGCTCTTTGCAGTGTGGCGCTCGTATGAAAACTTACAGTAGTAGTAGGTAGAACGCGTGTTACCGGGCCGTCTCGATCACTGGACCCCGAGGCACCCGAAGCCTTGACCGCTACCGTGAGACGCATACATACGCTGTTTCGCTCGTAAAAGAGAATGAAATAAGTGTGACAAGTGGCACTATGATAAATGTATATCACGATCACCATCCCGGGACTAAATTTTTTCACCTCAACTTCCCCTAAATACGAGTATGTATGAACGAGATTTGGGTGTATCTTTATTTAATTTTTTTTTTATGACGCGGGCCATGCGAAGGGTCTTGATTTTTGCTTTTCTTTAATCGCGATTTGCATTCAAATAACGAGTGCAAGCAAGTATAAAAGTGTGAGGTGGGTATTGTGAAGAATGTTCGCTGGTCGCGCCCTCCTGTTTGCGACTACGATAGCTGGTCAGCGCGGGCTATCCTTGGTGGTCCAATTAGAAACTCATTCGTGACCCTTGGTCCCCTAAGAGGTTTTTTTTTTGTAAAGAGAACCCGTTTACTAAAGGTAACGATTCGCAATTAATGCAACCAAGCTACCTACCTACCTATACGCATAACCTTGCTCGGCAAGAAATCATGGACCGTTAATGACTCATGGCAATGAATGATATGGAGGTCTATTGGGCCTATGGGAGATAGGTAAGGTTCCAATAACATAACCGGCATATTTTTTTCTCACATGGTAAAATACACAATACCAAAATATTCCATTCATGAATAGTTGGAATTATTAAAATTAAATTAAAAAAAGGTAGGTAAGCATATTCAATAGCATTTAATATTTAAGTAATAAACGATAATACCGAAAAACAACAACAAACGAAACATAGCTAGATACTCAATTAACCGGGTGGAGTGTAGGTATGTATTTCCTAGGGCAATAAAAAAACGAAGAAAAAAAAAATTTACTTGCTATCACTGATGACGGCCAAAAATACAAGATAAGACTTATAGCATTGATTTTCATGTAAAATTAATTATAATAAAGGTTGTTTACGTTTATTCCGATATTTAATACCTACCTATTTTATCCCCGATTTATGCTTTGATATACTTACCTACTTATATTTATTTTAAGAAGTAGTGACATAAGCATTTTTCTTATTATATTTAAAAATGGTAAATGAAAAATACCAAAATATCCCATTTAAGAATAAAATTATTAAAATTATAATAAGAGGTAAGCATGTGCACAGCAATTATCAATAATAACCAAAATTCATGAATGTAAGTAAGTACCACTAAAATAATGTGCTTACCTACCTACGTATAACTTCCAAAGTGATTTTGCCAACCCAAATGAATCATACAATGACGTGGCCTGGTTGCTTTTAGTGCAGGCGTTTCAGAATTGAGCTCAGTTTAGTAGATACGCTCTGTTCGAGCGTACCGTATGGAGAGTACGCGACACATATGCGCAGGGACTCAGCTCCCATTGCATTTGACATAGCGTTGATTTTAATTTTTCACGGTACCTATCTATTGTTTGTTTATTGCGTACATTTATCTTAATGATGTAATGTAATCGCTCTAATTGCAATATATATTTTTTTGTAAATATACAACGTTTGTCTGGAACACTTGTGTTTGCGTATGCTTTATGAACTGCCGTAAGTGTCTTCTGAGCAAGGGCAGCTTGAACAGTTTGAAGGGCGTTTTCTCTCCAAAGGTCCAAACCTACGATGTCTCGACAAGTTGTAATTTTGAGGTGAAGCGGGACACGAGGCGGGCGACGCCTGTACCAGACGAAGTAGGCGGTGTCGGGCGACCGCCCTCCACGGGCCCCGGCTGAGCGCTGTGGAAAACGCATGGGCGCGGGGCGCCGTCACACGGGCCCAGTAACAAATATACTTCACGAACTGCTATCGGCTTTAGTTTAGTGATTGACCATAATCGCTGGTCTATATCGATAAAACCATATCCACATAGAAATGAAACTAATTTCTAATCACATTTGCCAAGTTACAATGATCAACTAACGTAATATGCGATGAGATAATAAGTTTATTCAATTCTTCTAGAAAAATTCAGTTATTTATACATTTTAAATGATTCCTTTATGCTAAAGTTATTTACTACGTTACTTTAATAACACGTGGTAAATTGGTTGGCAACGTCAAAGGCCCGGCTGAGCTTAAATGTTATAAATAACCATCCATTTTTTTCACATAATTAAAAACAGACAATCTACAGATCGTGAAATTATTATTCACAAAGATAATGTTTTATAAATCATTTTTTTATTAATATGAAAAGTTTTATGGAATCAGTTTTTTTTATATAGCCCGTCAGTTATACGATTCATCATTATCGACTAGTTTTAATAATTGTTTCATATACAATTTTTTTATTCATACGTTTTGGTAAATTTTAACGTTTCGATAAGCTCATTAGATTTGACTTAAAATGTTTACAAAAATAAATCAATACTATGCTTGCTATGCAGGCCTCGCTGAGGTTTTATTTAACTTGAATATTATCTGTCGTCTGGTCTGGTGCCTGTATATTACACGCACCTTTCTCCAGCTTGCTTGTATCTTAACCACGCTTCAGATTTTTGAGTGAACACTTAAAAGCATTTATAACGCTGTAAGTATTACATATTTTTGTTAGATCCTCGTCGTCGTTGTATCCTTTTAAATTAATCGACATTATTGCTTAATCCATGAAAAGGATAATATAACCTAGATTAAGGATTCCCAAAGTGGGTTCCGCGGAACCTACGAATTCTGTAGAATATCCATTAAGGTTCCGATAAAATCTTAAAAAAAGAGATTGTTCTTTTATTAATTTCAGTGTTAATTTGTAGTCATTTGATATGGGGTTCCAAAAAATAAAAGGTATTTTGATGGTGTTCCATTATCCTTGAAGTTTAGATAATCGTATTATCCTGTATAAAGACATTCGTTGTCTTGTAATTTTGTTCTAGTTTGAAGTAACTTAAAAAATGGTTAAATATCACCACCACCTACTCATAATAGACAATATTAAGCTCTCGCAGTATCGCGCTTATTTGGGAAGCATTAAATTTTACTTGTATTTGTTTTTATAATATTTGGATTTCATCCATTGACATGGTTACTGTGATTTTCGGTTCTTTGAATAAGCTAACACAGATTAGTAGTATGAACAGGTAGAGAAAATTTTTCACTTAACAATTCATATTTTTTACCCAATTTGGAGCCGAAGTTACTACAATAGCGACAATTTATGGGCAAATAGTCATTGTCTTCTTTGTATGCGCTTGTATAGAATTTTTCTAAGTATCTACCCTATGTACTTTCATAGACATGTATTTGTTATCTTTACATTACAGACACTTTAATTTTATCTTTGCATATGCATATAGTTATTATTTATATCTTTGTATATAGTTAAAAAAAAATTATAGTCAGCCCAGTGTTTTAGTGTGTTTAATATCAATGGAGGTCTTTTTTAATGTTCTTCATTGCCTAAAAACTTGAAAAGATTCATTAAATTAGGAATTGGAGGAACATTTGCAATGAAAGATGACTGCCGTAATAATCACGTGCCAAAACTAAAGGGTAAAATGACAGCCTTTAGTTTTGGCGCGTGATTATTTTGACAGTATTACTTTTTTAAATTAAATTTAAATATAATTATATTGTTGTTTGTGGCTAAAGCACAAACCGTGCAAAGCCAAGAAAAAAAAAAAAAAAAAAAAAATATAATTATATTTTCTTTGATTTACACTACACATGTATATTACTATTCGACATAGTGAACAAGACAACACCTGTATCCATAATTACCAATGTCATAAGTAACTAATACAATTAAATATTTACATGTTTTGTAAATATTTTAGCCTGCTGCCCCTTTGACTCAGCCTACCCCTTCGGGGATTATGGGCGTGATGTTATGTATTTGTGTATTAATTTGTTAAAACATCTAGTCAGTACTTTGGTAATTTTGAATAAGTGCATTTCTATGTTTGGCATTTTGAGAGAACTACCTTTTGTCAGAAGGTCCGGCTGCCTGTTTCGGTCTGTTTCAGATGTTCTTTGACGTGTCATGTGGTATTTTTATATTTTACTAGAATAAACTAGGAGCCTATGCCCTTTCTTAGGGTTCAAACTTTAGGCGTGCCATTTTTCATCTCAATGGATTTATTAGTTTATGCCTGGAGCCGTAATAGACAAGACAGACAGTTACTGCTGCTTTAAATTTAGTGAGGAATAATAAGGGTTTAATTTTTATCAAATACATTATCAAGGTTTTAAAAATATCAAACCAAATAGTTCATGAATTTAGTAAAGAACATAAAATAAATCATAAAGACTAGGCTTTATGATTTATAATACATTTGTAACAAAAATAAATAATAAATATATTTTCGCTAATGTAAAAATAACGTAAAATAATTTAAGAGGTCATTGATAACTTTCTTGCCTGGAACGTCTTTAGCGGTCCCGTTAAGGGAAAGTTTAAAACTTTCATTCAATGCCAAAATTAAAATCCTTCCACGTGATTTATTATAATATGTAAACTAATTTCAAATTTAACTCAAGTAAATTTGAGAAAAGTTTATTTTGGATTCGTGTTTCCCTTAAAAATCAGATGCTTTCAAGAATATTTTTGTAAAATGAAGTTGTAATTTGGGTGCTGAGTAGCAAAAACCAATAAATATTGAATACTAAAAAGAAGAAACCACCTGAAGTTTTATTAAGGTAGATTAAAGCATTACTAGAGGGAAATATAATAATTCCATGAAAACGGGTAGATTAATGCCATAACAACACTCGATGTGACGTTAAAATCGATATTCGCGCCTCACTAAGGTGTGGTACGCGCTCTCCCCGCGGGCCCCGATCTGAGCCACGCCCAGCGCGCGCATTCTCAAACAAAATCCACACGAAATGGATGCACGGTGGACCGAGTGGAGTCGGCGTCGTACGCTTCGTTCAGTTACGCACGTCACATCTGAGTCGGGCAGCTCAGTTGAGTAGTGATCTCGATAGCCGACGAACCGTGCGTACGGCGCACACGTGCCATTCGCGCCCATCCCTTCTCCATCGTATTCCGAGCGAGTCCGCCGCTCGCTCGGCGACGCCATCCCTCGGAACCCCGCCAATATCAGTCGCATTCGGTGCCGTCACCATCGTTGCTGTAACCCTACCTACTTTCCTCTACCATATTATGTAATACGAAAATAAACACTGCATCCAAGAAAACACGTGTGCGCGCACCGGCCGGCAATAATCGAGTCATCGTTTCTTCATCGACCGTTCGTTCACCACATTGAGAAATCATAAAGAACCCAAATACCTACATTATTTTGTTATGCCTACAAAGTGTTAATAAACATTCCACTTAGTTTTCTGAAGTTAATATTTTTTGTGTCGTGTGTCGTTCAATTATTTGCGGCGTTACCTATTATAACAAGTGAAATGGCTAATTCCGTGGAGCAACAGTTTAGCGAACTCAATCTCTCCCAAGAGGACCATGATCAAATTTTTGAACAAGATGACCATCAAGATCAAAGGTAAGGTTAATATTTAAAGCATAAACATCGTTATGATATGGCTATTAAATAAAAGGTAGATTTAGTAGTACCTAGTCTCTTAAGACTTTACTTATGGCGCGCTTAGTCTTCGATCGATCCTACGTCCAAGATGGCGATTTTCGTAGGTTGGGTCATTATTAAATGAAAGGTATAATAGGTACCTAGGTACTATTTTTGCCTTATTTATTGATTTTAAATTTCACCGAGACTGCATTAATTGGTTATATCTACAAAAGGTAGTCCTATTTCTAGATGTATAATGTTAGTCCTTATGTAAATTTAACTTCGCGTTACGTACCGGGTATCAGGTACATAGGTACATTAATTATCATTATTTCATAAAAATATTAGGTAAATTAGTTATTCAATATTTTAATTTCCGACTATTAGATAACAGAAATAAAAATATTGACTAACTAATTAAAGTACCTATATTGAATAATAAAAAAAGATTAAGATTAATTAGGTACCTACTTATTTGATATTTAGTCTGCTTACAATACCTACTTTACTTAAGAACCCTGAATATGAATTATGAAGATAAATTGTAAATACCTACTTTAATTAGGAATGTTTAAATGCTTAAAGTATTATTAGAGAAGATAATGTTTATCACCCTTCGAAAAGTTAGAACCGCCAATGCCTATTTATTGCAGGGTTGGCAACTCTCGAATGACGCGACTCGGGAGAACTTAACAAATCGTCTTCGATCTTTGTCTTGTCTTTGTAACTTAATTATATATTATATATAGTAAGATATCGTAAAATAAATTCGACCGAAATCGGCCGTCGTTGAGGTTTTAAAGAAAAACAGAATTTATTACGATCCGCGATTTTGAGACCGTTATTACCAGAGTGTCACGGGCATTCCGGGAGGGTTACGAATCCTAACCTAACGGCAGGTCGGCCGCCGGAGAGCACCAATCAATACAGCATTTAATCGCGAGGCATCACGACGCAATACATTTTTAATAAATGCACCTAATAAATTAAGATACTGCCATCCATTGTCAGATTTGGGATGTTGCCACCATTTATATTTTATTTTAAAATATCAATGCCGCAATAGAAAGTATCCTAGTATGTTGTAAAACCATATTGATTTTGAATTAGGTATATAGTTTTCCATTAAATTTTTACAAAAACTGCTTATTATATTTAGTCAGTTGACCTTACGAACGAACAAGTGATGTCATAAACTCCCAAGCCCATACAAAATCTATGAAGTGATATTGCGTATTAGTCCAAGATCCCAGGGCCGCCAGACGTCACTTATTTTCTGATGAATAAAATGTGTGGCAAAGAGTAGTATTTATATCTACTATAAACGTACGGGTACTAGCTAGTTTGAGTAGTGGGCCATTTTTCAAGTATCAGGTGCGAAAGTTAGGATAAAATATTTCTCACTTCACTTAAATTCTGATTGCAAATTTTTATGTAGGTATGTTGTGTAAAATACTATTGTACATCAATATTCAACATTGCGAGACACTTTCCGTCAATAATAACTTCCACCAGAGGCTTTAAAGCGTCCGAAAAAATAACGGAAATTTGCTTATAATTTCACTTAAAAGATTTTTTTTCTGTTAATGTCGATGATAATAAAAATTAAGGGACAAACTACTTAGAAAAATCTATTTCGATGAGTAAAATTTTAATAAAGCTATTTCACGTTACTTTTTGACCTTACACTCACAGAACATTTTTTATGCCGTCTGGGAGTTGATAGGCCCATGCCATTATTCGGCCTGCTTGGAAACATTCTAGATATACCTATTCATTTATTACATTTTATACATACATCAAATTCGAGATATTATTGAATTTTTGTTTTTTCCAAGAGCTTCAAAGTGGCTGGTAAAATTTACTAATACTGGAAAGTGTTTGTCTATGTTAAATATTAATGTATTTATTTTAGTATTCTTCACAGTATACATAAAAATCAGCATTCAGAATTTAACTTAAGCACGCATCGAATTCCTGCAATTTGGCCCACTACCCAAACTAGCTAGTACCCGTACATTTATAGTAGGTATGAATACTACCCTTTACTATATACATTTCATTCATTAGAAAATAAGTGACGTCTGGCCGGCCCTGGGATCTCACTAATTATATATATAGCTATTAAAAATTATTTCTATTATAGTCTAAGATCCCACCATAGAACGACCTTCACCGAGCTGGTTAATGGGTGAAAAGTATTTTATATTCTATTAAATATATCTATAAATATATTGCAAATGGGTTGACTCAAAAAATTTAGTCCCGAATATGATTACTTAATTAACAATTAATTTCTATTTTTTTTTTAAACATTTAAATCCTTGAACCTGGTTCCGTTTTATAACCATGAAAAATAACACTAGTCAACAGTTTTTTTGCACAGAATCAACTCATTACCTTTTTGATAAAACAATAACAGCTGATTCAGATTCAGTCATCCAAATTTGATCATCAGGTCACATTTTTGAGATATTAGAGAACAAAGTTACTTAAATTGGCTTTAAGGTCTGACTTCACAGTGTAAATTATATTGCTATACTAATGTATTGCAAAATATTCGCATTAGAATGGTATTAAGAATTCGTCCATATAAAATGCGCAGCTTCGAATGTACGCAATAGTAGAAGCTTAATTCGAAGTACATTGAAATGTTCAGCATTGTGACTATCAATC
Source organism: Glyphodes perspectalis (assembly GCA_951394215.1). Lineage (NCBI taxonomy): Eukaryota > Metazoa > Arthropoda > Insecta > Lepidoptera > Crambidae > Glyphodes > Glyphodes perspectalis. The sequence continues at coordinate 12,593,880 of OX596199.1, forward strand.
GCATGTATTATGTTTACATTTTAATAATCTTTATGCTGTTAAATAATACAACAAAAATCGTTTCAATGGCAGATATTTGAATGTCTCTAGGCAAATGACAAAAAATGTGACGTGATGGGAAAATGTTTATAATATAATTGTATTATGCTGGTACTGATAATTAGAAAAAAGTATTAAATTGTTATGTGGCAAAAAAAGAGTGTAATTTTGTTGAAAAGTGTAATCCTCGTATCTGCATCTTCGTGAAAATAATGAAATAATCTTTATTTTAATTAACATTAATTCATTAACCAGACCGGTACAAGTAACTAGTATCGATTTATCTGTTTATACCTTTATAACCAAGAGTTGTAACAAAAATAGTAAAATAGTCAACCCAACGTTTGCATGCAATTTTTAATTCCTAATTAATCATATTCTGGACTAAAATTTGTTAGTCAACCCATTTGCAATATATTTATTGACATATTTAATTGAATATAAAATACTTTTCATCCATTAATCAGCTCGGTGAAGGTCGTTCTATGGTGGGATCCTATACTATTAACTTGCCAGTCGACAGCCCAGCCCTATTCTTAATTTGATTTTCTTTATATTACCTAACTTATCATCCTCATCCTTCTAGAGTTTTTGTCCCGTGCTTAGTCGGGGTCCGCTTTGATCATGCTCCAGAATCTAGCGAGTCTGGTTATTACATTAAAGCTACTGCCGCCAATCTGACCTTTGTGATCCTTAGATAGAGGAACCAGACAATTTCGATCATGGTTATCCATCCATAGTTGTTTGAATGTGCAAGTTTCATCACGATGTTTACGACGCTGAGCTACATAGATTTGAAAATTCCAGAGTTACATGTCCGGGATTAATTGAACCGTCACCCCTCGGATATGAGGCGCATGTCCTTGCCATTGAGCTTCCACCGCTCATTCACCAAACTAACTCATATAATTTAATTCAGTTTAATTTCCTGTTGTGACTTTGTTTCCTCAGTCACTACATCTATACCTAAGTTCATAATTATGTTATTTAGTAGACTATGTATGTAATTAGCAACACACCTAGATTGAAATAGGTGGATTTTTTTCATGTATTTTTTCCATAATCGCCTAACATGGATATGTCCAGATAGATGTTATTATTTTTGGCGCAAAGCGTAATATATTATCTATGTATAAGGCTTCAAGTACAAGACGCCGGAACCGCATGTTTGTGTATACGAATGAAAACCGCGCTTGCGCCGCACCGAGAGCGCGTGTTTAATTTTGATGCTGAGTGAGCAACGATTACTGCGCGGCGCCGGTGCGGCGCAGGCGCGATATTCATTCGTATATTACACAAAAATGCGGTCCGGCGCCGGTGCGGTTCCGGCGTCATGTACTTGAAGCCTAATAACTAAACTTCACGCCACTTCCCTAGCGAGGTAGGCAGAGAGAACTGAACTCCTTATAGCACGATCCTTACACACCTTACTCGGCTCCTTAACATTCATGTTCCTTTTCATACAAGCTCTACGGTTTTTTTATTTAATTAATTTTAAATCTGGTCGTGGTAGGTGAGGCTGGGCCTTCCGCGGTTGCTACATCCTTCCATTTTTGCATTGTATATCTGGTTAGTCAATCTTTCGTCATCCATTCTTTTATGTCTGTCCATGTCCGAACCACCGGAGCATGGCTCGACTTACATTGACTCGTCTGTCAGATCGACTCTCTTTCTTATATTATTATTCCGGACGCAATCTGTGAGCGATACACCGCAGATTTTACGCAGCGCACGCATCTAGACCGCGTTTATTCTACTTTCAAGCTCTTTCTGCCATACCCAACTCAAGCTTCTTATTGTATCTTGTTATCTTCTATACGTAGTAGGAATCAGCACCACATTGTGTATAGCGAGCTGGGCTTTCTGGCTTAGGACTCTACTGCCTAAAAGTTTTCCTAACGCTTCATTCACCCTATTCCCTGCATTCAGCGGAGTACCTTTCATCACTGTTTAATGCACATTTTCATTCACCTGTTCCAGCACTATACATCATTAACCGTTATCCTTGTTTCCGTTCTGGTTTCATCTCTTTCAAACACCATAATATTTCTTTTCTTCTCATTTAAATGTAAGCCTCTCTCCTTACAATCATCTTTCAATGTTGTGATTAGTTGTTGCATATCCGATGCCGACTCTGCTAAAAGTACAGCATCGTCCTCGTAAAGCAAACAGTTCACAACTAAGTCACCCATACACACTCCAACATTAGATCTAACCCTCCGGAGACAATGGATAAACAGCAGAGCAGACAGCACGGCATCCTTGTCTGACGCCAATGTTGACGTCAAACCAGGGCGACAGGCTTTCTCCTCCACTTGAACACATCTCGTACAGTCTACGTAGGTAGACAGCGCAGCACGAAGCAATGCTTCGTCAATCAGTGTTGCTCGAACAGTCATTGGAGTAAGACGCGCACAAGTTTGTGACAAACTTAAGAAGACAAATTTAGACCTAGTACACTGTGGCATAAAGATCAAATCTCTACGAATCGGATAACCAAAGTACGCCCTTTTGTTGTCGAGTGCATTTGACGGAGTTGTAGTATAAGCAGATAAAGCAGATAAAATGCATCGCTCGCCAGTATCCGGACACTCTCTAAAGTTTTCATCACAACCGGACCTTTCTGTTGATCCCCAAGACCAAGATATAATGAGGAATATCAGCACAAGGAGACGTAAAAATCAGCACCAGGTAAATCACGATGACCTAGAAGGAAAACTCACGAATTCATTCAAGGAGTTATTGAATACGGAGATAGCCGCGATAAAATCTCAAAACGACAAAATACTGGAATCTAATACGCAGATCTTAAAGTTACTTGAATTGAACGCCACTAATTATAAAGAAATCTCTAAAAAGGTAGAAACACTTGAAAATAAAAATGAAGAAGTAACAAAACGGATTAATGAGCTGGAATTACAACTGAACGGACTACAAAAGCAAGCAATTAAAAATACAGTAGAAATACGCAATATTCCCAGAACAGACAATGAAGAGGTGCGAGATATAACCAAGAAACTAGAAGGAATATTTAACATACAGTATATTGATGATAATGCTAACATTTATAGAAGAGGAAAAAATAATGGACCAATCATCATTGAGTTTCAAGATACTAGAAAGAAAGAATTATTTTTGAGGGCTGCTAAGAAATATAACAAAGAAAAACCATTATTTACTGAAAACTTGAAAATGGGAGGGGAAAATGCAAGAGTATACATATCTGAATCTCTAACTCCCATGTCCAGGAAAATTTTGGCGTCAGCTCGGGAACTCGTGAAGAATGGTTCTTATAAGTATTGTTGGGTATCGCGAGGAAACATTTTGATACGAAAAGAAGATGGACTACCAGCCATTGTGATTAACTCCCTAAGTCAAATACAGGAATTGCAATGACTATTTGCGAGAACACCATGGACCTTATGGTATATTTCAAAATGTTTTCTATCTTTGCACTATTTCATTTCCTTTAATAAACTAGGTTTAATTCCCTATATATTTAGTAATTTAGGCTATGGTATAGGCCAAACTGTAGAAATATTTACTCACAACGATGAGATTCATGTTAATTTGCTTGTCAATATATTATTATACTCGTATTTACATAAACCTTATTATGTTTATTATACCACATTTCTTAGCTCTGGTCTTATCAAGTTGGACGATATCAAATATCAGCCTACTGGCTGCAATCTTAAAGATACCTATACTCACATCGGGAACTCTCACTCTCAGCCAAGTTATTTTTACTATATTTGTAGAATATATTGCAATGGATAATAATGGTCTAAATGAGATAGTCACCGAGATCGACAATAATGTCAATGTTGGTGACTCATATTTGGTTGAGAGTCCGGAGGCGTTCTCTGAATACAATCTTGATACTGAATCTTCCCTTAAAATTGTAGTGCAGAATATACGTAGCATTCATAAAAACCTTGAGGACTTTCTGTTTTTCCTAGCAAGGAGCAACCTGAATTACGACATTATTATACTTACCGAATGCTGGCTACAAATTTCGGAATTCATACCTGAATTGGATAAATATAATACTTTCCATACCCGAAAGCACATTAACCAGAACAGTGGTGTGGTTGTTTATATTAGAAACGATTTAAGGGATGTCGTAGTATATGAACCTAATTTCTCTGATGCGGACTGTTTAGTAATAAAAATAGATGAAAACCACTCAGTTATCGGCTTATATAGATCGCCGTCTTATACCATGATAGATAATTTTCTCAGCTCATTGGACCAACTTTTGATAGACCTTAAACATGTACCTAATGTATATCTAACCGGTGATATCAATATTGATGTCAGTGATAACAACATAGATGCAAAGTCTGAAGAATACCTGGACCTACTTGCTAACTACTGTCTGCTACCCAGTCATCTATATCCTACTCGTCTTAACAAATGCCTTGATCATTGCTTTGTTAAGTCTAATAATAGGATGTTGACAGTAGTATGTGAATCTAGTGTGACTGATCACAGCAGTATTTATTTTAGTATACCTTTGGCACGAAAACGTAGTATAAATAAATACAAAAAGGCTGTACAAAAACTAGATTATGACAAAACGTGTAAACTTATGCAAGAATTCGATTGGAATAGGATAGAATCAATTCATGACCCCAACAGAGCAACTGAAGATTTAGTTGCTGTCATTAATAATATAATTAAAGAGAGCACTAAAACTATTAATGTACCTAATAGACAACTAACGTTCAAACCATGGTTAACTTCTGGTCTTCTGCGCTGTATGAGATTCCGAGATACGTTGCACAGAAGACACCTGAAAAATCCCAAAGACAAAGACTTGGAAACGACCTACAAACGATACAGGAATCATTGTGCTGAAATACTGCACCGCTTAAAAAACGAGTATGATAAAAAAGATTTAAATGCTAGTAAAAATGACATAAAACGTACTTGGAGCGTCATAAAGCGTGTATGTAGCTTGAACACTTCAAACAAAACCCAAGTGCCACTTGAACTTTTAAAATTAAAACGTACTCCACAAGAATCTGTAAATTATGTGAATGAATTCTTTGTTTCCGTTGGTTGTGAACTGTCAAATAATATACTACAAAGGTTAAATTTAACAGAAGATGATCTTGTTCGCCAATTTAAATGTGAACAAACCCTAGTAAGCTCATTTGTAATGTTAGAAACTGATGAAACTGAGATATATAATATTGTTATGTCGTTAAAAAACACTACTTCTGCGGGATGGGATGGAATTTCAGCTATATTTATTAAAAAATTCATCAGCTTGCTCGTGAGACCTCTAGTTCATATAATTAACATATGTTTAGCGTATGGTAAATTTCCAAATATACTGAAAGACGCTATAATTGTGCCAAGTTTTAAGTCGGGGGAAAAAGACAGAATGAGTAATTATCGCCCGATCTCATTATTGCCAACATTGGCAAAAATTTTAGAAAAAGTAATAAACGTAAGACTAAAAAACTTCTTAGAAAAATATAAGATTATTTCAAAAAATCAATTTGGATTTACAAAAAACAAATCAACTACGGATGCAATGGAAAATTTGGTTAATAATATAGTGGGTAATCTTGATAAGAAGAAAAAGTGCATGGGAATATTTTTGGATTTGGCAAAAGCCTTTGATACTGTCTCAATTCCGCTCCTTTTGCGTAAACTTGAATCCATTGGTATTCGGGGCATCTCACTTGAACTTTTCAGAGATTATTTAAAAAATAGGACTCAGACTGTCAAAGTTGGGGATATCTTAAGCACTAAAGTAAAAATAAATTTCGGCGTCCCGCAAGGATCAGTGCTTGGTCCTACATTATTTTTAATCTATATAAACACTCTTTGTAATATTGATCTTCCAGATTCAAAACTCATCACGTTTGCTGATGATACTGTGCTCTTATTTAATCATTCATCATGGACTCTTGTAAAAAGGTCTGCCGAGGAAGGGCTGCAAAAATTGACTAAATGGCTAGACTATAACTTACTTACATTAAATCTGAGCAAAACGAAATATGTCACATTTAGTATAAAACAGAACCTACAACCTCCTTCAAGTTTTAGCCTAAAAGCACATACTTATAATTGCACTGATACTGACCATTGTAACTGTTTTAATTTATCTAATACTAACAGTATTAAATACTTAGGAATAGAAATTGATCAAAATCTTAATTGGAAAGAGCATATACTTAAAGTGAAATCACGCATTCGCAAACTTATACCAATCTTTAAAAAAATTAGAAACTTAAGAGACCAAAAAACAAATAAAACTGTTTATCTTACCTTATGTCAGTCAATGGTTGCTTATGGTGTCTCTGTGTGGGGTGGAGCCAAAAAAAGCACTCTTATAAGTTTAGAGAGGACACAAAGGTGTATTCTAAGAATAATAAATTTCAAGCATTTTAGATTCCCTACGACTAAACTCTATGAAGAATTTGAAGTCTTAAATGTAAGACAACTTTTTATTAAAGCTATTGTTATGAGACAACATTTATGTAAAAAGAGCGGGAATATATCTGATAGAAGATTACATCATGTATATGACGTTCCTGCGTGTACCACGACTTATGCACAGGGTTTTCTTAATTTCTTGGGTCCCTTACTGTATAACCGTATCAGTAAAATAAAAACCCTAAAGGGTTGTACAAGATTTATCTGTAGACGAGCGCTGGATGAGTTTTTGAGAGGTCTGAGCTATGATAAGACAGAAAGGCTTATTCAAATAAGTCGATAAAATATAAATTATATGTAGACATATATATATGTTTTATAAATATATCTGTAGATCAAACTTTGTGTAACATATATAATAAATATAGTTATATATCTGTGTGTATGTATATGTACAAATGTGATATTTATATTGTTTATATTATATATCGGATTATTAAACTACTTATATATATATTCTGGTTTCTAAATAATCATATTTTTGGAAATCAGAATACAAATATTAAATTTTTTGTAACTTGGTCACTCACTGTAATAGATTCATAGCTTGTACTTTACAAATTAGGTAATTGAATGTATACAGACATTCTAAAAAAAAAAAAAAAAAAAAAAAAAAATAATAAATAAAAAAAAAAAAAAAATAAAATAAATAAATAAATAAAAAAAAAATAAAAAAAAAAATAAAAATAAAATAAAATAAAATATATATAAACACGTGATCTACTGTGTTATAACTACTTTCTAATGCATAAAAATCTTAAAACCTTAAATAGATGCAATTATCAGTATATATAAAACTCAAAATAAGCAAGTTCTAAACAATGTATAATGGTTTAAATACAGAGAACTGAATTGTCTTGGTTTTTTGCGTGTACTACGTGTTTACGCCACTCGTATCGATGCCCATTGTGTATCATAACATTACAATCCTAATTAGTCAATGACCTTTATGGTCAGTAACTTAAAGCTGTTTTTTCGGGAGCGAGATTCTTACCTTGCCGTAACACAGTCTTGACTAGCACGGGAGGTAAAGATTTACTTTATTTTGTATACCGCCAATTAGTTTAGTAATGTGAGGCTGATAACTAAATATTATCTGGCTTGATTTTTGGTAACGCATTATTAGTGAAGTTTGTTAGTTAGTTACACTGAATTGTTTTATAAATAATATGTCTATGACATAATGTTAGTTAGTTCTTGTTATTTATGTTAGCTGTAAAATAATGTGTTTGTAAACTACTAGGTAAGTGGATATCTATGTATTAATCACCTGGTGTACAAGATATGTATTTTGGAAAATAAAAAAAAAATAAAAAAAAAAAAATAATCCCATATCTCAGCAATATGTCTCAAAGATCCTTTCGGACAACCCTGTCAAAATCATTTTCATACTTACGTATCGACCATTCAATCTCATTCATAGTGATGTCTTCAGACGCTGGCACCACAGGGGACATACTCATACACTTATTCGAATTGAACAAAATATTCACTCCACCGTTCCAACACCTCATTCGGGTTTGCAATAATGAACTATCCAGGTATCCAACTAAACCTTTACAAAAAAAGTGAGATATCACTAATAGTCAGATAAATGCAATACATAATGTAGGAATTGACATCAGAATACCTATAAAAAATAGAATTCCATAAGTAATAATTAATTGTACTACATTATGTACGCAATAATTACTTTTTATTGTTTTTTTAACGTACACTTAAAATAATAACAGTTTAAACCGACCTCTAGCGACATCACAAAATTTAAAAATAAAAAAAAATCTGTCGAATTGAGAACTTCCTCCTTTTTTTTGAAGTCGGGGTTAATAAACCAGATGGCTGCGACATATATAAATTCCATCTTAATATTGTTTGGAAAAAACGTGTGATAATTTATCTATATTTTCATAAGTATCCTTACTATTAAATAAACCTGAAGAGTTTTGAGCGTGCTGACCTCGAGAACTAATGGTTCGAATTGAACAAATATTTTTGTAGTGAATTGTCAATTTATTGAGGAAGGCTGTGCTATATAACATCACGCTACGACAAATTAACTATAAACGCAAGTGAAACCATAACTAGGAATAGTTTAGGGCTATCGAATAATTTAAACAAAAAAAAGCCGGACAAGTGCGAGTCGGACTCCTGCACGAAGGGTTCCGTACCATTATCTTTACAACATTAGACACAAACATAACTAAATATTCTGTGAATATTTCAAGTGTTTACCTGTTGCCGTTTTAGTCCAAGATCCCAGGGCCGCGAGACGTAACTTATTTTCTGATGAATGAAATGTGTGGTATAGGATAGTATCACTACTTAATATAAACGTACGGGTACTAGCTAGTGTGGGTAGTGAGTAATTTTTCAGGTATCGTGCGAATGTTAGGATAAGATTATCGTTATGTTTTCGAGAGCTTTAAAGTGTCTGGTAGAATTTACCACTAACGTAGAGTGTTTTACAACTAACGTAGAATGTTTGGCTATGTTGAAAATGTATTAATGTTTATAGTATTCTACACTATATACATAAAAATCAGCAATCAGAATTTAATTTAAGTGAGAAATATCTTTTACTGCAAATGGCCCACTACCCAAACTAGCTAGTACTCGTACATTTATAGTAGGTATAAATACTACCCTTTACCACGAATTTCATACATCAAAAAATAAGTAACGTCTGGCGGCCCTGGGATCTCTCTCTCTCTATTATTAATATTGAGCAAAAAACGGCACTAAAATCACGTTTGTTGTATGGGTGCCCCCCTTAAATATTTAACATAACATAACATCAAGCCCATAATCCCCAAAGGGGTAGGCAGAGAGTCAAAGGGCAGCAGGCCCCTCTAACCGCAATTCAGCCAAAAATAAAACTGGGCCTGGTAAGATGGATAATTGTGAAAAAGTAGTGACAAGTGGCTAGCTTGTCGCCTACACAATTACATACCCAAAACCCCATATACCATTAGTCGCCTTATATATACGACATGCTAGACAAGAAACACGGTTGGCACTAGGGTTGCCAGCTTTTTTTTGTACAAATAAAGTATATTTGGTTATTAAAGGCAGGAAAAAAAGTACATTCTGTCTAAATAAAATACGATTTATTTTACTTTGTAATTTTGCATAAAAAAGTATTTTGTATTGCTTTTAGCAACTTTTAACAAGTTATCATCACTTCTAATCAGTGTTTAGTTACAGTCGGTCTATTTTATACAACATTCTTTACAACCACTTTCTTTTGTATATTGGGTATAACGTAAAATAAATTCCAGAGAAATCAAATCGTGCGAAATAAAGTATTTTTGCATACTTTATTTCTATATAAAGTATAGAGTACGATTGCTCTAAATAACGTACAATACTTTAAAGTACGGTTGGCAACCGTAGTTGGCACATCCATTTTAAGATCCAGACTAACATGGGACAGGTAAATATTTATTTTATTTTAATCTCAATTTTTTTAAAAGTGAATATACACTTTGTATATTCTGTGAATGTTTTAAGTATCTACCTGTTGCCGTTTTATTATTATCGAGCAAAAAACAGCAAAACTCACAAAAATTTGCAAAAATTTGTTGTTATAGCGGCAACAGAAATACATACATCATTTGTGAAATTTTAAGTGTCTAGCTATCACGGTTCCTGAGGTACAGCCTGGTGACAGACGGACAGCGGAGTCTTAGTAATAAGATCCCGTTTTTACGCTTTGGGTACGGAACCCTAAATATGGAGAGACGCTAACAAAGTTGTTTTATGTGAAAACGAGTGTTTTTTACTATGTTTGCTTTATGTTTAGAGCTTCGCAGCGCTCGTAATTTTCATAATGTCGTCGATTTTCTTTTAAGACAAGATTTTTTTTTTATATTTGAAGCTAGTTGATGCTGCTTACAAAACCTTAACTATGATATTTAAAACTCAAACTAAAAATATCTTTATTTAGGTAGGCCTCAAAAAAGCACTTGTAAAAATGCAGGATGCCTATGTTACTTGGCGCAGTTTATATGTATTATATCTATAATATATAAATTAATATTATATAGAGGAAATAATATTTGAATGTTTGTAACAGATAAACTTAGTACTGGACCGATTTCAAAAATTCTTTCACAATTAGAATTATTTTGTCCTTGAGTAAATAAGCTATAAATCATTTATCCCATAATGTTTGACAAATAAATAAACCCGGGATGGCCGCTAGTCGCGAATATAGTACACGCTGCTTCGCTCGCATTGATGTAGAAACATTATCTTATCTTTAATTTAAATAATTGTTATATTTGTCAATGTGTAAGTAACTGAAAGCATAGGGAATTTTCTGTAATTCGATAAAAAACAGACGTTGAGATAGGTATACGACCTCCTAACAGCGCTCAGTTTCTCGCAGTCCATATTATCGGATTTGCAACACGTCGTTGCAACCCTGGGCACTGAGAGTCCTGCTTTCAGCATCTGCGCATTACGTAGGTTATCGACCTAGGCTCAGGACACAAGCAAGAAGCGGCCGCTGGGAGCGGGCGGTAGCGGGAGCGAGTGAAACGAACCCAGGGATGTTTCGTTTCACTTGCGCCGCTAGCCGCATCGACCGTTGCACTGCACCGCTGCCGCGCTGTCGTCGATGCGGTTCCCGGGAACCTTTGCGGCTCAAAACACATTATTGGGCTTAGCAGACCTCTTAGTACAATTTTAATTTTTAATGTCTAACTAACTTAACTTCACACCACTTTCCTAGCGGGGTTGGCAGGAAGAATAATAATATCTATTAGATCAATATGTTATCAGTCGAACTTATGATCCTTACATTACAATGTAACTATTTAACTAGTTAAAAACGTGTTTATTTTTATTATTGCGAATTAAGTACACGCCATTCTATTCGTCTTATTTTAAAATATGTGAATTCCTAAGTGTTACAGGCTGTATGTCACATAAGGACAGTCTTATGATATACCTAAGTAATTTTATACCGTGGAGTACAGACTCCACGGTATAAAATTACTTAGGTGTGCCCAATGACAATGCAGTTCATTTCAATGTTCATGCAATTAAAATATAAAACTGATTTGTTTTATTTCAATTTATGTTGTACCTTAGTAGGTACAACAGTTGACGAAGTCAAGGCCAATAGCTAGTGCTATTGGCCTTGACTTCGTCAACTTCGACGTGAAATTTAACAAATATGATGCACGAATCCCTATCATGTTTAACAAAACTTAGAGTACTCTTAGTACTCCTTGTAGACAATCCTATCCTATAAATTGGTTAACCCATTTCGATGATTAGCTAGAACAAACAGATATACACAGACAGTCATTTTTGTTTTAAATATCGTAAACAGATACTTACTTACTTTCATATTTTTTAGTAATATTTTGATATTAAAAACAGACACATATGTTTTATTAAGTAGTATGTTTTTGGTGGGCACTTAAATGGCAACGAACAGTTGTCATCATATACATAAACACAACTGATACATATATTCGTTTGTCCCGATTACATAATACAGGAACTAAGTATTTGCTACCTCCCTGTTGCGTTTATTTTGTTTTGACAAACTATTGCGCAGTCTCTGACTGCACAAATTATGTAAGCAGGACGCCAGTTTTTGAAATTCATGATCTGTTTTTCCGAAGTGTTTTCGCCCGACAGCTCTGTTAGCAAACCAAACCACCTATCTCATGCATTATATTATAGATAGATAAACCCATGTTGTGCCCAGGTGGATTAAACATACTATAACAAATTGTATGTAAGTCCGTCATTTTGACTGGACATTCACACATTGATTATGTACAACAAAATGGAATTTATTGATAAAATTATTTCAGAGTAATAATCCGTTTTTAATATAAGTTGGGGAAAAACGTTATTTAAGCATAGGATAATTTCGATCAAAGATTTATTCGGTTTATAGAAATCGTTATCCGATCATTCATGGTTCAGGGCCAGGATATACAATCAAGTATTTTTCCGAAAAACTATTTTTGTTCTCCAGACTGACACCAATTCCCTAGTTCCAAACTTAGCTTATAAGCTTGTGCTGTGGATACTAGGTGAACGGATAGACACACTTAAATAAGTTTATAAACATTAATAACTACGTTAGCGGGATGCAAACCCGCGAACCTTGGTTTCGTGGCCAGGGTCTCTGACCACCCGACCAACGGGCCTGTAAAAATGTTTATCAAATCATTCGTTATGCATGTCATTTTAAATATCTTGATACGTCTTTTCTTTACTTATATTTTTACAGATATCTCCAAAAGTATAAATTGTATTAAAATATCCAGGTGCTTATTTATTATTAACTAGCTGACCCGGCGAACTCTGTTCCGCCTTAGAGGAAATAAAAAATAAGCAGATTTTAGATGATATTAAGTAATTTTTTTTAATAGGAAATAAAAATTAAAAAATAATAATATAGGGATAAAAAGTATCCTATGTTAGACTCCTGGTTCTAAGCTACCTCTCCACAAATTTTCAGCTAAATCGGTTCAGCCGATCTTGAGTTATAAATAGTGTAACTAACACGACTTTCTTTTATATATATAGATAACAAAGTAAGTAAAGATAGATAACGACATCTACTACCGTAGATGCCATTTTGCATCTACATCAATTTTTTTTTACGGTTCAGACGGTTTATTTGGTTTATTTAATGCTGTCAATAACACGAATGTGTTACTACTGAGCGAAGGAACGGATCCCCAAAGCCAACATTTATACATAATGTTTTTAATTGTTGCTTTCAAATTACATACAGTTACAAAGAACAATGCGCACCGGAAAGTATGAGACTGCTAAATATTACTTGATGCTTACTGATGGAAACAAACCACAAAATTGCTCAATCGCCTAGTCTTGTAGACCAGGGCTTAAGCCTTTAAAAAGGGTAAAAAGTGAAAAAAAAACCTTTATTTTGACTTGATATCGAAAAAAATTCAGTCGAATTGAGAACCTCCTTCTTTTTTTTGAAGTCGGTTAAAAAGCACCCTAATTTTCAATCGAAGAATCTTCTATTTTTGATTCATCCGAGGGTTGACAGAAGATAAATTCATCGCAAGGATATTGATTTTTATTTTATTTTGTTAATTTAAAACGATAACCACTATTTTGTCACAAATCGCACTCGGCTAATCTATCTCAACATTGTTTTGTAGGTAATGCGGTTTAAGGAGCGTAATAATGCTCCTTAAGTTTGATTTTTGTCCTACATCAACCAAAAAACCTTTCAATTTTGGAAGTAAGGTTTTAATCTACCATACTTCCAAAAAAAGTAGTTTAGACGTAATCCAAGTTCAAACTGAACAAAATTGTTTAGTAAATTATTCTTGTCAATCGTTGATAGAGTTGTATTTTTTGAAGTGTTTATTTATGACCCCACAATTAACATGCATACTTTTGGCATTCATACATACACAGCGTTTGACAGAGCATGAAACCAACGCAAATAGGTACCTACGCAGGATTGTGGAGACCGCGCCACACGCATACTTTGCACTAAGTTTCATTTCTGTTCCGTGAGAATATCAATATTCTAATTTCGTAATGGAATCCTATAATATTGCACTACTAGAATTCCGACTACGGATTTCGCTTCTAAACCTACCTATAATATTATATAAATGTGCTTATGCCTTTTAACAATTTGGTGTTGCTTCTTTATCCAGAAAAATAAACTGTTCGCAATTACACTTTTGTACATTTTTGCACAGAAAATTTACTTTTTAGCGGAGCGATCGGTGTAACTCGTAATTAAATCTATGTTCCCTTGCTTAGACTAAAGCTGGGGGGGGGCCTAGTAATTCCAATTGAACTACAACGTACAAGTTTTTTATGTTAACTTTGGCAATCAACGCAACTCACATAAAGCGTTACTTTTTTAAAATGATTATAAAGATTCTGTTTGAAGCAAGTAATACGAAGTACATATGGGCAATCCGGCAACTGCAGTTGTTAGCGGCTTGCACCTGCCGGCAGGTGGCGAGCGCCGCTAGCACGCGCCGCCACCACGCGGGTACGGATTACTTGTGTTTTTTATTTTATATCTTTCTATATTTTTTTATAATATGAACCTCTATTCACTTAGAAACTGGTTCTTTAGAAAGGATTTTCATCTACGTCATGTAGTTTTTTTTAAAATGGTATTTATTTATCTTTATGGCATGACGGGTAAGCTCTTTTCAAAAATCTTGTTTCCATCAAAATGATTCATGTACTTACCTATCGATAAACAGTGTCTGTAACGAAATTTGGCAGCCATTCATATTTGATTTTATAAAAGTATGCTTAGTAACTCCCAATTTTATTGACAAAAATGGTCTTATTTGTAAATTCTAAATATAGATAATAAATCCGTACAAAAAAAAAAAACTCATTTATCATCAGATACTGGTGATATAACGGATTAAATAGATGTGACGAATACATAACGAGGTAACACCGCCGCCTATTCTGGCTTATATGTAGTACTGTAAAATGTCGATAAACTATTTATATGCATTTTTTAAATAGAAGTTTATTAGTAAATAGGACGATTTCATAACTAAACTCCGGGCGCTGTTGCCTGGCCTACGCTATCTGTGTTATTTATTTTGTGACTGAACTTTGAGCATTGTTAAAACATTATTCTGGTTTTATTATAGTATCAATCAGTTTAACTGATACTATACATAATATGTAGATTAATATTTACGAATTATGTAGTTACAAAGTTATTTATGGTTCTCGATAAGACGGTTCTTATCGCATGTAGCAATGTGCACTGTGTAAGAGTTTTGTACTATATAGTCTTGAGCTTGCTTCTTACTGAAATTCTTTTGTTTTACGTTCAATTATTTAAAAGTTTCAAGGATGAAAGATTTATTAGATTTAATATAATGATAATTTCAATAAATCAATCGTGCTACGATTGTTGTGTGAGGTATGTCTGATTGATCTTTGTTTTACATAGTATTAATTGACTTCTAAATTGATTCTACATATCATACCAACAACATACTTACATACAATAATATCTCACCTGACTCTTTTGAGTGTGTTATATTAGTAAGATATAGTAAAATAATCTATTCTTATCAATTTGGCGTATTTCAGTTAACTTTTTCTGGAATGGCTGTATTGAAATGCTATTTTTTAATAATAGTTGAAACTTTTGTCTTTTGTCGACGCCAATGTATACAAATCTGGTGTCTGTAGAGTTACATAATATATGGATATAACATTTGTATACTAAGTAATAGGGTATAAGTGAATGGATTGTGTAGTTTTATCAGTATGCGCCGCGTCGGGCGGGTGGAGCGGCGCGGCGGGCGCGGGCGGCGGCGTGCGGTCGTTTTGCATTGCAAGCCCGATGAGAACGCGCCGCGCTCGCCGCACGCCGCGGCCGCTACTCGGAACTCGGTTCACTCACTCTTCAGTCACACGGCAACACTCGCAGTTGCGCTACTGGTTTAGTGCGAATGTTCCGTAACTCTTTTCCACAGTTTTTACTGCTTGTTTTGCATAATCCTGGCCAATTAGGTCACTTACGATATCGCGGCGACGTACGCCGGGATTCTAAATATCTATAAGTGGTCAAGAAGTCGCTGTCATTGTGCATCTACGTCCGGCGCGTGCGGAGTTGTTTCACAACCGGCTTAAGGCATCCAGAATGGCGAAATACCGCAGGTATGACTATGGGGAGTATCTTTGTACGACGCCTACCAAAACCATTTAAGTTATTTTCTTACTATTGTTTGTTGTCATACAAAGGTAGTAAAACGACTTTCCTTGGTAGCGTTCATAGAGCTGTTCGCAGCTGTTTTTATTTGGTTCACATTTTACGATGTGTCAGTAAATTCTATGTACATGAGCACGTGGTGTATAAAGTAAAATGGCGGCGCAGCTCCAGGCTTGTGAGCGGCCAAGTTCGTGAATCATTCTGTGACGCCGGCCGGTTTTATTGATAAAATTGTACTTCTTTAGATTGGGCTTTCTTCTATACCTACATATTATAACACGACATTATTCGATAACTACTTGATTACATAACTTAAGAAATGCAGTAAATTAACAATAAGCTAATGAAGAATTGAAAACATAATTAGTAATAGAAATTATCGAATCATTACTAATGTGTATTTGAGGACTTAATGATTATGCATATATAAATTAGCTTTATATATTAGAATAGAATGACTACATTAGGTAACCAACATGTACTTAGACATTTTCTGTTAAATTTTTTACGGACTTCCAGTTTCAATCCTTTTTTGTCATGAATATTCATAATATGACGATGTATTTATTCTGTCATCGTTACAATCGAACTGTAAAAAAAGTGTGTCCAATACTTGTTGCACCTATTTTCTGTGTGCACCTATTTTATGTGCATAGGTTAACGATCAAACAAATACCTAAACTCTTGGACAGGGCTTGTTCGACATCATTCCATAACAGCAGATGATGAGGCTCCTAAGGGCGTTTATCTGATTAAATAATGTCATCATAGAGACGGACCAATTATAATGTGGGCCATCATATCGTTTATGTATAACAATGTTTAAACTTTTGCTCATAAGCAACGGCTTTACTTACGGATGAGGAAAAGTTGAAGGCTTACGTGAAGCCCGCAATCGTGAGTTCTTATTTTTCTTATTTAACTTCATATAAATCTAGCCATTACCAGCACTTCCATATCAATCTGTGTTGGTCTTGGATTATGCAGTGAAACACGTCTCGTCCCACTGCCTCTTTTCTTTATCGCTGTATGATTCATAATATCGTATTGATTGGACTGGATTATAATGATAACAGCACACCAGAGTCAAGTTCCTGTCACGTCAAAATCCATATAATGCTTATCAGCTCGGGAATTATTGTGTACAAAATTAATTTAGTGCCTGCGTTTTGTCACTTAATAATATGTTCTCTCTAATCTTATGTACATATAAGTATAAAAATATCATGTAGGTATACATAGGTATTTGACTGGTATTAGAATAAAATAAAGTACTTTTCACCCTCTTACCCCTTGATACGAAGTTGACTGGGACAGCTAGTACATAATATCTAAGTACATAAATAAAAATAAATCCCCATAATGTATGTACGCCCATAACTTTAACGACTGCACCAAATTGGATAATTCTAATATTTCAAAAGTCGATATTGTTACATAAGTTCAGGGATGGCTTGAAAATGGGTACAATATAATTATTTATTTTATATTATTAACTAAATATGTAGCATGCTCTGGATGCCACGAAAGAGTACATGAATTATGAAAGAAATCTTATTGCAGGAGAGGGGGTATTATTTAGGAAAAAACATACCTACAATTCCTATAGTAAAATTCATCCAATTTAATATATTATTTAATAATATGTACCATCCATACTAGACGATTTACACAATACACGTCTGTGTGGTACTATGTAAGGGCAGTGGCTTCATAAAGCTATTAGGAACCCTGGGCACATAAAAAAATTAATTCATTAGTTGTTCTATTTACCAATAAAATAATTAATTTCCTTATGTGCCCATAAGCGACATTTCACTAGGGGGCCCTCTCGATCGCGGGGCCCTAGGCACGTGCCCAGTGTACTCAGTGGGAAAGAGGGGCCAGTCAGCCTGTGTAAGTGTGCCAAAATGTACAATGTTTATTTGTTCTCTATTAAAATCGGCTATTAGGACTGGCCCGTTGGTCGAGTGGTCAGAGGCTCTGGCCACGAAACCGAGGGCCGCAGGTTCGAATCCCACTAGGGGCAAATGTTTCGAGTGATGAACATGGACTTTTGTACTCGAGTTATGGATGTTAAACATATTAAAATATGTCTATCCGTTCACCTAGTATCTATAGCACTAGCACAAGCTTAGTTTGGGACTAGGGAATTGGTGTGTCAGTCTGGAGAATTTATTTATTTATATTATTTATTTATTGCCTCTGTTTTCATTATTACATATTGTGCTAGTTTAATGTAGGTACATGTTTTTAAGCTTTTATTGCTAGGATTATAAACAAGATGTCACAATGAAGTAAGTTAATTTTTGTAAGGTTATAGTTATTATGATATAGCTTCCCGGGACTTCGCCCGCGTAGACTAATATTTCTGTATCCTACAGAAACTGTGCATTTTTCCGGGATAAAAAGCCTACATGTTACTTCAGACTATAATCTATCTCTGTGTCAAATTTCATCCATATCCGTTCAGCAGTTTTTGCGTGAAAAAGTAACAAACATACACACACACACACTCACAAACTTTCGCCTTTATAATATTAGTGTGATTGTATAAACACTGAAGGCTTTTGATATTTAGATCTCTCATTTACAATTATTTTACAATTAACACGTACTTAAGTATGTAAACCTGGCTAAATATCTGTTTACCCGCGGTACTATCACTATAGTCCATTTCACCTAAGAAGAGTTCCGGGACACTTTTAATTTATACGGATGCATAACGTTAATAGTTATTATGCATCCGTATGACAGCTCTTCGATATTTTTTTTAAGTCGATAGAAAGTTCTAAGGTAGTTAAATCGACTTTTTTATTTATTTTATTTTGAATCCTCATGAAAATGAAAATTATTTCATTCTATGGTTTATTTTTAAACTGGTAATCTCACGTAAATAATATGCAGATAGTCTTAAGTGCACGCGATTGAAAGACTGTATCATCTAAATAAGGATGGTTTGTTTTTGTTTGTGTCTTAGGGGACACTTCTTTGTTGTCACTGGGTTCGGATTTTTTTTCAGTTGAAATGTACGTTTATTAAATATCTTTTGTATTAACATATGTCAACTCGATGACAAGATTCTGGCCACATCGATTAATGATGTGAAGTGAATAGTAGTGTCAATCGCTATGAGTAAACTTTCCGATTCCCGTAGTATGCAATTCATACGATATTTTTTCTAAATTTAAATTAGTAATAAATTTATGAAGAAAATTAATAAAACGTGTTTACATCAATAGATGGGGAATATTAATTATTTTTTACAATGATTTTCTAGCGTATATGATTAATTCAAACTATCAATTTGATTCATAGAAAGTACGATGCCTGAAAAGGAGTATGCACACCTGTCACGGGAATCTTCTTAGATGAAACAGACAGTATAGTATCTATACTATTGTCTGTCTTAGTTATATTATGTACAGAACAGTAAAAATTGAAAAAAATATTATTTAATTCTGAATTTCATTGAAACAAGGCAAATTGTACACGGTTCGAAGTTAAATAATGAAAATCCGACAGTTAATTCTGTTTCAACCGTTCGTCTGTTATTTTCTGCTGGTTGTTCAGAAATTACCTGCAGTAACCCATTTATAACAAATCAATAAGCTTATATTGATTCAGAGAAGTGACACCGTGTCCAGACTACCGGTTTAACAACCTCTGTTTTATCAGCATGTTATTAGGCAAAGCTTGTACATGAACTCTTTTATAACCAGGCTTTGCTTGTACATTGCTATTTACGCTCCTATGACTGTTTAGTTACCTAACTGTATAAAATAATATACGATAAATTACCTTTGTGTTTGAACGTTTTCATCATAGTTTAGGTAGTCTACATATATATATGTATATGCTTGCGTCAATTGGATAGAAGTCTTAATATTTAAAACGATGATGGGTGTATATATTTTTTCAATTTCACCAATATGCATTTTTAGATGGCGCAGCACATAATGTTTGTTATTAGAACCGTGCAATCGATAGCGAATTGACCTGTTAAGCGTTTGAGAGTTCAGTCGCGTAAATAATTAATGTCGCGTCTTCGATCGCAGCGGTGAGCGCGGCGGCAGCGGGCGCGAGTGAGACGGACTGCAGACGTACTTGAGCTTACGATGGGACGCGCGCGGGCACGCGGCCGCCTCCGCTACCGCGCAGCTTTGCGCTCAAACATGGCGATTGTTTCTATCCATCTTATTAAGGGTGCTTTATAGACGATTCGCGTGTTGAATAAACATAATATCTGCTTTTTTTTTAAATTATCATATTATGTTAGAGGCAAATGTATTTTATATTATCAAAATGAACTTTCTTTCGAAGTTTGAACATTAAGTTCTAAGTCGTAACTCCATGCATAATGATTAATCATCATAATAAAAAGTAAGTAAGTATATGAATCATCAAGGGAATTACTAAAGTTGCAGGTACAAAGTTAAGATACAATTCAGATAAGTTCGCATTTTACATTGGCTGTGGATAATACCTATATCTACTTGGAAAAAATTAATCTTTATATTATAGTATGGCAGAAAGAGCATTAATGTAGAATAAACATGTGCTTATGGTATGGACCGTGAGACCAGTCCTGGGATTCGCAAAAAACTTGTCCATTATTTAGTAGTGGTCTTAAAACAATTGTAGAAACTATCCAGGAATTTGTAAAAGAAATCATTTAAAAATACAGCCGTTTACGTCTGGTCCCTCAGTTCCGACAAGCCGTAAGCGATATCTCGGATAGGATCTTGAAATTTAACTAGGTTGGTTTTATTGCACATTTTTAGTAAATAGTTGTAAAGCTTATTTACTTAAAGCTTATTTATTTTATACCAGCCCACAAGGTGGTAAATGCGATAAACCACAAGGTTTTTATTTGGGGTCCCTCAGTTCATACAAAACGAAGAACACATTTAGTAAATATTTCTTTATAAAATCAATTAATCCGTACTTTGCCCAGTTAAGGTTTTACTAAAGCATTTTGTAATAAGAAATGGAGAGAATCCAACGTAGCAATTATGAAATAGCGAGGTGTAAAGCTGGTCCCTTAATCCACACGTCTACTCTAAGATATACCTGTGATATCTACTTTACTAAACATTAAAAGTATTTACTATTTAGTAGAAAGTGTCTACTAAATAAACGAATACTTAAAACATCTATTCATAGCATAATTAGTGACAAAACCACATCACGTTTATACTATGAAACTGCACAATCAAACAATCACAAATACATAAATAAATGAATATTATTTATTTATGTATATTTAGCTTAAGCAGCAGTGGGCTTTAAAAATATTGGATTATAAATTGCGCGAAAACCTAATTTTCGATATAATATGCGTCGTAAATACACTTGTAATAGGTTTACGTATATAAAGTATAATAATAATCATTACGCTGAGAGCGAGATAGTATGTTTGAATGTAGTGTGGAGTGAGATAGTAAGTAGTATGTACCGCGCACTACGGAGCGCACGAGGGGTCATGCAGCTTCGGGTGCAACAGAATTGAGTTTGTGAATGGCGCGCGGGTGGCGGTGAAGGGGACGGGTAGCGCAGGGAGGGGGTTCAAGCCCGAGCACGACGTCTGGCGCACCGCGGCTGTAGTGACGAGGGCCCGGTGATGATGTCATCTCCGCTGCTCCGCCATTTTGTAGCGAGCCACACCAATGTTCTGCGGGTGTGGACGACCCGTTAGGTGCTTACACGATAGGTAATGGTGGAAACAATTGTTCTTCCCTGATAAAGTTCTTACGATTTCTTTAGCTCGTATCTTAGGAAGATTGACTTTAGAGGTTAGGAGGTTGGCTTGTTCTTATACGTGCAATCGGAAAAAAAATCCTCACATAGAAGTGTAACGTCATTTTGCGACGCTAGGTGCTGGACATTAGAAGTCTATCGATTAGACTTCCTTATTGTCTACTTCTTCAATTCTACACTGTAACGCATTGCTAATAACGTCATAATTACGTGCAATTATTTTTAACAACATTTTTAAGATATGATATTCTACATTTTTAATGTGGGTGTATATGTCAAATTTCATAATTGTGTCTCGTTAAGATAAGGCGAGAACTGTACGTGACCTCAAAACAAGTTTACAATAACTACAAGCGAACATACCTAGGTACTACATTACGCTGAATGAGTCTCAATTACTAACGCACCGCGTGTAAGCGCCAAGTGGAAGCAGGAAGGAAGGTCAAGGACCTCTATCAATTCCAATCCAACACGAACGACTTTCTTTGAAAAACGAATCCTATTACTTAAAGGTTATTTGGGAAACGAGTCTAATCCAAACCTTAATTAGCTATAAAATATGACGTAGTATAATTATATTATTATAATATTACAGACTAATACACTAGACTACTCGTATATACATCACTATCTGGTCTGTTTTGAAACCGTATACGACACTAGTACTTCATAATCATTTTATTTCACACTTATAGTCATTAGAGAGTATCGCCAGTTATTATCTACGAGAATTGCCATTAATTTCGTCACAATTTTGAAATTAATATTGTACTTCTATAATAGTCATTCACGAGTATCTATCATACTGTATGCTATTAAACCATTTTATTCACAACCCAGTTTTGTAGATTGACGTGGTTACTTCATCCGAATATTTGATTTGTCCGATATTTTTAGTTGATAATGTACCTACATGTAGTGAAGTTGTTATATCGCTTCTCGCAGCCGATCATCAAAGGTACTCATCAGTGGGCTACCTCCGCATGTCCGCTTCGACAACATCGAGCCTCTGCTGTCGCAGTACGGCAACGTGCAGCAGTGCGACAAAGCGAGCTCGCGCGATCCCAACACCCAGGCCGTGTATATCACATTCGAGACACCGGATCAGGCGCAGCAGTGAGTATATTGACTGTTTGCCCACCTCGGGCTGCACGCGCACTGCCGATGCACACAGCTCGACTATTTGACAGATGCTTCTTCTTTTTCACCTTCTTTCCGTTTGTTTGGCATGTTCACCGTTGTCTTTGTTGTGTGTATTCCGCTTAGCCACAAACTTACTTCGCTTTCAGGTCGACATTGGAATTTGAGTTTGAAACCATCTTCTACATCGTTGGTCTACTTTATAAAGCGATTGTGTAATCTTACACCATTTCTTCTGTTCTTTTACAGCTTTTATTAATCTCTACTCTATTATCTCTTCCTTTAACAATGCACGATTCACATAATTTAGCTTGTGTGTTGACATTACTTAAATGGATTTGCATCTGAATTTTTCGTAATGGTTTATTAAAATTGATTCAATGTGATTGTTACAGGGCTATAAACGGCTTAAATGGCTGTGAGCTGGAGGGTAGTCGTATGAAAGTGGAGGCTGCAGAGCAGAACGCTCGGGGTGGTCGGCGCGGACGACCGGGTGGCGGCCGCGGTGGCGGCGGCGCGGCTGGCGGCGGCTCTCGCCCTACTGACTTCCCCCTGCGCCTGCTGGTGCAAAGCGACATGGTGGGCGCCATTATCGGCCGCCAGGGCAGCACCATTCGCCTCATTACACAACAGAGTCGCGCCCGCGTCGATGTACACCGCAAGGACAATGTGGGATCTCTCGAGAAAGCCATCACTATCTACGGCAATCCAGAGAACTGCACTAACGCATGCAAAAGAATACTGGAGGTCATGCAACAAGAGGCCAATAATACGAACAAAGGGTATGTTTTAGCACGGCAATAAAAATCATGCTTTGGTTTTATTTCAATAAAATTTGAATTAATTTTAATTTATATTTTTTTCAGAGATATTTCCTTGCAAATCTTGGCCCACAACAATCTAATTGGACGCATAATCGGCAAGGGAGGTAACACTATCAAGAGAATCATGCAGGAAACCGACACCAAGATCACCGTTTCCTCTATCAATGACATCAATAGCTTCAATTTGGAGCGGATCATTACCGTCAAAGGCACGATTGAAAATATGGCTAAAGCCGAGTCGCAGATATCGGCAAAGCTTCGTCAGAGTTACGAGAGCGATCTGCAGGTAAATACAATAATCTAATTGAAATTTGGCATACCTACCTGATCTCCGATTTAATGACTGTCGAGAAAATGTGCACGAAGAACAATTTGTCTCAAAGGATTCACAGTAGAGTAAGACTACACAGTACACTTTGTATCATTCCCTCGCAACCTAAGCAGTGCAAAGTTATTTAGAAATCGTAAACTTAATTTTTTTTTTATCTTCAGCTATCAAACAGAATTCGCTGTCAATATTGGAACTGTGTATATATCCTTAATTTACGTCTTACTTGTATGCAGGTTTTGGCACCACAGAGCATAATGTTCCCTGGACTGCACCCCATGGCAATGATGTCGACCGGGCGCAGCTTCTGCGGTGCCCCGCCGCCATTCCAGCCGCCAATTTATGCGCCCCTGGCTGGCCAGGGCGGTGCACAGCAAGGCGCCGGGGATAGTCAGGTGATTATCAACCTAGACATTATTATTAGAAAATAACAGTTATGCCACGGCTGCTAGAGCTCATGGACTAAAATTATTTGTTGTTAAATAAGATAACATAATAAATACTTGTTGTGTTATCGCGTCAATGATCTAGAAGCTTAATCTGTGCTCACTTACGGTATTTTTATATCTTTTTTTCTTAGTCTTTTATCACGTCGAACCAAAATTAGTCCCATAACCATCAGTGAAATAGTTAACAAATTAATTAATTTGTGGTACATATCCACGCCGCAGTTATTTAAGGAGTAGCACATTCGACAATGAAACGCTATTTGTCGATGGTATGTAAGTCCACCTTTACTTTATGTATAAGCACGGGTTTCTGATGTTATCGTGTTGCAATAAACTAAGTAATTGCGGTGTCGATGTACTGAAGCTTATGTAACAAAATCAAAAACAATAATTCAATGTAGAGAAAATATTAGTAGGTTTGAGAACTGTTCAACTGTTCTCCCCGCCGTGTCCATAAATTGACGCTACCTAGGAAACAATTTGATCACTCGAGGTGATGTTTTCTTCTGTAAATTTACTAAATTAAATGCAATATTAAATAATAATATAAAAAATAACAAATTCTCCAGACTGACACACATTCCCTATTTCCAAACTTGGCTTATGCTTGTATTATGGATACTAACTAGGTGAACGGATAGACATACTTAAATACGTTTATAAACATCCATGTCCCGAGTAAAAATGTCCATGTTCATCACACGAAACATTTGCCCCTAGCGGGTTTCGAACCCGCGACTCTTGGTTTCGTGGCCAGGGTCTCTGACCACTCGACCAATGGGCCAGGCAAAAATGAAATGAAAGGACGTTTTCAAATTATACTACTTTTCATTAACACCTAAGCCTAAAATTAAACAGAAACGAGTTTCTACTTCCTTAAATCTTTTTCATTGCGGCCTGGATATAAAATAAACATAAGAATATTATCGTCTCAAAGATGTTAAGTTAAATAAATAAATACATATTGAGACTTTCATTTCCCTCTCTATCGGTAAGATTAAAGCACGCTTACAGAACGAGTGAGACTAATCCAGTTGGCAGTTTTTCGCACGGCACTAACCGAAACCTATTTTAGATCGGTACTTGTTTAGAATAATAGCCAAAAATTTACCATTGAATGATGGTGATAATATCATAATAATTGTATAGAATCACTTTATTTACATGGGTAAACTAATTAAGTTCTAGGTTGAGAATCCCTTACCTACCCGTAACAGTAGTGAGATCATTAGTTGGATGGCCTTCGTTACACTAAGAAACGCCCAATAGATTGAACGCGTTAATATTTGGCCACATCCACCACATAGCCTGATATGCCCACCTATAACCCCAACACCTGACTAGCCTAGTGTGGGGAAAAGAAACCAATACTGCTGTATCACTATATAAACACGGTTTGTTTTGTTTGGATGGTGGGGACCTGTAAGTGACTTTCCTCTAACCACCTGGAATTTGACCAATTTGGACTGCTGATAAAATCAATATCATGTATATTTTTCACAGCATATTGACAAAGGAGATCGAATAGAACGGTTTTCCCAGCGTTGTAGCACTTTCGTAGGGACATATTTTTAAAAAGAATTTCAGAAAGTTTATATGTATTTCAATATAAGCAGATGTATTTATTTAAGTAATAAATAATAATACCCAAAAATGCTTTGGAAGTTATTGGGTTGAGATTTAATCATTAATTTTTTTAAACACTGCATACAACGTTTGTTGTCATTTTACATTCTCTAAATCATAATTCCAAGATTATTCAATGGGGAAGCATAAGTGATGCACGAAATTTGTAGAACTTTCTAGATTAAAGGTGAGGAAAAGTGGGGGAGTTATTTGTGTTTATGTTCGTTAGGGCTGGTTAATGCTTAACGCAAACTTTTTCTCCGAAAAGGTGATGATCCACTGGTCCTAACACTTCATGCATAAAAATAATATTGGTATTGATGTAAAAATGGTAGTACATATGTTTGAATGAATTTCCAATTGAAAGATGTTAAATAAATCAAAAACATAATGCGATAGATTATATTACTTTAATAATATTATTACGACGATTTACCATTGGAAATTCATTAAATAGAATTCGTTCTTCACACATTTACACTTACGGAACCCTTTTCTTATTATTTTAAACATGCACCGAAGTTCTACAACGTCCACTGGGCTCTATTCGTTTTTGCCCGACCTCCTTTTCAGCAGTGTTAATTGGTCAAATTCCAGCTGGACAATCCGATGGATGGAGCTGCCGCCCCTGGCGCTGGAGGGTTGACTGAACAGGTATAAGTTTTCTTAAGCAGAAAGTCAAACATAAAACATTGCTGCTTACATTATGTGTGGTGGGCTTCAATTTTTGAACCAATTTTGACCTTGCTTCAAATATAATAAAAATAATAATGGACCTGAAACATAAGTTACTAACTGGTTACGAAGTAAGACTTACATCAACTTGTTATGTAGTGGTTTTTATTGCTTTGTATACATTTAGTCGGTTTCAGTTTCAATGTACGATGTCTTTAACATAGTTTGCCCTAGTCCAAATCCCTAATATCCTAGGGTCTAAGATATTATGGTTTTGGGTTTATTTGGAGTTGCTTGAATATCCAGTGTTCCTATATTTATTTGAATTCTGCAAAAAGTATTAGATTTTCCCTTTACAAACTGGACATAAAAATATAAAAAAAATGATTACATATAAATATTAAATATAAATATTTAATCGTTTTTTTTTATATTTATAACCTTTTAACACTAATCACTCACTGATGGTTTTGGGTTTTATACTAGTATTATTATTATTATGACTTTTTCGCAATCTACATATAAGTATATAATATTGTTACAGGAAACAACATACTTGTACATCCCCAACAATGCTGTTGGCGCCATCATCGGCACCAAGGGTTCGCACATCCGTAACATCATTCGCTTCAGCAGAGCGTCCGTGAAGATTGCGCCTTTGGAGCAAGACAAACAGGGCGAGAACCAGAATGCTCAACAGGAGCGCAAGGTCACAATTGTTGGCAGCCCTGAGGCTCAATGGAAAGCGCAGTTCTTGATTTTCGAGAAAATGCGAGAGGAAGGTTTCATGTCTGGCTCAGATGACGTCCGGCTAACCGTGGAAATCGTTGTGGCGTCGTCCCAAGTAGGGCGGATCATTGGCAAGGGCGGGCAAAACGTTCGCGAGCTGCAGCGCATGACTGGCTCGCTGATCAAGCTGCCCGAGCAGCCGCAGCAGCAGGGCGGCCAGCAGCAGGACCACGACACCACTGTGCACATCGTCGGACCGTTCTACAGCGTCCAGGTATGAACATTAACTTCACTACTTGGCTCAACAGTAAACCGTATCACACATACGTTACGATGATAATTATGTGTACATGTTGTTCTACAGTATATAATGTGAACTAATTGTTATGAACTTTTTATCACATTTAATATTGTTCTAATTCTGCATTTGCGAAATATCTTATTGCGTATGTTAACATGGTATGATTGCTTGGGTTTCGCGTGTGAGATTTTGGATGGATTCACATGTAGTTACAAGTCCACTTATTTTTTGTACGTATTTATAAGAAGATTAAATAATATGTGACTGCAAGAGCTATGAAGTGTTTCTAAGATAAGTATAGAATTTCTTTATTGCTGGCGCATTGCGAATTTTCATATTTACAATTTAGTTAAATACTCACCGTTGCATAATGAGATCTTTACATTTTGTAGCGATCATCTGAAGCGGGATGAGAGCATAGCGAGGAAACTGCCTCTGTGAGGATTCGGTCGAACTGAATGTAAGCCAATGACAATTGGCTCTGCACATTGGCTTAGCCTTTGACGCCTACATAGGTGAGTAATTCTTTTTACTAATGGAACTGACGCGAATTTGATGTAATTTTGTTATGTATAAAAATTTAGCAATAAAAGTATTTAATTTAATTGTGTTTAATTTATGCTATGCCGTATTTACGTTAATGGACTGTTGTAACTACATGTGAGTATAAAAATAAATGTATCAAAACGTAAGCCTGGGATTTTGACAGAGATGTGTGAACAAAATGTATAGCAAATAGAATGCTAGTGTTGTTCGGTGTGTCTGCCGGTTTATTTGACTTGAAAAGAAAAATAATTGGAATTTTAAAAAGATTTCTTTACTGTTTTTTTTTCTTTTCTTTATTAGCAGACCATACACGATGGTCATTTTGTGATATTTGTTTAAATATAATAAATACAATTTCATAGATGAGGTGATGTAATTGAGAGCCTAAGATCTGTTAGAGATGTTATTAAGGTTTCGAGGATTTTAGCTAAATAACACGAATACTAGTATTCGTGATCATGATCTTACACTAAAAAAATATCGAAAACTAACAATGTAAATTAGGATTTTTTTTATGTTTACACTATTTTAATATTGAAGTGTAGGTAATAAGATATTGACTATCTGCACTTCAAAATTACACTTGACCTTAATGAAAATGAGAATTTTCAGCGTATTGTCTATGTCTAACACGAATAAAGATAAAACCTTATGATTGTTGAAGTCTCGTTTTTCCAACACAGTTTCAGTTTTTTTTAGTAAATTTAACTAAATATAATGAATTACTTTGGCAGAAAATTCCCAATCGAGGAAGAAGTGTACTCTGACACCGGGATGTAAATTTTTGAGATTATGAAAGTTTGATGATATTAATTAATCATTTTGTCGTTCTTGGCCACAGAACAGAAAAAGCTAGTAGAAATGGCATGTCACGCAAAGTGTATTTTTTCTTTGTTTCATAATAAAAAGTGTTGTAAAAAGAAATTTTATAAAGATCTTTAAATGATGGGAAAAATTGGGCAAAAAAGTTTCTATAAGACTTATTATTTGTATACAGGCATGGTAGAAAGAAAAGTAAATTGAAACATTCTAAGGGGAAAATATTTTGAAAGTTAGATTGTTGACCTCGTGACTGCACTGACCATGCCGCCTAATCCTCAACCCAGTCCTCTATTCACTGCGGTCATACTTTAGCCGCTTATCTCGACTCAATTCATTTTTTTTTTAATATATATGTTAACCATCATTGATATAAATTCTGTTGTTGTATGCATGAATTATGAATGCGTGTGTCAGTTTCGGATCGCTTGCGCAGTTATTGACGTATAATTAAGCTGTGTAATACTAAGATTGTTAAGAGACACCCCACTAACAAATATAAAATATGTTGCAGTCGGCTCAACGTCGCATCCGCGCGATGGTAGCGCAGGCGAGCGCGCCGGGGCGGCGCCGCGCGGCCCAGCCCCCGCCCGCCCAGCAGTAAACTTCCTCCGCTCTCCGACCACCCCCGCGCGCCCTCTACACCACCTCACCCCAGCCCTCGCAACACTCGTCAGCCGCGGCCAGCCTAATTCGCCTCCACCGCCGGCGACGCGTCGACGCATCGCCCTAGAAGGCTAGTACCACCTGTACTTCAAGACTGCCACCATTCATTTTGAGTAGATAATGCACCCAAGTTTCACAAACGGAGATGTTACAGTCATATCCGAATTCGCGCAGGCAGGCTGTCGTGTTGACAGCGTGTGTCCAAATGTTGTTGTTGACATAATTATATTATTGTAGTGAATTGTAATTAATTAATTACTATTGATATATCATATTTTGTCCGGGGATTATCTATGTTGATGATAAATATTTGAATATAATATATATTATAATTATATATTATTCATATACACATTTTTTTTATCGATAGTGTCAGTTATATGAATTAGTACCGTGAATATATTTGACTGTTATATTGTTTTCATACCATGTTATACTACTACATATTGTAAAGAGTTGACCTAGAATGCAATAGTTAACGATTATGTTCTCTATACATATACACATGTTAATAACAATAGCTATATATAATAATAATAATAAGTTGAATATTCCCCTGTCAAAGGGAGCAAATATTTATATATTTTAAACACAATAATAATAGTAATTATTACCACATCATT
Source organism: Glyphodes perspectalis (assembly GCA_951394215.1). NCBI lineage: Eukaryota > Metazoa > Arthropoda > Insecta > Lepidoptera > Crambidae > Glyphodes > Glyphodes perspectalis. The sequence goes on from OX596199.1 coordinate 12,624,588, forward strand.
TTTATCTTAACGAGAAGAAGTACATATTTTGTTTTGTTATGAATAATAGATTAATCTGTTGAGACCACTACACTGTACTGTTAATTATTTAAAGGGTGTGTGTGTGTGTGGGATATAACAAGGAACGGAATAATACACACGACATCGTTTTAACCAGGAGGCTCAAAAGACGAACAGATGTTTACGATGAGTATATTGTAAGAATGTTTTCTTTAAAAACGATACATGGAATTTCTGCATGCATGCTGATGAGAATGTTGAATAATGGTGTTATGGATTCGACGTGTGCGTTGGGTGTTAAGTAACTAATCCAAAGAGTGACCGCCGATCCGGTTGTGAATCGGCACGGTGTAGTGACGAGCCTTGACTAGACACAAGGGCGTGCGGTGCGCGCCCAAGCAGCCGCGCACGCGCTCGCCCCACGCGCCGGGGCAGCGGCCAGCGCCGCGCCCGCCCCCGCGCGGCCGGCGCGCTCGCTCCGTACACGCGTACGGCGTGCACGCTGCGCCGCGCGGCGCGTGCTCTTTACATACGGAAACGATGCATCCACCGTGCGGTGGATATAAATATTTTTGATATACTAGTAATTGTTGGAGAGTAAGAAGTAAACTAATGAGTTTTAATTTGTAAGTGACATTTGTTGATCGTTTTCTTTGTAATTTTGTCTTTGTTAGCTTTATGATGTTTTCTTGTATTGAAACTGAATGATTTTAAAAATTAAGACGATACCGTAGCGTATGGTGCGTGGAAGCGTCGCGTATTATTTGGTTCTATCGTAATATGTTTTATTATTTAAATGTACGATTTGCGTTATGTGCCAAGTGAGATATTTAAACTATGAGAGATTAAGATTAAGTGAATAATATCAAAATTAATGAAAAGCTTAGATATTTATATTTATAATTGTGATAATAATATATGGAAGTTTTGGCAAAAATGTTATTTAAGAATGTATTACATTCTTGTTCCCATTTTCTCAAATTTTAGGTTAGTTTATTCATATATAATAACACCTTCAAGTTGGTTGTAAAGGCGATTGGACATGGCGAGGAAATAATTTCCATAAAGCCGTCGGCCTACCTAGCTTTACGACTTACCATCCCGATACTTTCTTCACACTTGTTAGCATACTTGCATCTGCTAGATCCCAAATGCATCAAAATAATTTTCATTTCATGTCACTCCATCGACGTACGTTATGAATGAGTTTTCAGTACACCTGAAAGTAAGTGCTGAAAGTGTAGGGTTATAAAAAATTAATAATATCTTGTGACTTGTCAGTCGCCTCCTTTCTACAATCGCCATTCCAGCTGTGTCACTTGCTTCAACACTTTCAGTTTTGTATATTGCTTCCACATATTATTGAAAGTAATATAAATCAATCTCTCGTTTGGCGTTATCTCAATTACAGAAGGTATTTAACTGAACATGTATGACGTTAAACAGAAAATTACGGTACTGTAATGTATGAAAATGTATTATTTTAGACTAATATTTGACACTTACGAATTGTAACGAATCTAATGAATGAAATGAATGTAAATTTATTATCATGTTTATTATATTAATACAATTTGATTTGTTTAGCCAGATATTTTTGACTTTAATGGATTGTAGTTGTTTTAAAGTATTTTATAGAAATATGTTTCACAAAGATAATAGATAACAAATATTGTTTTCAAACAGTATTACAAGTTAACTTTTAATGTCGAGAATTTATAAAATATTTAAATGTCACTGGTCAAATATTAGTAATTTAATAGATGTTCCATAAAGTTATATATATTAACATACATTTTATGTATAGGTTACAATATTATATTGCTGAGTTACAGTCTATATACTTGGTTAAAGTAACATCTGCCAGAGAGCTGCATCACTGTTTTACCTAATCATCCAATACCTATCCAATATCCTCTGCCTATTATTCTCGCCTCGGGGATTATGGGCGTGATGTTATGTATGTATGTTTTGTAGTACAAAGGTGACGTCCATAAGGTTCCTATGTATAATACCTACCTCGCTGTTGTTTGTTATAATGACTAATTTTATTATAGCGCACTGACTTTTATTTTCGTGGAGGGATGTCACCATCTGATACGACTTGATTAATTTGTAGTAAAGCACGGGTGCAGTTTTCTTACACGCTACGGATATAATTACTCGCTTCCGTTTCAGTACATAAATAATAATATATCGGCTACGAATATAAATTCTATAGAAGAACACTAACGGTTTGAATCAGGAAATATAAGCCTCACTGCCGACATATCAATAAGAACTAACATAGACGCACTGCCTCAAACCTTAGGAAAGTGGTCGCAGCGCACGCAGGCTGCGGCCTCGGCCGGTACGCCCGCGAACTGAGTACGGCAAATGAATCTGTCAGGGAATTGGACTCGACAGAAGATGGGTTTACAATAAAGCGCTATCGCAAGGGTCTCCTGGAAGCGGCGTACCTTTGATCTTGTCGCCGAAATTGAAGTACACTTTTGTGAATGCATTTTATTGTGAATTCAGATTTTAAAGTAAAAACTGTATAGTTTTCGTATGAGAGCTTTCCTTTCGGATTGAAAGACAAAACATGTTGAAATGTGTACATACAACTATTTGGTATATTCATACCACTCCAACTTTACAGTTGTTATGAGGCTAATCAGCGGTGTGCGTTGAGCGTACACCGTGATAGTCTTTGGATAAAAGATTACTAGCAACTATTGACAATAGCTGTATCACTAAATAACTGCAGCATATTTACATTGACCAACTTAATATTGATCGTAAAAATATTTGGTTATAATGAACTTGACGAGAATTTGGAGTTTTATGTCATGAGATGGTTGGTCGCATTGCAGCAAAGTAGGACTTGCAAGGCTGCCGCAATGTACCCTGATCTCCCCCATAGTAGCGTATTCACTGTATACACTGGGGTATTTGATTCTAAATATACGATGGCATTTATATTTGACATTCCATTAAATTTACTAACATCTTATTGCTGAGATCTTCGTTTAGAATCAAACATCTTGTTGTGCATTTAAAAATATTTGGAAATTTGTATTTTAATGTTATGTGGTAAGTATTTGTAATAATTGTCTATTGGTCAGTGACCTCAAATTACATGATGTACAATTGTAATCACGGTGTTAGCAGTTATTTGTACATTACGAACAAGTAATTTATTGCCTTACTAGGCAAATTACGTTACCCGTGCGCCCTAGTGAAGTGTTTATTAATTACATATTTTAAGTACCGTTTTAGAAATTAATGCAAGTTTTATTTGAAATGTTTCTTATTCACAGCTAATGTCACTTATTGACACTATAGATGGCGTTGTTGCGCCATACATATTATTGCGCACGAGTATAGTAATTCACCCTAGTTAAGGAATACTATATGCATTATTGACGTTTCAATTTATGTGTGTTGAATTATAGAATACATGTTGGTGTAACATTTTCCACACGAATATACATAATTGTATTTAATATACACTGGACAGAATATAATGGCTTGTGTCAAGTGTTGAGGGGTTATTGTGACCCACATCTAACGGTTGTCGAGTGCGGTGCGTGCGCTGCATTCGACCACCGTCTGACACTGGACGGTCAGATTCCGCTTGCATCGGCTATCTAAATGGAGTATAATAAGCAGTTACTTTCACTACGACAGTGTACATATAGGCATGTTGTTTATTCCTTCCAAATATAAGCGAGAGGTACATTATGATTTGTAATGTGTTAGGATGCAGAAATAGTTTTAGTTGATTAATTGTATCGTTGTGAAGTAGTGTTAGTTGAGGGTAGGCGCGGGCGGCGCGCGGCCTCGAGACTGAACTACAACTGCCGCCGCGCCCCCGCGCCCATTACTTACATGTCATTAACGCTAATATACTTTATCATTCTTGTTTGGTTCTACTGTTATTTACGTTATAATATTACCTTCTCATGTGTGTATTCACTATTTTGTGTATTTGACGTGTGAACGACTGAATTCATTTTCATTTATGCATGATTAAATAATTTGTGTTTTAAAATCCTCGTATTGTAAACGAGATTTTAAAAATACATTTTAATTTTAAACTTTTTGAATCCGTCGAGCACACATCGTATTTTTGTAGTTTTGATTCCTATCAATTGTGTAATTGTTAAACTTCTAAGAGGAGAATACGTCTACGTATTGTCCGAATATTTCAACCCCCTCCGAATGCTATAAATGTTTGATTACTTGATTGAGGGAGTATGGTAAATTGATGTATTATGTATTTATGTACCTTGCATGTAGCATCGCAGCGATAGGGGGCGCGGCTTGCCCCGCCCCGGTCGGCGTGCGCGGCGTCTTGCCTGTCGGTATTCTGGCAATACCGGCGCCGCAGACGCGCGGCACACGGTCCGACCATATTCACATTTACATTAGTACTAAACAAGTGTTTATTGTTACGTCAAGGAATGTATTAAGGTCCAATATACACTGTTTTGTTTTACAGTAACTTCATACAGTTGTCTCGTAATGCCGCCAAAATTTTCTTTGAATTTTGCTGTTATTTTTAGAACCATTTTATAATTGGTATAAGTTCTGAAACTAATAACTACCTCAATATTACTAAATGAATATGATAATTATCTTTGTGCATGTTTTTGGGAACTGAATTTAAAAGAATACGAAAATCAATATAGTATAAGAACGCTATTTTAAACATAGTAACAGAATTGTCAAAATTAGATTTCGTAAAGTAATAAAATTGATGAAAATTATTGCTGTTTGATTTTATTTCATCCCTATCCATTGGTGTAGTGTTTGCTTTCCATATAGTCTGTTTTACCTAAGAAGATTCCCGTGACAGGTGTCAATAGGTGTGTATTGCCCGTGTATTGTATTAGATTTGATGGTCTATTCTTAAAAAGATTAATAAAAATAATTGCTATGAAAAAAATCATAGGCGTTAAAAGTTTGTTTCCTTAATTTTGTCGTTATTACCAGTCGCATTTCTACCAGATTGTATATTTTATGAGGTACATTAAAGGTACATTCGTCTTGTAAATATTATATGACTAAAAGTTATCTAGTACATTAATTATCAGCATACACCCGCGATTCAGACCGTAAGAACCGCGGCTCACTTTATTATTATTATTGTTTCCGTTTCATCGAGGTACATTGAATTTCATTCAAGGTACATAATAGTACATTCCTGGTACATTCCTTTCATGTACCACTTAATCAATTATGCAACAGTACACCCGCCATTCTGACTCACACGAAATTTGCTCTTGCACATTATTGCGACGAGTTGTGATATGTGCATGTAGATGAGTGATCCTCTCTTCAATTTTAACAAAAATCGAGGAAGATTTAGTTAACCCTTAATCAAACATAGGGGAATTATTTCCCACCTGACCCTAGTATAAAAATCGGTTTATTCTTTCTGAACGTTACTTGATACTTCAAATTATTTTACCGTATCATGAAGTATCTAAAATACTTTTTTATAAATGGTAACACTTTTTTTCCCAAACGTCATACGGTAAACGTCAACGACAGTTGAAACTTCAAAGTTCATATTTTAGCGGTTTCGGCGCTAAATTCATATTGTTGTGAGGTGTTTTTCGTCTGACGACCAGCAAAATTCTTATAAGTAAATGACTGGCTATTTTTCTATTAGTAGACTATATTTCTAGTATAATAACAGAATGAAAAGTTTGCGAAACCAAAATTTGTGGTAGTTTTGGACGTTCAAATTATGTGGGAAGTATTTTCCCTATGTCCGTTTGGGTAATTACTAAGTGGGAAAATAATTCCCTATACCCAGTTAGCGTTAGTTATTTAATCCATATATATAAAAATTACGCGTTGTCTTTTTGAATTAAGGCAACTGTTCTTTATAAATATGTGTCAATTTTTCATAACAATAAACATCTGATTCCATTAGCTCTGATTTTTATTTCCATTATTCAAGACGTTGAAGACATATTTTCATTATTCGCAAATTACAAGTAGAGCCGGCGGCAACAACTAGTCAGGCAAGCATTGCAACATAGGATATAGGGAAATAATTTCCCACCATTAAAATAAAATAAAACCTAAACACACATAGGGAAATATATTCCCACCAAAAAAAAACTACATTAGGCCTGTTTTTTTTATTTTTCGTTATATTAATCTTAAAAGTATACTTAAATGTAAGGTAAATCCGTTTTTACATCTTCAATAAATCTTCTATTGTGCCGCGTTTGTTTAAGGGTTAAAAATAGTTAAAACATTACGGCGAAGTTAAAAATTTGTTAAACCTGAGATAAAAATGATATGGTCAATAAATGGATCACTCAAACCGCGTACTTTAAGAAATCGTCATAATGCATATCTCGGAATATAGCCTTTGCACATCTTACATTTCAATATTATTTAAATGTTAAAAATTTTAAAAAACTATTAACAATTTGAGAATTCACTTGCATGTCCCGTTCCAAATTTATTAGGATTAATTTGGATCACTCATTCCGCACACGGGCCGTATGAGTGCTCTTAAAAGTCATGACCAACACTGAATAAATACGTATTATTTTCTTTGTGTAATATGACTAAACTTAAGACCTTTAAAATTTGTTAAGTACTTTCAAGTAGGTATAAGTACTTAACAAATTTTAAAGGGAAAGTTATAGAAGGTTAAAAGTCAGTAAGACTGTAGAACCCTACTGCTGTGTAAGTATGCATACTTTGTCATATGGACTCACTGATTATTGAAAAGTTTTTTGTTATTAAATTTTATAAAAATAAAGTATTTTATTGTGTTACTTAAACATGGTCACCCTATACAATGTTTTTCTTTATAAAGTTACAAATCAGTTATCTAATGAATAATAACAGTTAAACAAACATAACATATGTCAAGTTATAGTAAAAAACAATTAACAATTTTAGATACAATCTCAGTCTGCCTACGAAGTATATATAAGTGGATAGAGGTTTAAGTATGGAACACTCAGCCGGCATATTAGAGGAAAAGTTATAGGTTCATTTCTACCTTCAGCTTATAATTTTTGCCACACTCATTCTTTAACAAATTCACTCTTAAGTTTAGTCATATTACACAAAGAAAATAATACGTATTTATTCAGTGTTGGTCATGACTTTTAAGAGCACTCATACGGCCCGTGTGCGGAATGAGTGATCCAAATTAATCCTAATAAATTTGGAACGGGACATGCAAGTGAATTCTCAAATTGTTTATAGTTTTTTACAATTTTTAACATTTAAATAATATTGAAATATAAGATGTGCAAAGGCTATATTCCGAGATATGCATTATGACGATTTCTTAAAGTACGCGGTTTGAGTGATCCACTTTATTGACCATATCATTTTTATCTCAGGTTTAACAAATTTTTTACTTCGCCGTAATGTTTTAACTATTTTTAACTAAATCTTCCTCGATTTTTGTTAAAATTGAAGAGAGGATCACTCAATCCACATGCACATGTTGTGATGGGGGCCCGTTTCCTCTTCCTCGTGCTCTGACGCGACCGGGTTTCTGATGCGACCAATAATAATATAATTGCATGCGATACGTCAGATACCATCACGACACCCCACAAAACACTTTAAAGTGTAAACGTAGCCATCTATGACAGATTAACGCATCGTGTTGTCAAAAGCAAATACATAAGTATCATGCATACTCCCGGCGAACAAATTATTGCACTCCGTGTGCGTTGGATCTTCAGTGGTAATTTTAAACATGTCTTGTTGGGGGACTTGTCTTCGGTAGACTAAAATCGTCTGCACAGTTCCTAAGCTGGTCTCGTATTCCTACACATTAATTTTGGCGTTCTAAAAGTTAACTCAAAAGTATCATAAAATCTATATTATCATAAAATATCTTATCTTCATCCAAGAACTAGTCAAAAAAGAAGGGCTCCACCCCACTGACTAGACGTTTAGGTGTTGTACTCCCTGCCACGACCATGGATTTTTTTCAGATATCTTTATACGGTAAAAAACAGCCAAGATTTTGTACTATTAAGTATTTACCACTATTTTGAAAATTTCTACCAACTAGATCTAAGAGATACGAAGGTCGTGCTGAGAAGAATACTTTCTAGCACGACCACACAGAAACCCGTGTTATTATTTTTTTTTTAAATGGTATTAAATAACTCAGAAAATGTTTAAAATAGGCGTAAAAAATAGACGCCTATTTTCAAATTTCCTACAATACGGTTTTCAGAAATATGACTGTCGTTCTAGAAAGAACGACTTTCAAGCGCGACCACGCCAATCAGTGTTGTTCTGGAAATTTTTAAACGGTATAAAATAGTTCAGAATATTTACATTATTTACTTCTATTTCTCAATTTCCAACTAAGTATATGGATCTTAGAGATACGACTGTCATGCTGGAAAGAATGACTTCCTAGCACGACTTCACCGAAACTTGTTATTTTGGGGATTTTAAAACGTTATAAATAATTTTAGGATATCTAAAATTTTTTACTTCTATTTTTGAATATCTATCTTTAATGTACGTAGTTCAGCATATCACTCGAATACTATGTGTTTAAAACATACGACAAGAATTGTTAGGATTTATTTAGTGGATTTAGTAGACTGCCGATACATTCAAAATATAGGTACTTAAGTACTATGTGTTTCACAAAAATAAAATAATCGCAATTTTTTTATTATAAAATCAATAATTTACGGGATCCATATGAGGTAAAAAACGCAATAGGTATCATTAACACTTTTAAATCCACTAAATAAATCCTAACAATTTTTGTCATCTCGACTTCAAATTATAAGTAAATTTATTTTTTACTTTTATTAGGTTCGTTTTTGAAGTCGTTTTTTTTTTAAGTCCCAGACCAACATGGGACAAAAATATAAATATAGATAATAATGTCATATTTATTTATTACTAATCAACAACCTTAACATAAAGTTTTGTCCCTCTAGTTTCAAAAATGACGATCTTCCCATATAAAATTCCATCCCGTATTCCAACCCCTTCAACTTTTTTGAGCCCGCCAGGTAAATAAAGTAGCGTAAAGTTAGTTGGATAGTTTTTAAATAAAATAAAAAAATTTGGTTCATCATATTTGTAATTTTGTGGTTTATATTATCATATCAGTGTCCGACAGAGGGCATTATTAGGATTAGTGAAACAAAATGCATGGTTTTCGGGTAGCGGTATTGGAAATCTGGTGCTTCGGGCCAGATGTATTTTACGAGTTGTTCTTACACCATCCTTCCTTAACTCATTTTTGTTAGTATTCGATATCGATTCAGTTGTTCGAAAAGCGACAGAATGTCTATGTTTGGGTTTAACTTTGAAGTTCAATTTCTTCACTTTATGTACTAATGGGTCTACCTGCTTTATTTCGTTGGCCAATTCTGCTGCTACTTGGTCCTGGACCGGATCTTTATTTTTATGGTTTTCTTTTTTAACTGTGGTAATTTCTGTTTTGGTGCCTAAAATACACACACACAAATACTATTAGCTAAATAAAGAGCCAGTAAACAACTGACGATACATACATACCAAACCGGCAGCCGTCCTAAAATAGTTTTTTATTTCACCACATTAGCACACCTGCCACACCTGAGGGGCTAAACTAACCGCGTCTGCGCTGAATTAACTCCCAACTCATGTGCGGTAGGTACAAGTACAACTGAATCACTGAGAATTTAAGGCTTTCCTGAACTATGTGTCGTCAGCTGTTTACTTTTAGATTCCCGTGCAATCTACTAGGAGAGAAGGAAGAGGGTGAAATATGAGGTTCTAACTGTAGAACCCTTTGAGAATATTTTGGTTACAAATCTGATTATTCAATCTCATTTAAAATTACGTAATGTAGAAAAATGCAGTAGTGTCAACCAGTAAAAAAATCGTAATAACAGTTTACCAGACAGGTTGATTATCAAAACAGTCATCATATTGGTTTTCATTTGTAATTTTTTATAACACCCGAGGGGTATTCTGACGTGATTGGCTGTGTCCGAAAAAAATCTTCTTGGGCTGTTCAAAAATATAATAGGCTTGATAACTTACTGGCATATTCTGTTTCTGATTCCTTAGTGTTTACTTGTGAATAGTCTTTGCTCGATGATTTATTTGGTACATTTTCAGTAGTCGTAGATTGTGTTGCAGAAGCCGGGTCAGAGCTTGACGAGAAAGTAGTGCTAGCGGTCCCGTTTGTCAGCGCATCTTTAGTTGAATCTGACATTAATTAAAAATATATTGCTCTACCGGATTATGTTAAAATAAACCAAAATTATTGTCTTACAAATAATATCATGAGGTGTTAGCGTCATTAAAAACGTTCTTATCAGGTACCAGGCTTTTACTTAACTATTAATTCGGTCTGTCTATGCTTAGAAACTGCATTTATTTTCTGTTATTTGTCTTTTCTTTAGCTCGATGGCGCATACGGTAGTGACCCTGCCCTATGCCCCAAGAGTTGCGGATTCGATCTCCATATCAAAAACTCAAGAATATATTTAAATGTTTATTGTGTTGGCTCACTGTCCTCGCGCGAGTATGGTCACCGTACAAGGACCTTGCTTGCGCTTATTAGAAATAATACTAGCGGGACTTAATAAATAAACAAACTTGAGACCCTGTAACATACGATGAGCAAACGCCGTGTAGTTTTTATTACAGTGTAACTTCAATTTTATTAATTTGTTTAGTAAATATTATTTGGTCGAAATATAACATCGTATAAAAACTATTTATTGCCATTGATTCTGTTCAACTGTATGAAAAGTTTTTAGTTTTGTTTAAATTATGTACTAAAAATAAGATTGTATATTACTGGATAATACCACTAATTAGGTAATCTAATATCCGTAACACAAGTGCTTATGCTACTTAGCTCGGAGTCAGATTATGTAGGTATGTGTTGTTGTATGATTGATTAACTTATTTATTTCCGTGCTAAAAGCTCTACTTTTCCACGGACCAGTAAAAAAAGAAATACTCCGCGCTATTAACTACACGTTGAAGCTCCTCAGGTGCACCAACTTGACACGCAACTTACGTCACACTTTAATATATTAAGTGCTCCAAATGACAGATATCCGATATCTGGTATCCATACGTGTCTCACACACACATGTATAAATGTGGCTTCACGCTGTAGTATGACAGCGTGGAGTCCTTCTTTTTTTACTAGTCCGTGTACCATTCTAAGCGTTTTAACTTTTGGCTTAGGTACAAAAGTTCATCTCATTCGGAAAAATGTTTTCAAATCGCACAAATTATACCGTACAAGATTATTATTTTGATAATGCGCCAATTGCCAATCGCCAACGTCGCCAGCGGCTCAAATTGGGTCTTGGCCTCCGATAATTAAAACATAATCAAAATAAAAATTATTATCATGATGATTTAATCGCTAAATCGATTTACCATTAAGATAGCGATGTACGTAGACCATTTATAGACTACTGGCCCATGTCCAAAATGGATGGGTCATATGAACCACCAGGTGACGTATATAGGACGATATAAGAGCATAAAATAATAAGATTCAGCACTATGCCGTCACTTGTAAGCTGTCCAACTGGGTGCTGATGAGAATTCAAAAGTGCCTGTAGAGTAAGTACATTTTGGTCATTTATTTTTGTACGGCATTTTGACCATCAATAGATCCATGAAAAATAATATAAAAGCGCGCAGTGCCGTACAAAAATGGTGCGCCACAAAGTCGGTAATTTTTTTTGATTTTCTGACAATTTCCAGGGTAAATTTGGTCATTTGATTCTGTACGGCATCAGTTTCATACTGTTTCAATACAGCTTCTAATCCATTATTCCGCAACGCCGTACAAAAATCATGCGACAAGGGGAAAAAATCGAGGGTTGCAACCCCCTCTTTTTCCGTGGTCCGGGGGGGTGATTTGAAAAAGTACGGCTTCGGTTCCAAAACATTATCTAGCACTCAGTACTATTAAAAATAATGCCGTCTAAAAATTATTGTTCCTTTGAATGTATATTAATATTTATATTAATTTCATGGTATACTTGATTGATAAAGCTGTAAAATCATTTGACTCTGTACGGCAACTTTTTTTTTAACATGATATTGTAAAATACAATTGTTATATAGTAATGCCGTCTAAAAGAAACTGTTCTAAAAAAAAAATATAGAGAATACAAAAACTGAAATTTTTCAAATTATTGCAAAAGTTTAAATATTCATAGATTAATAAAAATTTGCAATTTTCTACATTTTTCCCTTGTTTTAAATAGTATTAAGATAAATAAATTAGAAAAAAATTATGCCGTACATTTTAATGCAGACCATATCTTTTAGGCTGATGAAAATGACGCTACCATTTTTAGGGTGTAGTACTTTATGGCCATCTGATACTGTACGGTATTAATATATTTTTGAAGATAACTATTGATAATATGATAAAATCATTATGACGTCTAACTGAAGTGAAAGGGTGTGTATATAATATCCAAGAATTCAAACTGTAAATCCCAGTATCAACAGTTTTGTAAACTTTTTGGTTTAATATATACTTCATCAACAAAGCATATGTAGGTATATCGGCTTGTTGAATTCTCGAGCTATTCAATAATTTGACGAACGATGAGAATTTGCTCCCGGGTTCACTTGCCTTTTATAAAATCGGCTTGTTCTGGCGCAATTTCTCTGGACAAATATCCTTTCAGTCGTTCGTTTATAATATGCAGTATTATTTTACTTGCGTGTGTTATTAGGATAATAAGTCGAAAGTTGCCACAATTCTTTGTTGAACCCTTTTTATGTAGAGGAACGAAAACTGTGTGAGCCCATTCTGAGGGCCATTTGCCTGTGAGCCATATCTTGTAGCAGATGGTGTAGAAGATAAGAGCCATGTTCTCCCATTGCTCGAATAGTTTCGATTAGGATTTCATCTTGCCCTGTGGCTTTACCATTCTTAATATGTTGAATAGCGGCTCTTACTTCTGATTCAAAGATACCAGGCTCTAACAAATCATTCATAGGCTTTAATTTATTATTATTATTATAGGCTCCGTGGATGTAAAATTTTGCGGTGTAGATATATGCTTACAAATGCTAAACGTCGTAACAGAACGTGGCTCCGTAAGTGATAATGTAAATTATATTTATTTAATATTTTTATTACTTTTTATCAATATGAACTTTCAGATTTGTACGGCATTAACTCTTTATAAATTATTGCATTAAGTACTTACCAAAAAAATATCTAAATACCGTATAAAAAATATCGTCATGAATTTCAACTTACATTTCGTTAAGTATATGGATTTTTCTTGCATTTCGTTCTATGGATTTTTCCTTGAGTTTTTTTTCCCTACAAACCTTTGGACCAATGAAAATGTACGGCATGTAAAAAAATATTATCTATGCATAAAATACTTTCAAAATAAATTAATTTTATGTTGTGTCAAATCACCCCCCGGACCACGGAAAAAGAGGGGGTTGGAACCCTCGATTTTTTCCCCTTGTCGCATGATTTTTGTACGGCGTTGCGGAATAATGGATTAGAAGCTGTATTGAAACAGTGTGAAACTGATGCCGTACAGAATCAAATGACCAATTTTACCCTGGAAATTGTCAGAAAATCAAAAAAAATTACCGACTTTGTGGCGCACCATTTTTGTACGGCACTGCGCGCTTTTATATTATTTTTCATGGATCTATCGATGGTCAAAATGCCGTACAAAAATAAATGACCAAAATGTACTTACTCTACAGGCACTTTTGAATTCTCATCAGCACCCAGTTGGACAGCTTACAAGTGACGGCATAGTGCTGAATCTTATTATTTAATGCTCTTATATCGTCCTATATACGTCACCTGGTGGTTCATATGACCCATCCATTTTGGACATGGGCCAGTAGTCTATTAATTCATACATTCTACATGCAATATGACAGATCACGGTAGCATTTTTCAGTGTCTGTGTCTCTAATTTTAGTTAGACTATTCATCATGTTATTCGTTTCGCGTTCCTACCTTTTTTCTCAGTTGTACCATCATCAGGATGTTCACCGAAGGGGTCTTCGTCATCATAGCCGAATCTTCGGTTGCTTCTCCCTGGGGAGAAAAACAGTGAATCATAAAGAAAAAATCTTATTTTCCTAATATTTCGTCCGATTTATTGGTTCCACTGGTGACCTAGTCTCAAACTCAATCTTATTAATTTAAGTACTGATTGTTGCGTTTTTAGAGAAGTTTTCATAATGATACGGTGCAATAAAAGATTACCAAGATTCTTTTGTCATTTTACGCTAAAAAAAAGCTTTCTCGGCTTTTTTGGATTCTGTCATGATTTAGATCCATTACCATCACCAGAAAAACAGCACAGTTCCACAAAAAAAATATTGTAGGAATGTAGGTATGTTTAACATTCCTGTTTCGTTTGTATTCGTTACTGTGTAAACTAGTACATATCTATACTTATAATAAATCTGTAGAGAGGTCAATTCTGTAGGGGAGATGTATATAATTGGGATCACCTAAGCAATAATTCAAATAAAACCATGTTTATTAATAAATCGTTTAACATTTATGGCCATTTGCATACTTTGGTTAGGGTACTATTAATTGAGATCACTTTACATCACATATAGGTAATACTTATTTTAAGAACAGTATTCATTTAAAAAAAAAAACAGTTTTGATCACCATTGTCAACATCGGTTTGCAATGGTGATCAGCGTGTTTACAATGGTGATCAACACATGTCACAAACATAATTACGGGCAGATTCCCACCCCGTGCAATCTGAATGTGCCCAAAGCCCACAAGAAGTACAACGAAACCACATTTCGTTGTCTCTTCCGAATTCACCACATATGAGACTTTAGTTTCCAGGTTCTTCGGCATCATCGTCTATGTCATCTTGACACAAATCATCTGTTTTGACTTCAGACGTCGACAATGATGACTTATTAGATTCCCGTAGAATTATTTTTTTACTTTAGCATCAGCAGCCTTCGGCAACGCGATTTGCTTGCTCTTCTTTTCTATGCCTTTTCCCTTTACTTTTTCAACCTTAGCTTTCTTATTGTTTTCTTTTTCAACCAGGAAATCTTTAATTGGCGTTGAAGTCCGAATGGTTGCACGCTGTTTCTTTCTTCCTTGTCTTGTCTTAAGGACATGAGTTTTCTTGGGCATCTGGATGAAATCTTGTATTTTTGTCGGTGGTAGGCAATGGTGATCTCCTGATTCCAATTGCCTACCTTAAGAACATCAGGAAAAAATATCTAAGCACAAACAATACACCTGTTACTAGAAATTTACGTTAACAAATTAGGAAGTCTAATACTACGGCTCAAATAAAATGCCATGGTCACAATGAAAACTCAAATATTTCGTAACTTACCTGTTAAACAATGCAGACGAAAAATTACATCAAAATAGCGCGAAACGTGTTTTCGTGTGTCACTCGTGAGCGTGTGGCGGACAGTGGCCGCCGCCGCTGCCGACACACGCTATTGGTCCTCGGCTAGCATGTAGGTATGTAACAATCGCTCGCTCACGTTTGGTTTTTGTTTTATCACGTGATCACGATTGCCAACTGATCCCGATTGCCTACATCTCCCCTACATGAAATATATTTTCAAAATAACTATCAGGGGGTGATTAGTGATCGATACTGATGCCAAAAATGCAATCAGTAAAATTTTTGTCTGTCTGTCTGTCTGTCTGTATATTCCTTATAGAAACAAAAACTACTCGACGGATTTTAACGAAACTTGGTACAATTATTCTTCATACTCCTGGGCAGGTTATAGTATACTTTTCATCACGCTACATTCAATAGGAGCAGAGTAGCGAAGGGAAATGTTGGGAAAACGGGAGAAGTTACGTCGCGTGTGCAGCCTTAATGGTTAAAGTTACATAGAAATCATGTATGACGGAAATAGTCTTTATAATATTAACCATAAACGCGGGTGAGACCGCTGGCACAGCTAGTTTTGAATAAGCAAATAAAACCAGTTGCTCACTCACCCTACAGGCACATTCAGCGAGAGGTCGATGTAACAGTATAGGCATATACTCATAGTACTCTAAACATATTATGTACTAGGAGCGCAACCCTATTGGACTACCCTATTGTATAATTGCAACTGTGGGCGGCGCATCAACTATGCGCAGCATCTTATATGCAAATACAATCACTGCTCCTGTAGATAAATAATGGGCCTATCAAATGGCTTACCCTGTGATATTGCAGATGTAATGAATATACTTACCAGATTTTATATTTTATATGGAGATTTTATATGGAGATGACTTAACTACGAAACAGTGAAGCCCAATTTTGAGTGAGGAACAATTATGGCGCCTTTGTGTAGTGTCATTCCACTTTACTTATTTACATACTATAAGTCTCTGAACAATTTATTTATGACGATGTTTTTGAATGTTACAAGTTAGATTATGTTATAATCACAAATTTTATCAATATTGGCACAATACACTGCAAATTCCACTGACATTGACAACTTAAAGCGAGAAACCAAAATGGTAAGCCGGCTTCACTTAGGTATTTCTATGACTTCATTTGATGATGTTACCGAAAATAGTTAAGTCAAATATATTGTTCTCTCTTTTTACGTGCAGTATTGTAGACTCGTTAAAAAGAGATAGATAGAGGTTTATGAATACAATATCGATATTAATCATATTTGTATAGCAGATTGTTCGTATAGAACATTAGGTCGACTCCATATGTTTCAGTACTCAGAGGATATGACGGCCTTATTAAGTGACAGTTCTTTATGTTTGTCAATGCTTGAAAGCTTACATTTATGCTAAGCAGTGTTGCACGTAGTGATTAAAGATACTCAGTTAGTAAGCAAAATAGTAGGTACTTATAGTTAGTTGTTAATCGATGCAAAAGAGTTCGTCTGTCATTGATTCAAATAAAAAAAATCCCTTTTTAAATTATTTTTTACAATTTTAATTTGAAAAAGTAATTCTGTGTAATTTTGACAAGTGTGATTGTATAAATTCTGAAAATTTCTGTTACTTTCTTCAGTTTTTAAGTAAAAATGGGTGGTAGGAAATCCGTGTGTTCGAAAAAAAATTCGAAAGCGAATAATTTGTGGGGTCGAGGCAGACAAATCAAGTTACCAAATATCAAAAGACTTGATACTGCCCAGATCTACAGTGCAATCTATCATTCAGCACTATAAAAAGAATGGAAATACTTCTTGTTTAAAGAAAACTCGCCGACCACGTATCACAAGTGAAGCAGAAAACAGAATCCTAAAGAAAGTTGTAAAAAAATCGTGTCGTTTAAATTGTTGCTCAAACTGTGGTTTATTTTTTATGAAATGTTCTTAATTACTTAACACAAATTTACTTCATATTAATTTATATTGTGCCTTATTTTCCATACAAAACGAACTATTTTGAATCGGACCTCGTATAAACGACTTAAAGGACTTAGCCTCATTCATCACTAGGTGCACGCAACTCGAAATAAGACGTATGTACATACGTAGATGAGTATGCACCTAGGTACCTATGTAGCTATAGTTTTAAGTTTGCACTGTTATAACTCTAAGAGCAGATTGTTCCATAGTCAGTTAAAAGATAATAGTCAAACAAATTACAATGATTTTAAAACCATCATAAATCCTCGCCTTGTTAAAATAACAATGACATCCACAAATTGGTGACTTTATCTGTCGATAGGTTTTTATCTATCTTTGAACAATCAGCTTATAGAAAAACCAAATGATATTTCTTCCATCCCAATGTCATACATAAGTCACTTACACTCCATTTTCAAGTAAACTACAGAATCACGACGAAACCCAAACATGGGTTAATTTTTAACCGACTTCAAAAAAAGGACGAGGTTCTCAATTCGACTGTTTTTTATTTTTATTTTTATTATTAGATATTATTTTTGTATGTATGTTACTCGATTCTATGATATCTCTGAGAATTGTTAACCGATTTCCAAAATGTTTTTTTTATTCGAAAGGGTTTACTCCCGAGATGGTCCCATTGCCACTAAGTCAGGACTGATGAAGGGATCCCAGGAAAATCGAGGGAAACCCTCAAATTTTATAGGCACGTATAATGTGTTTTAGACATTTTCTAAGATTGTTCAAGTATTTACGCATGGTACTTGTCATCTTATGTTGGTGAGCTGATGATAGAAGGTACAACTCCATAACTTTTTTTTAGTTTGGCTGGCACCGACTCCAAAACTAATTAAATACGTGTTAAAGATTAATACTTTCATCGAAGCAGTCAGAAGAATTTATTTTATACTTTTTAGTGTTTATATTTTTAAATAGATATTAAGGCATTTTTTTCATAAAAAAAATTTGCGGGGTTTTTTGAAGTCGGGTTTTTATTTTTGTTAAAATTTAATTATTTAAGCTGATTCTATGCATGGACGTGTGACAACAGATTCCAGACATTTAAATTGACACTCCACGATTATCACAAAATATGCCATCGGTAAAAGTTTGCGTAAAATGCCACCGCAACGAATCGGATTGTTTACGTAGCACCAGCAATGGAATATCGATTTTGTAATAGTCGATAATTTATTTACGATTAAATTAACGACCATTTCTAATGGATGATATGGGGTTAACTTTTATTCTCAAGCAAAAGTATGTGAAATATCCAAAATAGCTCTACTGCAGTCTGGTCAGCTATGTATACTTTGCTTGTATCTACGTAGTAAGATATTAACTCCCCTGTTGGACGAATGGTAGCATGAGCCGCCTAAAGACCAAGAGGTCCCAGGTTCGAATCATGGGTCGGGCCGCAAAAAAAATCTGGCAGAGTTGAAATTACTCAGTATCAACCCGGAATTAGAGAGTTGGCTTACAATAACACCGCGCATCGGAAAGCAGGTTAAACCGTTGATCCTGAGCACAGAACAGAAGAAACCAGTAGAAATGGCATGTTACGAAATAAGTATGAGAACTGATGAAGCCAAACTCACACACACGCCACTAATCACATACTAAAGTCAAAGTCAAAATATTCTTTATTTATATAGGTTTCAAAGAAACACTTATAAATCGTCAAAAACAGTTGAAAGAGATGATTCTACCACCGGTTCGGAATGTTGCATCTACCGAGAAGAATCCGGCAAGAAACTCGGTAGTTACTCTTTTCAACAACAGTATTAACAAAGTTATGAGAATCATATTTAACTTTGAACCATGTTTCAAAGTGGGCCTGGTGTGAAATAAGATAATAAAAATTTATAATTACTAAGAAAAAATAAAAATATGACCCGACCAGAGCAGACCAGTCCCCAAAGGCGGCACCTGTTCCCAAGCATGACGTATGTGTCAGCCAACGCTTCACTTAACCATATTTTAGGGAATGTAACGACCCGCCACATAGCGCCACCACCCCAGCGACATTTAAGTGAGCATGACTACTCGGGTTGGTCAGAGAAAAATGGAAAAATTAAAATAATAATAACAAGCCAACTAAAGAACACAGCTCAAAGCTTCTTAGGCAATGTCATATAATAAAAAAATTGTGTATATATAATGTAGTGTATACATAAAATTGTGATGTCATGATTAATTTCATAAAATAGGCGAATTTAATTTATACATAGATAGTTAAAACTATTATTAGTGACTAATTAATCACTCGTAGACCATCGGTTTTTGTCATTCAAGAAATCTTCAACTTTATAATAACCTTTATGCTTGAGATTTTTTTTTATGTATATCTTAAACTTGTGCATAGGTCGGTTTATAACCTCTTGTGGCAGCAGATTGAACATTTTTATACTTTGACCAACAAAAGAATTACTAACCCTACTTAGCCTGAGATTTGGAATAGCTAGCTTATGGTTGTTTCTAGTATTAATGCTATGACTATCCGATTTTTTGGGAAGAGAATGCAAGTTTTTATACACATACATTAAACAATCGAGAATGTATTGGGACGCCACAGTGAGAATATTGATTTTCTGATATAACTCTTTTAGGGAGTCGGATACTACACTACAGGTAAGCAATGAGCTGGATTGGCCGTTTTTATTTTAGTCAATAACAGCTTATCTTACTAGTCCTACAACACACAACATATTTTCATTGTTTTGAAAAACGGTTTAATTTATCTACCCCTAAAAAGTAGTTAAGGCCTTACGTAATCCAAGTTTACGCTATATAAAATTGAGAAGAAATGTTTTTCTTCTTTACGATCATAAATTGCGTTGTTTTGTATTTAGCGCAATTATAAACCTTAAAGCAGCTAGAATAAGGTATACATTTATCTGGCATTACTGACGATCGCATGAAAGCGGACGATTCGAACTTCTTCCAATGTTTTTGTGCAAACGTGTGATCTCACTCGACGCCATATTGCCGAAGTAGGCGTTTTGACAGCTCAAACTATCAGTGTATTTTTAAATATTTTTTTTTATATAAAATACTTAAAATAACTAAAAATAAATTTTGTTTCTAGAGTCCTTATAGATCAGTAAATAATGTGCGATGGTTTTAAGAAACTGGTCAAATAGCCTATTGATTGGCTTCAATGTTACGCCTTCTTGGCACTTCCACTTAATATTCGTTCCGTGGTCCTGCGCCTGACCTCTCTCCGGTCATGCCGGATTACCGTCTCACCGATTTATAAGAGTGAAGGAACAGAGAGTTTACCTGTGTTTGTGCACACACTTGTGGACTATAATATCTCCTGCGTAGGTGGCTAATCCTCGTTGAGATTAGTCGCTGTGACCGAAATCATTTAGAAGGGATTACTAAAATTTCATTTTCAGGTTTTGGGTTAAACCATACAATCTGATTACCTAAATAATTTAATTAAATTAACATAGGGAATATTATTCACAGTTAAAATTCAGATTCAGGGATAATTTACTTACTAGGCTGTCGTTCTAAATTGAATGATCTTCTGTTATAAGCCTGTAGAGTATGTGTAGGCGTTGATGGCGCAGTTCGCTCAGTCGACCCTCGGTCTGGCTCCGAGTAGCCGTCTGCTGTAAGGGTGGGTAACCGTGAACCAGTTAATAATTTCCAAATACTACAAAAAATATAAGTATGTAATAATATGTAGTAGATGTAGGTTAGTGTAAATAATATTAATGGAATAGGAATCAGGAATAGGGATATTTTGACACCATTTATATTTATAATTTTGTATTTTCCGTAAAAGTAAATAAGTGTCGTAGTATGTTATAAAACCCTATTGATTTTGGATTATCTACTATTTAAAAATTTACAAAAACTGCTAATTATTTAGTCAGTTGACTAGAAAATCTGCAAAGTAATTGCGTTTTGACAGCTTTTAAAAAGTATCTCAATTGACTTGCCAGTCAACATCCCTATTTTAATAACCTTTCTTTAATGACTTGCTAGTCAACATCCCTATTGTGATATAGGTCAATACGAGCCCCGATGCAAAATAGTTCATCTAACTAACTAACTAACTCAACTTCACGCCACTTCCCTAGCGGGGTAGGCAGAACCGAATGTTATAGTTCATCTAGTACGGCACAATATTAAATAAAATTAAGTAAAATTTACACTTTACTACAACTACTACTACATTTTTTTATTAAACTTTCTTGATGAATTTACATTCATCAAGAAAGTTTAATAAAAAAATATACCACAGTTTGAGCAACATTTTAAACTTTATTTTAACATAACTCAAATTCTTTAATGTCAAGTCAAGTCAAATCAAAAATATCTTTATTTACGCAGGCCTCAAAAAAGCACAACCTCAGCTTGTCTTCTGGTAACTTTCCAACATACTGGAAAACTTCAATAGTGTCGCCAGTCTACAAAAGCGGCGATAAAAAATGCCCATGTAACTATCGACCGATATCCCTACTGACAATCTTTTCCAAGTTGCTAGAAAAAATTGTCAATAAAAGAACTGTCAGTTATCTTGAAAAACTTAACCTGATCCCTGACAACCAATACGGTTTTCGACAGGGAAGATCAACTGAAGATGCGGTTCTAAAATTGTCTGAAATTGTGTCAACTGCTCTGGACCGTAATGATTGCTGCGTTAGTGTTTTCATTGATCTGGCCAAGGCATTTGACACTGTCTCACTACCGATCCTATTGCCAAAACTGCACCATTTAGGTATAAGGGGCATTGCTCAGGACTGCTTTCGTAGTTACCTATCAGGTCGTAGTCAGTGTGTCCGCATAGACTCTGACAACAGTGACCAGTTGCCAACAGAATTTGGAGTCTCACAAGGCAGCATACTTGGCCCAACATTGTTCCTTGTGTACATGAGTGATATCCTGCAGCTAAAAAGTAATTCTGCCGAAATTATCTGTTACGCAGATGATACTGTCATACTTTTTCAAGGCCCCAATTGGGATATAACTTTCAAATCAGCAGAAAATGGCATTAGGCTCCTAACAGACACTAGGCTGGACACAAATCTGCTAACTTTAAATGTCGCCAAGACTAAATGTCTTGCATTTTATAAAAGGTATGCCTCCCGACCGCCAGACCATCTAGGTCTTAAACTTCACACCTGTTTCCCTAAATTCGGCCCTTCCCCTACTTCTAATTGCTATCAATTGGAACGTACCTCTTACATAAAATATCTTGGCGTGACAGTAGACGATAATCTATCATATAAGTACCATATTTCTACTCTTGCTGAAATAATAATGAAACAATTAAGATCTTCCGCTCCTATTGAAGTATTGCTAGTGGTGTACAAAGCCCTATGTCAGTCTTTGTTGATTTACTGTATCCGAGTCTGGGGTAATTCGGCTAAAACTACAATGCTTGAACTGGAAAGTTCAAGCATTGTAGTTCGGTGCTCAGTGTTCCACGTTTGGTGCTCAAAGTTATGCTCCATAAACCACTCACTTTTTGTACAAACCAGCTTTACAAGGATTGTAAGGTACTACGAGTCAGACAATTATTCATTCTAAGAGCTGTATCTCTCACACACACATCCATTACTCAGTCTCCAAAATATGATGAACTCTTAAAAAAACGTGTATCAAAATAAAATCAAAATCCCGGTCCCAGCGGCTCGAACTTAATTCGCCAAACGTCATCCTCACTTCAGCCTTCCCCGTACTTACAATACAGTATGTCATAGTATAGACATAAAAAAAGCCACAACGCGCACAGTTGGGCGACTTATACAAACGTGACCTTGATTATAACGAGACAGAAGACTTGCTAAAATAGCTATATACGCGCACAAAGCCACGGAAATACAAACGTACACACACACGCACGCACGCACACACACATAAACATACACACCCACTCACACACACCCACACACACACAAACACACAAACACACACACACACACACACACACACACACACACACACACACACACACACAAACACACACACACACACACACACACACACACACACACACACACACACACACACACACA
This sequence comes from Glyphodes perspectalis, assembly GCA_951394215.1. Classification (NCBI taxonomy): domain Eukaryota; kingdom Metazoa; phylum Arthropoda; class Insecta; order Lepidoptera; family Crambidae; genus Glyphodes; species Glyphodes perspectalis. The sequence continues at coordinate 12,647,993 of OX596199.1, forward strand.
CACACACACACACACACACACACACACACACACACACACACACACACACACACGCCCATATGAACAGTAATTTATAATAATTGAAAGAAGAAGAGAATATTATACATTATAATAATGTACTTAGTTCCTACCTGTTTGTTTTAAACTATGTTCTTGCCATAATGTATGATCTCATCTAAACAGATAATATTATACAATAGTTGCACGAGTTCTTCTTTTCTAAATGATATCACACGAACCGTATATCCCATAGTTTAATTAGTATTTCTTAGTAATGTTACCTGGCCGTTGCGCTAAGCTTAGTGCAGCGGTCGCTAGTATTAAGTGTTATGTAATGTACTTAATGGCAATAAAGATTTATTATTATTATTTTGACTAATTATCATTTTCTCAGCCTCAAAGCTGGTTTTTGGAGATTAGGAACGGGCAATGCCAAGTACTTAATCTTCATTATGTTTATTGTGAACAGGGATAATTGAAAAATCGACGTACGATATTACATGTATCTAGTATGACTGATTTTTGTAGGTTTATGTAGATGGATTTATGCAGGTCTATTGCTTTTATTGCTGTGTGGAGTGATTTGGGTATCAGTCCAGTAGATGACAAGATGATTGGGATTATTTTAACTGTTTGTTGACGCCACATCTGCTTAATTTCGTCGGATAAGGCTATGTACTTTGGATTTTTTCGTTGTGCTTTTTACGTAAATTTTCTGTATTAGGAATAGATATGTCAATAAGATATATTGTTTTGGATGATTTGAGGGTGAGTGTGATGTCAGGTCTATTGCAATTAATGGTCCTATCTGTTATGATGTCTCGATCCCAGTAAAGTTTAGCGTCCTGGTTTTCCAATATATTTTTGGTTCGTATGTATAGTAGGGTGTATATGTGTCTATTAATTTATATTTTAGTGCTATGTGTTGATGAATTTGTTTAGCTACGTTATTATGTCTATGTGTATACTCCTTGTTAGCTAGTGTGCTGCATCCTCCCGTTATGTAATCTATGGTCTCTTTTTTCTGGTTACATAATCTGCATGTGTCATCTGTTACTGTATTATCTTTTATTATATACCTATTTGGCATAGTTTCGGGTTCTAATAATCTGGTCTTGAATAGCGAGCATATATCCTTCAGATTCAGCAAATATATTACCTTTAGTTAACCAGCTGTTTGATGCTTCCTTGTCAATAAAATCTTGGTCTAGTTGATGAGCGTGCTTTCCGTGGAGTGTTTTTTGTTTCCATTGCTGAATTAGTTTATTCTGTTCTATAAGCTTTAGTTGCGGATCGTATTGCGGGTTATTTAATTGTAAAGGTGTTCCAGAGGAAGATATTTTAGTAAGTGTGGCGTGTATTGGACTATCTGTTGCTTTGTCTAAAAAGTATGTACGGAGGTTAATAACTTGTGAGTAGTTAAGGTTTTTAATGTCGATAGCTCCTCTCCCGCCCAATTTACGTAGTAAAGTGAATCGTTCTTTGGCTGAGTGTATGTGATGTAAGTTATATTTGTATGCTATGGATCTTGTTAGAATATTGAGTGCATCTAAATCAGTGTCTGTTCAGTTAATTATACCAAAGGAATATGTAAGGATTGGGATGGCAAACGTGTTGAGGGCTTTTATCTTATTTCGTGCGGATAGGTGTGTTTTAAATATTTTATGTAATCTCTCTTTATACTTCTTTCTGAGTTCTTCCTTAATTTCTCCGTGGTTTTGTTTGGTATTCTGTAGGTAGCCTAAATATTTGTACGTGTCTTTTACTTCCATACTGTCTATCTGGTTTTCTTCTGTTTCTAGCCTGTATGATTCTGCTTCCTTGTGTTTGCCTTTTATAATGCTATTCAATTTACATTTTTCAATACCAAATTTCATTTTAATATTGTCACTGAATGTTTCTGTTAATTTTAGCAAGGATTCTAATTCTTTTCTTGATGCTGCATACAGTTTTATGTTGTCCATGTAAAGGAGGTGGGTAATTTTAGTTTTGTTTTCTCTATCTATAGTATAGCCATAGCCAGTCTGATTGAGAATTTGGGAGAGTGGATTTATTGCCAAACAAAACCACAAAGGGCTCAAAGAATCACGCTGAAATATACCTCTTGATATTTTTAAGGGTTCAGATATCAGATTTTGTTTTTCAGCGTTGATATTAAGTGATGTGCTCCATTTAGTCATTATATGCTCAAGGAAGTATATTAGTTGTTTGTCTATTTTATACACTTTTAAAATATCTATAAGCCAGGAATGGGGTACGCTGTCAAAGGCTTTCTGGTAGTCTATATAGGCATAGTGGAGGTTTCGGTGTTTTTGTCTTACCTGGTTGTGTATTTCTGTGTCGATTATGAGTTGTTCTTTGCAGCCTCGTGAGCCTTTACAGCATCCTTTTTGTTCCTCTGGTATGATTTTTTGTTTTATGATATGAGAATTTATTTTATTGTTGATTACGGAAGTTAGTAATTTGTATAAAGTAGGGAGGCATGTAATTGGTCTGTATTTCGCAGGGTTTGTTGTATCTGTGTCTTTTGGTTTTAAATATGTAATGCCTTGTGTTAAAAAGGTTGGGGTGTTGTCAGGTGTTTGTATTAAATCGTTGAATATATTAGCGAGAGGTTCGTGTGTTGCAGTGAAGTATTTTATCCAATAGTTGTGTATCTTATCCGGTCCAGGTGCTTTCCAATTCAATAGTTTTTTTGTTGCTTGTGTTATATCATCCGGTTCTATTGTAAACTGAGGCATATTGTCAATGTGTTGCACTTCTTTATCTAGTAATTCTGACCATCTTGAGTGTACTGTGTGCTCTACAGGTTTGGACCAGATGTTTTTCCAAAAGTCAGTAACTACATTTATATTTGGCGGGTTTACGATCGATTGTTGTTTATTGAGATTTCTGTAGAACATTTTCTGGTTAGTTGCAAAAACTTTGTTATCTTTACGTTTCTGGTTTGATTTTTTATATCGTCTTAATCTTTTTGATAATGCTTGAAGTTTCTGTTTCTTAATATCCAGCATCTCTTCTATTTCCTGTTTATCTTTGTTTTGTAGTTGTAGTTTATACTGTTTTTTTAATGCGAGTTTTCCTTGTAGGTGTTGTGATATCTGTCCTATTTCTTTTCTTAATACAGTGATTTTAGATTCTAGTCGTCGTTTCCAGGAAGGTTTGTTGTTATTTTTATTTGTGTTGCTAGATCTTATGTTGTTTTTATTAAGTATTTTAATTGCTGTGATAGCAACACTGTAAATTGTTTCATGGATTGCTTCTATTGTCGTTATATTAAATTCTTGTATATAGTTATGAATTGCCTTGTTTATATTTTGTATAATTGTATTAGTATTACGAGTCATGCAGATTTTGGGTATTGTAGGTCTCTGGCTGGGTTCTGTGTTTTTGTAAATAGTTAATGTATTCCTAAAAAATTCTTCTATGTTCGTTAAACTATCCATGTCGTTTATAATTTGTGATTCTGCTTCAATAGAGTCGGATATAATTGTGTTTGGGGTATTTTGACTGTTTGGTATAGTAAGTAGTATATTTTCTGTTGGTTGTTGATTAGAGCAAACGTTATTATCAGCGTATGTTTGTGTGGTTTCAATAGTTCTGGATTGAGGGGATACGTTTGGAGAAATGTCTAGTATATCTTGAGCGTTTATTGTATTACTAAAAGTATCGTTAGAATGAGTTTGTAATTGATTTTTAATGTTTTCTCTTTCTGAGGCTGGTATTCTATTGTTTCTATGTATAACTCGTATTTGGTCGGCTAATCTCTGTTCTGTTAAAAAATGTAATTCGGGGTAAGTCTCTATGAATTGTTTATGTAGCAATGGACGATAACACGTTAGATCTGTCTCATTGTTGGTGACTACATAGTAGCAACGGAGTAATGTTCGGTTTATTTCATCAGTCCATTTCATCCGTTGTCTACTTCGGCCAGCTAGATTGGTTGCAGGACATAGCTCTTGCAAAACACTTCTTGGCTGCGGTGTTGAGGTTGGTGATGAAGCTATTTGTTGGGTGGAATTAGCTTCTGCACTGTTGACGTAAGTAAATTGTTTGACTGTTGCCTGACGTCGAAGCTGACGGCCGCTGACGGCTCGTATGCTGTCGCGTCCAGCGCCAGCTCCAGACGCGCCCCGGCGGCCCCCGGGTAGCGGCCCAATAATTCTCGTATTCCGAACATCAATCGTTGGAGAAGTGGTGGAAGAGCGGGATGATGAGGTTAAATCTTCGAAAGAATGGGGTGACGAACAGGTTGAGGGAAATAGACTATTGATAGAAGAAGATGTTGGTGATGACGGAATAGAGACTGTTTCGGCTGAAGTAGCTTCGGGATCATGCCCGGCGAGAGCCCGCCTGCTCAACTCCTCGCCACCGACGGCTTGCATACTGTGACATCCAGCGCCGGCTCCAGATGCACCCCGGCGATAGCCCCAGGGAAGCGGCCTCAAACTATATCTTTTACGTTGATTCTCCATAATGGGTGATTGGGACCGTTAGTTAAGAAAGGGTTTATACAAATGTTTATTATTATTATTATTTCCATTCTTTTTATAATGCTGAATGATAGATTGCACTGTCTGGGCAGTATCAAGTCTTTTGATATTTGGTAACTTGACTCGACCCTGCAAACTATTCGTTTTCGAAGTACTTTACACACGGGTTTGCCACGACCCATTTTTATTTAAATTTAAAAGGCTAAAATACTTTATTGCCTTATAATTAAATACCTAGTGAATCAGTAACACAACATGTGATGGTAGAATAATTTTCCATTTTACATAACTAGACAAAAATAATTAAGTTAGAATAAATCTTTCTTCATGTTTTTCATACTAAGTAGACGAACTTTTTTGCATCGGGGCTATGTATGTACCTACCTATGTATCTCCTTGTTGGACTATTTATTATTTCAGATTCTTTTTTTTGTATCGCGATGAAATGATTTACGCACCGTCACCCTACCCGGCGGGGCGGGTAGTGTGTGGGACTCCCGGGGGCCCTTGAGTAGGGGGCTCCCGGGTAGGGATGGCGATTCTCGCCGAAAAAGATCGATTTTTTAATGATTCGAATCGTGACCTGATGAATCGATCCACAAAAAAATCGAGGTCTAAAAGATCGATTTCCAAAAAATCGAACAATTTTCAAATTCACTTTTACCGAGTAAGTATAAATAAAATTGATTAAAAACAAGACATGTCTTGTTTTAAATTTTATTATGATTAACGATCATTAATTATAATAAATTTATTTGTTATAATTAACGATCTTTTCATCAGGGAATTCGATAATAACAATTAATTTTATCACTATATCAAAGATTCAGATTAGGTAGAAAACAAGGCATTTATTTCCATTTGGTTACAAAGCAATGAGATAATTTAGCTTATATTTCCCAATGCTTAATGTCTAAACTTTTTAAAAACAACAGTCTGTCAAGTTTGCTGGGATCCAATCTCTGAGTGCTGAAACACATGGAGACGACTCAATGTTCTATACGAACAATCTGCTATACAAATATGATTAATATCGATATTGTATTCATAAACCTCTATCTATCTCTTTTTAACAAGTCTACAATACTGCACGTAAAAAGAGACAATACATTTGACTTAACTATTTTCGGTAACATCATCAAGTGACGTCATAGAAATACCTAAGTGAAATCGGCTTACCATTTTGGTTTCTCGCTTTAAGTTGTCAATGTCAGTGGAATTTGCAGTGTATTGTGCCAATATTGATAAAATTTGTGATTATAACATAATCTAACTTGTAACATTCAAAAACATCGTCACAAATAAATTGTTCAGAGACTTATAGTATGTAAATAAGTAAAGTGGAATGACACTATACAAAGGCGCCATATTTGTTTCTCACTCAAATTGGGCTTCACTTTTTCCTAGTTATGCCATCTCCATTAGGTTTAGTACTCAGAGGATCCAACCCACAATTTTTTTTTTTGAGAGCTCTCCGGTAGTTGGCCGAAGGCGGCCTTTACTACCCCCACCGGGCTGGCGGGGGAGCGGGAAACTCTCACCCCTAAAATTTAGGCAACAGCCTGAGGGCGCTCCCTATGGGGCTCGACCTCGGCTCAGGACGTTGCTGCCTGGACGTTTGGGGATAGAAGCGACCGGGCCGGGCCGGTTACGCGAATAAGGACCTAGGCCAAAGGTGTTTACGGGGACCAGACAGGGAAGGCAACGGGGATAGCCGGGGGTACCGAGCTATTCCCATCAGTAGGCTGCGGAGACGCGTGAGAGGCGGATGGGGGTTAAAAAGGAAGTATTACCTACTTACAAAAAGTGTTATTTATACGGCTGATGTCAGCTGCCGTGGTCGGTGCGCAAGTCGACTGATCTTCCATAACCGTGCTATTGTTGTCTCCTCGTAAAATGTCCACGACATTTTCGCGCAAAGCCCTGATGTATTCTTAAAAAAAATGTTAAGTTTATTAACTTTTAACCGTATTTTCGCGAAAAGCATACATTTCAACCATAAGAAAACGTTCAATACCTACCTGATCAGATATAAAATTTTGCCAAAAGCAAAAGGCCTTTTACTACAATTTCTGTCTAAGTCGTTTTCTTATAAAATGAAGGCCTAAGATTAAACCACGTTGTTATTAAATGATAGTGTAGGGACCTGAGTCGTCACATAGAGGATTAAGCCCTCCGTTAACGTCAAATAAGTCTCCTAAAAGTATTTCTCCCACAATCTGGTCCTCTTTCACAATATAGTCATCATCTAAGAGCTCAAATTTTATCCGCTCCTATTTTTTTTTTCAATTAAGTGGCTCTCCATATTCATACCTCATTCTAGATTGAAAAGCTTGATAGAATATAAAGTACGGAATCATCAACACTGGTAACGTTACTGATACAGCCAGAAAATAACACTAGATTAATATGAAATGTTATTTCAAAAACTTTGATATGTACCTACATATATCGATTTATACCACCGATGACTTTTCATCGACTTCATGGCTACTAGGTAAGAGAAAAGTCTATGAGGTTCTCCGTCCCACGATGTAGGCGGCCCTCGTCGCCTACGGCTCACGTACGCCATAGACATTCTCGAGAAATGGCCTGAAGAAATTTTAAGAATAATGCTCCTAATTCCCTAAATTAGTCCACTAATTCATATTTTTAAGGAACATAAAAAAAGGGTCGATAGTTATCATTAAACTCTAGATGAAGCGTTATCTGAGCCGTCTAATGCTTGTGCTTAAACAAGACGGTATAAAATTTATCCATGACTTTTTATTCACTATGTACCTTTTTTATATATGTTAACGGAAATGTATGTAATCCGTCACTGTACCTATACAATTCCTAGGAAATGTAAACAATTTCCTAAATAGCTATCGGAAATGTAATAAATTCAAGATGTCAATGGGTACACGTAGGGGTAGCGGACCTAAATATGAATAAATATTTATTATGTATAATTCATATAATGGAAGTCCCTTACACGGTATAGTAGAATACTTTAAATATAATTATAGGTACTCGGAATATTTTATACGACCCAAAATTATTAAATACTAGCGGCTCGTATGGGTTTTGCTCGGTGGACATTTGCTAATTTATTCGATTTTAGTGACAGAAATGAATTGCTGTAAATTCGCCTTTATGTAGTCTTGTGTGCCCTACCCCTAGTCTGTATTTCAGAATCGCATAGGCACGGAGGAGCAAGGCGGCCTGCGGGCTGAGGAGCAGGAGGCCGCAAGCGAAGCACCGCGGCTGAGGCTGAACAAGTCGAAGCTGCGGTGGTGAGCGAAAACCATCTCAGCGACGATTAGTGCGCATGGGACCGCCAGAGTTCTGCAGCGCCGGAGCCTTGACAAAAGTCATACTGCTTTTGCATCTTTTCTATTTATGTATTTTATCAGTTAGTTTTTTTTAATAAGATAAAATTAACATGAATTATAACGAACTTAGGTGACATGTTGACATTTTTACATATGTAAATGACTATCGACATTTTTAATCATCCGATATTTTAATCACCCGCATTTTAATCTGAGACATTTTAAGTTTAGGTCAATGCCCTTTATTTTATTTAAAGATAACTCTGATTCTCAGTTTAATAACTGGTTTTATTATTTTATTCATGGAACACCTTAGTTTTATACATTTCCCAGTAGGTACAATATCGGAATTTCATACAATTCCTAGTAAATGTATACATTTCTTAGAATGTGTGTATAAAATATCTTTGGAACAATATTTTAAACATTTCCTAACTAGCTTTGGAATTGTATACATTGCCTAGGAATTGTATATAATTCCTTGGTTTCACACATTTCCGGTAACATGTACAAAGATTGATGTTATCCTTTCTCGTCATCGGATTTGTGGAACAACCTGTTAGTAACCAGTTGATAGATAAACTTAAATATACCAACCTACCTGATTTAAGTATATCGACCAACACCAGCGCTTCTTTCAAATTTTCGTCATCTGAGTCGCTTGAAAATGCGTCGGAGTACTTAGTACAAGATACATAAGAAAGTAAGAATATAAACTGTTTCGTACGTAAAGTCATGACTAGCACTTGATTATGGGTACCGTTGATAACAAGTGCATTTTATTGACGCTTCTAACTTTATTGCCAATCGAACCTTACGAGCATGATATAGTTGCGAAAATATCACGTGCCAACCGAACAACCGAATATTTGCTGGTGTGTAGACCGTATACCTACATAGTTACAAGAGTGGCATGGAGGCATTTTCTACATTATTGATCAGTATTTGCAAGCATTTTTTATTTATTACATATGTATGTAATAAATTAATTTAATCACACCTGCAGTACCCGAAGGGGTAGGCTGGGTCTAAAGAGCAGCAACAAAAATGTTGGTAGGTACATTATTTGCGTGTCCCAGACCAACATGGGTCATTTTTTACTACTTACTTATAAAAATTCGCCTGATAAATGCAGTGTGTAATAATGGTGGTGGTGCTATTTGAGTATCCGCAAAGAAAATATAGAGATGCTACTTTTTTATCGTAATATGGAGTTAGTTTTTATGATATTTTTTTTTAATCAATATGTATTTCTTCTTTGCCGATAGGCAGTTATGTATTCAATTGATAGGTATATGAATTATATATTGCCTAATAATTATAATATCTCTGCTCTTTCTCTCCTCTCATCCCGAAACTGCTGAAAAATCGAACTGTTTTAATTTTCTACTGATCTTTGAACATTAGTGCTCTAAGTTGAATAGATTAATTTGTAAATGAAAACACAAACGAAATTGTATAAATTATTCAAATAAAGTAGGTAGGTACTTGCATACCGTAGTCTGTGGCATCAATGATTTAAATCCAAACTATGTGATTTTTTAAGACCTTTGTAAATAAATACGACGGATAATTTACACAAATAATTTATTGACGATCTAAGGCATTGTACTAAATATTAGACAACGTCTTATACAATATTTATACAGGCGACATCTCCGAAATTATCCTGGCTGGATATTAATTGTATGAAACGATACCAGATTTAGAATCTTAATTGCTAAATAACTACAGAACTCAAATATGATAATAAGATAAATATTTCGGAAGTTGAAACTTACTAGTATGTACAATATGTATTGTATCGAGTGATACTGAAGAAGTACATGTTTCTTTTTAGTGAAAAAATGCTATTAATATAAAAATACCTTAATGTGTTTATGTATGTCAATCTGAACATTGGAGTCTGTGGGGAGAGCTGTCCAACCTCAGAAATACTACCAATGGGTGTATCCCACTATTTCCATGGAAATACAAAATATAAATAGTGGGACAAGCGATATTTTCAATTTTTATTCCATTATTTCTATTGCGACAAAAAACGCTACCAGCACGACTGCTATACTACTACTATTCGAATGCTTGGTTTTGGACCAGCGTTATTTCCAGATTTTTTCTATTGCTACAAAAAACGCAGTTATTTTAGGTATTTGTTTTGTATTGATAAAAATGGCTTCTCGGTATTAAAAAAAATAAACTCGTTTGAACGAAATTAAATGTCCCCAAATAACAAAAAACACATATGTACTCATTTCATCACTCATTATTCATTGGGTACAAATAATTTTGCGACAAAGTCGCAGCCGACAGCAATAGAAATAGTGGGACTATTAGTCTTAATCAGGTCCAGTATTTCTATCAATAGAAATACTTAATAGAAATAGTGGGATACACCCCTACCAATGGCCTCGCTAAGTATAACACTATACTACACAGCATAAAAATAAACAGAATATGCCAACAGATAGCAATAGGTAGATACATGTCATTATAACGATACGTGATAATGACAACCCCTCTCTAGAACTGCATACATAGTCGGAGACCCGGATTTATACACATAGATGCCTACTTTATATTTATTTACGTAGGTAAGCCTAGATAGACGAGAATCTACGAAGCGCATATTAATAAATATTTCATGTATACAAAATTAACATTTATGATTCATAAGATCATAAAAAGGGACATATAAACGTTTTTCGTATTATACCTATATTACATATTACTAATATACTTAGGTACCTAATTCTTTGTAAATGTGAATAGATATTAACGTACCTACTTACGTTGGTACAAGAATACCTTTATTTGGTTACCTTCATTTAATATGTATCTACTGATACTATGTAATGGCTTGTATTAAGATTTCACTATTTTTTTATAATAAAATGCCTTTAAATAATTTAATTATCCGTTATATTGCCATTTACATTGCAGCCGGACTTAGTCATCTACCCAAAAGTTACTGACGTCGTTGAATGGTGATTGCAGTTCGGCTATTTCCGCTGATTTGCTGTCAGCCTGTGGATATAAAAGAAATATTTTAATCTTAGAGATTGCTATAAAATAGGGTATAGGTATTAATCGAAAATTGAGGAAAGGATCAACGCCGGATAGCCTAGAAGCAGGAGAATGAAATCCCTTGCCTTAGTTAAACATAATAATAAGCTATTAAGTAGGTAACAATATTTAAATGGATTCTTTTAAATTGTTATCTCCTGTTTTGTAATGTCATCATGTATCATCCATCAGCATCGAGATAATCGTTTATTTGGGAAGATTGAAAAGGTCATATGTATTTTTAATGACAGAAATGAAATAGGTAAATGTAGGTAGGTACATGTATTTGTTTGTATCTAAAATATGTTATTATTTAATTGTTTCTGTCTCTAATCTTATTCTCGCTAAAATTATATAATATGTATTTTGTTTCTTCTTCTTTCGTATTCCATAAAATAGTGATTTATTGACTTACTTTTGCTTTTGATCTCGGTAAAAGACCATTCTTTCGGAATGCTACCAAGGTAACAGGTTTTGGTCGCCTCTCAAAGGGTTCGAAATATCCCTGGAAGATAAGATAAATATTAGCGAAACGAAGTGACGATTATATTTACCAAACATATTGATTATCCTGGAACTTTTGTGCCAAGGTCTATTTACTACTAACACTAACATTCAATACTAAAGTTACGTATTCATGGTAAAGTTTTGTTGCGCAACTGTTGTTTAACATTGTTTTTCAAACAGCGCTAAAGTTGCTGGAAACTTAGTTAATATTCATATTTCTGAGTAGTAGGCAACTCTGCACCACGCAGTGTTGCCAGCAACATATTGACAGCAACTGAGCAACAAGTTGCTCCAACTTTATTGCTCAACAAGCTCTGAGTACTGAAACCAATGGAGACGACATAATATGCTATACGAACAATTTGCTATACAAATATGATTAATATCGATATTGTATTCATAAACCTCTATCTATCTCTTTTTAACAAATCTATAATACTGCACGTAAAAAGAGACAACAATATATTTGACTTAACTATTTTCGGTAACATCATCAAGTGACGTCATAGAAATACCTAAGTTAAGCCGGCTTACCATTTTGGTTTCTCGTTTTATGTTGTCAATGTCGTTCAAGTGGAATTTGCAGTGTATTGTGCCAATATTGATAAAATTTGTGATTTTATCATAATCTAACTTGTAACATTCAGAAACGTCGTCATAAATAAAGTGTTCAGAGACTTATAGTATGTAAATAAGTAAAGTGGAATGACACTACGCAAAGGCGCCATATTTGTTTCTTACTAAAATTGGGCTTCACTTTTTCGTAGTTATGCCATCTCCATTCATTGGTTTCAGTACTCAGAGTCAACAAGGGTTTACCATGAATACGTAGCTTTATTATTATTACACACCTTGCTGAAGTACGGATCGAATCCCAAAGTTAAGGTCTTAGCTAATCTGGTCAAAGAATGCGTTGGCTTCATCTCAACTCTCTTCACCAGTTCATCAGGGAGCTGCGGTTCCTGCACCATAAAATACCTTAATAACTAAAGTTCAGGGAGCTTCTTGCTCCTCGGACTCCACTCACCCCTTCGGGTATTGCAACCGTAATAGTATGTACTTAAGTATTTATATACTAAAGTATAAAAAATACTTTATTAAATTTCAAATATGATGCAGTGCATTATGTGATTATGTTTATCTACGTTCTAAACATTTAACTATTAGCATAATCCTCATAGTGTTATAGAGTTCCAAATACTGATTGGAAGTGAGTAGGTATATCCTAAGGTTCTTACTAAAATAATAAATGCAAATAGTGAGCTGTTTTACGTTTGCACGCCTAAACTAGATGATAGTGCTGATAAACATCATCACAACAAATTAAATCTGAAGAAGAGTATACTTAATTAATAACCGGTTCAAAGATAATTCATATGATGGTAGGCAGCTCTTGAGGATGGATTAATGATGGAGTTGATGGAATTTCTAAAAAACATCTACCTAGATGTTTTCTAGGTAGGTAGGTACCTAATCGTAAGGAACTTTTTATTTTTTCATATGGATGGTAATTTACGTTTATCATTATTTGGGGTTTTCCAAAATATTAAAACCATACAAAAATCAATAACTTATCTAAATCAATCAATTAAATAAAAAAATGGGTAAACACCAATGGCAACTAGAAAACATGTAAGACTTACCTGCACTTGTGACGCCGGCCGGTAGACCCAAAGCGAATTTAGTCTAGGAAGCGAACCAACTGTATCCATATTTGCAAAGCGGTTCGACGTTTGCTGGCCATCTTTAGTGGTTGCGGGTTCCTTTGTCGCTTTAAAGTAAATAGATACAAAGAATCACAATTTTGTTGCGTGCCAATGTATTAAATAAAAGTGCGCTGTTTAAACACTCATATTTAATATAATGATCAAGAAATTTCATCATTAAAGTTTTACTTACTCTCACTGGTAATTAAGTCCGCTAACATACTTGAAACGGTCAATATTACAAATATATTCATCTTCACGGGTATAACAGGCAACTATTGAAGACGCAGTCAGACAATGCCTGAAAACTGGCCCCTCGCATCTATATGTACGCAGCAATTGTATTCCAAGAAAAAAATGTTTACCTTTACAAGGCGACACATCGAGTTGTTCCACAGAAAAGTGTTGGTGTTCATTGAGTATTATTCTCAGAACCAGGCAGACCTCGATGATCATGTCTAATTATTCGGATTCGAGTGGTATCGCGGCGGTCCTCTAGCAGACTGCCGAAAAATAGTTTGCTCAGTACATCGTAGACGGGAGTAAACAAATCTCTATTGATTGTACATTCCTGGTGATTTCCATAACATTCGGCAAAATATAATCGCATCAATGATGTAATTACATTAGTAAATAGTGAAGTGATTGCATTGCATGATGTAATTACCTTTTTGTTTGGTACTTCATTGCGGCAGAGTATTGTAAATATCACAATAGGGCCTGAAGGTAGATTTAGCTTTGCTAAAGAACACGACACATCAAGCTTTTGAGTAAGAAAACTTGTTGTCCTTTCAGTACCAATTATACGGAACGGTTACTTAGCAAGCTAGGCAAGGTTATCCTCAAGAGCTATGGCATTGTCAACTCGGAGTAAAAAATCGTGTGGTAGATTTAAGGTGCTGGCATATCTAAATATTACAGGTGACACCATTGAACAAAAGGATTGTTGAAGAATCGAATAAAGATGAACCTGTTGTATCTTGGACAGTGTTGTAGTAGCCATTTAAGTACGTACAATGTTATTTTTAAGCGCGGGAGTTTTTGAAAAGTTACCACTGCCCTAGGTAGGTACAACGCTATCCAAGATACAACACGTTTACCTAAGTTAGTGTACTAGTGATACAAAAAATCCATTCATATACATAAACTATCAGCGCCCCGCGGTTTTACTCACGTAGCTCCCGTGGAAAGATAAACAAAAAATATAGCCTATGATATACACAAATAATATGGCTTTCTATTGGTAAAATAATGTTCAAAAACGGTTCAGTAGGGTTATTCCACTAATTAGTTCCAGAGATTACCGGCTACAACAAACTTTACATCTTTATATTATTATCTATAGACTAACTAGCCTCACGCCATTCCCATAGCAAGGTAGGCAGAGAGAACTGAACGCTATACCTACGGCACGGTCATAACACTCCTCACTCGGTTCATACACATACATTATTTAAGGTACATAATAATATGCTCGAAAATATTTATAGGTATTTAAGAAAATAAGAAGCCCCAATGAAAACTAAACTTTAACTACAAAATATACAATTATCATTACACATAACTTAACATGTGATGTTGTCTGATAAGTCTATCAAATTTAAAATGCCTCTAATAGATGTAGATCTATTAGAGACATTCTAATATCTAGCATCTAAGTAGTATAATAGTTTGAACAAAATAAGCCTGTTATTGCATGTTTATCAGTAGTTGCTTCAGGTAATTAGCACTATTATGTTAATCGACTTCGCGTGCGTCATCCGGAGGGCGCAGGTCGCGGCAGGGCGCGCGCACGCACGGGCGGTGTTGCTCCTCGCGCTCGCCGCGCGCGCAGCGCCCCGCTACGCACGCGCGCTGCCGCGAGATGGCGCCCGCGCCGCACGTTACCGAGCACTCGCCCCATTTGCTCCAACGGCTCCACACTTTGCGCGCCCTTAGAGTCTCCTCATCTCTGCATTCTTGTTCTTAGCTCAAAACCACGCAACATTAATGATAATTATAGCAGATATACATACCTACTTGCATTTTATTACAAATATGCCATTATTTGAATTCTGCCTGAATTTAAACGTACTGTACATCAAATACTAGTGTCTATCCAGATTTTAAGTACAAAACTAGTTATTGTCTACCTGTTGTGGTTTCTTCTTCTAAATCCAGTAAATGGACATGTTCGTCGGAATACTCGTATGTTCTAAAGTGTGTAGCGGGGGAAGTTGTTTTTAATTTTTCCTCTGCAATAAGATCTACGAGTTCGGCTGAATTCAGTAATAATTTTCCATCTTTCCTGTCGTGTCTTTTACAATTAATTGGGACGCAATGACTAATTAATAAAATTATGAATATTTTCAATATTTTCATGATAGTAAGGCGTAGGTAATTGCTATATCAATCATAAGTCCGAAATGAAATGCAAGAATCATAGACATAAATGTCAATGTCTCTGTATCCTGAGACAGTGTTGCCAACTCGTATCTAGAGAGAAATACGCTACATTATCAATAAATTCTTAGTAGGTACCTACGGTTCAAACGATACAGGCATGTGAAAACTGTTAGGGACCTATTTATTTATATGTTAGATCTTAACCAGCTCCTACAGTGACGTGTACATAAATTTCACCAAAAGTCCTAAACATTGACTTCAAGTTATTGCAGTGTTCGTCGTGTCATTTAGGTGCGTAATGACGAAAATAACGGTAGCGCTAATAATTTCCTTTAATTAGGTATGTCATAAGCTAACATTTCAACGGAAAAAATATTTCGAACCCAGTGACAAGACTTTTTTCACTCAATATTTTACATTTGACATTGACAAACAATTAAAAAAGGTTATCGTAAAACTACCACGCAAATAATACACAGCTAGTTTATGAAAAATTCTCATAAATAAAAAGTAAGAAAAAATTTTTTTTAAATTAAAACATCCGTGACTTGCGGTCTTACCACCCTCCTCATTTTGGTTAGTCGTCTGACCAAACTGACATACGTGTCATATTAAGAAGGGTGCTGTCAACAAAGAGCCAATAGTGACAGTGTTAGACCACGCCACGAGACTCCCTCGTGCCACCTGGCGGTTTTTGTTTTTTTAAAACCCTCATTGGAATGGTGTCAAAGTCTTCGCATCGCACACTAATGACCTAACTATGTGCCCCTCTTCATAACGTAGTAACATAACGTAAAAGCACCGTTCCCACTGAAAGCACAAAGGTGGCACAGAGTTTGGTACACATTTGGCTTTTTTCTAGTTCCACCGATACCGATTACATACCTATACAGATAATAAGAGACAATATTATTTTATAGAAATAATCCCAAGGAAATAAAAGATCTATAATATTTTAGAATTCATTTATTTAAACAGCCTATTACTCTTTAAAATTGCCATTGATATCGCTGCTTTCATAACAAGTAACGTAACATTAAACATCGCATTTTTTAAACTCACGAGGGGTCTGCCTACGCCCCACCATTTTGAGTTTCCACAGATTTCCAGCCTTTGTTTACCGATATTGTCCGTTTGTTATAAGTGTGTTATTTATATGAATCCTTATAAACATGAGAATTTTTGACCCCTTACAAGTTTGGGTGCAACACATAGTTTTAGATAGTTTCTCAAGTTATAATCTCCATCGTTCCCAACAGAAAATTAGCTATCGATCGAGTATCAAGTTGCAATCACGGGCACTCAAGGTAGATTAAACTTGATTCTAGACAAGCAAAATGCAATTTGGTGGCGAAAGATGCATTATGTTTTTATTTAATCTCCTCTTTATTTCATTTGTTTTTATTTGTTTCATGTTTTTATTGGCTAACGTGAATATCTGTGAATGTAAGTTAGAATTTCATAGATTTTATAATTATGTTGGTGCGATGGAAATTATTGGACGAAAATAAGATAAAGGTACTTTAAAGAGTTGACAGATGTAGCGAGTTCCACCATAAATTGTGATACTATAATTATTAGATTATTTTATACATAGCTTTACAGTCTGAAGGCGATTATACTCTAAGTCAAATGTTTAATTTATCTACTAGCTATTGTTATAATAACAAGATAATATCAAAATTAAAGTAAGAATATACATAATTTTCTCATCATATAATTCTTTAACTTAAAAAAACATACACAGTTCAAAACCCCGTAGAGATAACACAGGTCGTGTCTGGTAGAACGCAACACGTGCTCACGTACACTTAGAAGTCGGATTTCGCCGAACATTTTGAGATCGATGTTGGTTAAGCAACATAAAATAACACTAGACTACAATTCAACGCTACACTCTTTTCCAAAAGTGTACATATTTAAACGCAGGGACATGTTCCAATTCGCCGAATTACATCACGTGATCGAACAATGACCGGCTAATAGTGTGTAAGCGTTTCGAAGACTGGGGATAATTTGAGGACTTTCTTGAAAATATCTACCGATACAGGATACAGTATGTGTTTTTCGTTTACTCAAACTTAGGCCGTACATTATAACTATGCAAAATAGGACTAGACAGAAATCCTCGTTGATGTCGTGATATTAATTCGTTCCAACTACAACTATCTCGCAGCCGTTCTATCTACTTAGAATAGTTTTTTAATTTAATAATTTGTACTTCGGTATATGTTTGAGCCGGAAAAACACATCCTTGCAAAACTGATCTCAATGATTTAACCAAGATATCAATTTCTTTCTGGTTAACACATCACATAGGTACCCAAATCAAACGACTTGAAAACACAACATGGAATGGATTTGTTTGTGTAATGAGTCAACGTGTAAGATAAATTTGGCAAAAATCCTCGTGTTGGTAGATCTACAAAAGGCCGCTGGATTTTTTTAACATACGTAAATAATAGGTACATACCTACCTACAATTTTAATTAATAAATAATAAATAAATTCTCAGGACCGGAAATACATACAATGTTTTGTTGTCAGAAATTAATAGCTCCGCGATTATACACTAGTAAATCGTTTAAATTTTAATTAAGTAACATAATTTAAATATGTTATTCCAAATGACATGAACCTACATTAGGTAATATTATTGACAAATTGTAAATAGGTATGTAGGCTTACGCTAGATGAATGGTACTAGATACCATGTATTTATTGTATTATATTGATTGTATAATATATAATATATTACTATTCTCTTGATAGTGACAACATCAAACTTAAAAAAATAATAATTAGGTACCTTTTGTAAGGGAAATATAAAAGGAAGGGATTTTTTTTTTAATATTCCCGTTCACATTCGAAAAATTCGTTTGTGAATCTAGATTCACCAACGATCTAGATTTGCGATACTATATATATACATACGTAGTATTGTAAATAACAGATATTGAAAAATTTACTTATGTTCTTACCTAATTACAAAATTTCCAGACCACCATTAAAGGGTCGGTCTTTCTGACCATATTAATTAAGTTTTACACATTATTTTTCACCGAATTTATTTGTGTTATTTTTAAACCAATCAATATTTATGTCACCTGTATTATTTGCTTAAATAATACAGGTTTATTATAATTACGGAATTATTTTTGTCATGACATTACTGCTTTGTTAATATGGTTAAAATTGGAACGGGAACATTCTACCAGCGACAGACATGTTGGTGATGTTTTAGAAATATTTCAAATCTACCTATAAATAAGAAATTGATATGGTAACAGACGTAGTAAAATTATATTAATCATGTGAATAACACGTACGAAATTAAATCTGTTAAGATTTTCTGATGTACTTAACATCAAAAAATCTTAACAGATTTAATTTCCAGATAGTAGAGACACATTTATAAACAAATAATATTTTCCGCCGGAATTATGAGTAAACTTGTTTATTTTGTTTTCTAATATACACCAACATTTGTAATACATTTACATGATCATAATAGCAGATAATAACATCATTAGTATGGCTTATAATATATATCCAATCATATCATCTAATCCAATTAATAGGAATAATAATATGCTTTTTTATGAATTATCCTCACTAGCGAGGCAAGGCATCCCGGTGTAATTATATCGTGTAAGAATGGGCAAAAATAATAATACGCTATTGTGTATATCTTGAGATAGGTATACCTAAACAAGCAAATGTTTAAAGAATCACTATTGGTTCTGAAGCTGTCTCTTGTTTAGTAAGACTGTGAAATACGCAAACGAATTACAACATCTAGTACATAGTGAAATTGAGTCATGTAGGTACGTATGTACATTATAAGATGCCCTCACACTTTAACTTAACTTATAAGTCTGCTTCTAAAAGCTCTTCAATGCTATGGCCCCGCCCATATTTTAATTCCACCAATTACGAAATTTGCCATGTTATGAATAAGATAAAATATCAATTCTCTCTGCCTACCCCGCCAGGGAAGTGGCGCGAAGTTTAGTTAGTAATGATAAACTACGTTATTTTTTATGATTTAAAAGCAATTCGCAATATAAATAAACTTGAATTATAAATTTATAAATAAATTTCGTGTTCAAAAAAGTATTGAACACGAAAACATTACGTATTCAACTTTTTCAACATCACATAAAAGCAACAAATAAAATTTTGTTACAGAACGGCTAATATAAATGTTACTGAAGTTTCACTGATAAAATGTTACCTCCGGTGTGGATGCACCATTAGGGATCTTAAAGCCCATCACTAGCCATGTTAATGTATTAACATACATGCACTTCAAACCTAACACTCTGATCTTAAATCCACATATAGCACATTCCTTTGCAAAGGGCACGTTATACGGGAAAATTCTCCAACAATTATCGATATAAATTTTCAACTCAATGTTTTAAAGGATCATCGTGAATTGTAAGGGCATTCTTGACAATTTTTTTTTATGATTGGCAGAACAAAGTTGCCCTAGTGAGCGTTGGTAGTTTAGTACCTACATTTAAGGTTTTCGATGTGTGTACCATTTGGCCTGTCTAAACAGTATATATAATATCGAGAAATCCATCTCAATAAAACAACAGTGAGCCAAATTGGTTAAAGAATGTTTAATAACAAAGCGTTGCCTAACAATCAATGTCAGGCATATATTAACAACCTTTCTCTGTCAAGCCATGTATTGAGATTAATAGATAATTGGTTGCTATTAACTAGTCACTTATGTTTTAAAATTTAACGAAAACACAACACTTAACAACCAGCAGGTAATAGGATAATAACTACAAACAGATCACAGGATAACTAGTGAAATAAACTAAAAAGAAGATATCTTAAGAAAATTTTTGGAAGTGACGAATTCGTTATTTTTAAGTAATAATTTTATTTATAATATTGTATTTAGAGCACGTAAATTAACATGGATAGTTTTATTATTTAAACTATTGTTAATATTTTAAATTATATAAATTAAAAATTTTGAATAAATTTTATTTAAAAAATAATTATTATTATTTCTAAGCAGTGAAACGAAACACGAAGTCTTACGAACACGGCAGCATAAAATTCACGATTTAGGTAGGTACGCGGTGGATTTAAAAAGTTTATTTGAAAGGGTAATTTAAATGTTTGAAAATGTTTAGATTTTATGATATTGGCCGGTTAACTTTACAAAACAGGGATATCAGTTAAAAATTATTGAGATTCTTTTTTTTCATTTTCACGTAATAATGCATTAATATGAGTAAATGATTTGAGTAAAATCTTTTTTTGAAAAAATCTGTAGTACTTATGTATTTTTAGTGCAACGTGTCGTAATATTGTCGATAAAAACGGTTTTTAGTGATTTTGTGTAATTGTGTATTTTGATGACTCTTAATAGTTTACATAAATTCTTCCAAGTTTGGCCGAAATATAGATCATAATTGCTGTCGTAATTGCCCGTATAGGTGTACATTTAGAGGATCACCTTGTGTGCCTGTACCTACAAGCGAATGCGCTTTCACTCCCGCAGTAGGGATGCATCACGTGTCACGTTTCTAAATTAGTATCTACTTGCTTCAAACGACCACTGACGTTTCCATGGGTAATTGTCCATTCAATATTTTTGTGCCCTGATGATAGAGACCACTAAATCATTATTAACACTTACTTTACGATATTTACGTGTCAAATTATGAATAAAATGTTACACATATTTAATATATTCCGTAAAATATCATTATGCGTAATTAAAAACAATCTTTTACAATCGCATATATATTTCACTAGGTATGTCTTTATGTCGAGGTGGCTTTTGTACACTTTCACTTAATTATCATGTTTTTTTATTCTGTTCATCATTACATGCTTAGCACACGATTTTAATTATTCGACTAAGAGACCGCTAACCATTTTTTGATAGAGAAACATTTTCAATCGAGAGTTATCATGTATTTACATTAGGCCTGATATCGATTATATATAAAATAATAAATTTATAGTGGTTATTGGTTGTTTTTTCAGCTGTACCAATCAACAAATTATTATTTGAAACCAATATAGACCAAAACTTTAAATTTCTTTAATACTGTTTTTTGCATGGAAATGTCATTTTTGTATCTTCAAATATAACATGAGAATAAAATAATGTTAGATAATACATTAATTTTCACAAAAATGGGTTGATACATCGATACAGGCTAATAGGAGAGTATCTGAATCTATTGATTGAAACTATGTTCTATAATATAAATATATCGTATGTTATAATATGTAGTAACTAAATATCATTTAAGTTGAAAAATAACCTTTACATAGCTCAGAAATCAAGATAATAATAAGTTTGTATGTATCATACCGCATCAACTGAATATCGCAATAAATGAAATCATACTTCAACATTAACTTGTATGAAGTCGTTACAACTAGCCCAAAATAGATCTAAGTAAATATATTTACCCTTGGGTATAATAATATGTAAGTTATAAAAGATTCCAACTTTCTTATTAAAAAAACAGCAGGTTACTGTTACACTAAGCAGAACGAAGTTTTTAAGTTATCTACCAAAATAATTATCATAGCTTATTTTTCATAAATCACTGTTTCATCAAGATATAAAAATAATTGCTTTATTCCAGGGCGTGTAATTAGGAAGTTTGTAATATTATATTTTTTGGCTAATATGAGCGCATATGGCATGGTTATACCCTTGAAAATAAATGCTTCAAAAGCACACGTAAATAAAAATAACTATGTTTTTACTTATATTTGAACCTAATACTACGTTCAAATATATCAATATTTACATACATAGGATAAATGTATCCCCTTGTGTATATTCAGACTTTTTTATAACGTCTTTAATTGGGTCTATTATCTACAATATTTAATGTACACTATTTTTATAGATTGAACGACACCGTGAAGAGAACATTCAGAGATTTCCAGAAATTAATGTCTATAAATACTTATAGGACTATATAGTACAGTATAGTATCTTATGATGTTTATAAGTACAGATGTATAGAGAAATGATAATTTCTCAGATAACATACCGCTAAACATACAAGTTGAAAATTACATGTAGTAGTAGCAGTAGCACATTTGCATGTGTTTATAACAAGCCAAAGTATAACACTAGATAGGGAGCAGCAGACTTGACATACACATTAACCTATTACAACTACTCAGGTCACATTTTTTGACTTTACATAGCTACCAATTTTAAGAAATCCCATCAAGTTAAAAAATGCAAACAAATTATATAACTGATCTTTTTTATAACTGCATACAACATTCATAGCATACATTTAGATAATTAAATATAAATTGCGCCTATACGTCGCTGGTAGATACACTATCTACCTCATTTATTCACATAAATTAAACTTAACTAGCCGTATTGGTTAATTCTTACAAAGGAGAGGTTTTTTAGAAACCATTATTAACTGTATAACTATTAACATTATTAACTGTATTAGCCACCTATGGAACTATATGTGTAATGTATTGTGAATTGAAACCGTTGTACATGATCTACTTAAAGAAATACAAAACTACAGTACAGTAGTTCTACACACGTTAACCATTACCTATTATATGTTATTGTTAATAAATTAAGATACAATTATATAACTTTAGAGTCTTCTTTTATTGCCTCTTGTATGTCAGGTTTGTTGTGTAAATTATTGTTACATCCCAAATAATTATTATTATCAATCATCAGTCGACAAACACTGCAGCCACTGTACCGACGTGCACAGACAGGTGCAAAACAATGTGCAATTACCAATCTCTATGCACTTCATCAACACCTACAAGCGTTATGTGCATTTTGCAACCTAACTGTACAATAACAATAATTGATTAATTCTTAATCGGATTTAAAATAGTCTTTAACATTTTATGACTTTGTGATTTTGGTTCTAAATGTTCAATACATTTTATAAAGGGACTCGGACTCATTTAACTTAGATGTTCAACTAAGTTAAATGCATACTAGAATGTCAAGCCGGGCACTACACTACTTGTGATAACTTATTTCTAATCTAAAAAGATCATTAACTTGATCTGCTGCAGTCAGTTCAAACGGGACTTTCGGTCAATTATGCCATTGCAAACATTTATGTTTGCTATAATTTTGGTCGCACCAAAACCAGCTTTAGGTTTTTGCTAAATTATTTTACTGCTTGTCATTTAACAATCCACCGAACCACGGTTCAGCCACTAAAGCAAATTTAAAAATAACCTTAATCATACTATTAATTTACTTCACACATGTACACCACTTCAAGTGTGTTATGAGGCACTGTTCATCATAAACCGTACTTCAGGTAGAGTGAAAATAACTAACGTTAAAACTATTCTTGTAATTACTATTTAATTATTTCCATACATTAAATTATTGGCAAATAAAAATCATTTTACAACTATGAGGCACACCAACATATCGACAAGAAATTATTAGTTCTAGTTAAATTGAAAAAAATATTTTTCATGAACACATTTCGTCAATAATCTTGAAAATTACTGTAGGTTACTAATTAAGCAAATTATTTCATACTTAAAATTAAGTACCTTAAAATAAAGTATATATGCCTTGTCTAGTTGTTCATAGCTTCTTTAAATATTTACCTAATTTGTATCGGATCTTAAACACTTCTTATTATTTTTTTGAGTTCTATACTATCATGTCTGCTACTCGGATATACCATTATTAATCATCTCAATATCATGACCACCACAGCCTCTGAATTGAATTGTTGCTTCATACAACGACCTCTATTCGGCTTTATCTTTGATCAATCCTGTAAGAATATCCTATCCCATAGTTACAATAATGATACCTTCAATCAATGGTTACAATGGAATTTAATGCACGTCATCAAGTCATATGAACGTACGAATCTGCTTAGAGGGTAAAAGTTATAACATTTCAAACGTATCGACAGGTACGTTTGAAAAGAAAGAAATAAACCCATCGTAATTTAAAGGGCATGTTAACAATCAAAACTTGACATGTAAAAGCCGACGTATGACATCCATCGCTTTTAGTAGGATAATGGATGGTAAAGTTTAATTTAAATTATTGTAATAATGATTCTTTAGTATTTAAAATCTTATTATTCTAGGCTAATCGATAACAATATCAAAACCATCAACGAAATGGATTTTTTTATTAGTTGTTTCCGATACCTATGTACTGACTGTGGTGGTAGCGCCAGTGTGCATTATAGATACTTTTACAAAAGTTTTTAATTACTAGGTATATAAGTGCAATATTGCACATACAGGCCAAAATTGTTCATGATCGTCTTCTTATATGTATATTATGGTGATTTACAGATATTACCATATAATTTGCCTTAAAAGACCAAATCTGTCTACAATAAAATCTATTTTTTTTTCGAATTAATTATAACTACGTTTTGGTGCTTTGCCAAAGCGCAAACATTTTGATTAATTATTGTATGCCTAGTTGCTGTGGATTTAATTTAAAGTTATTCGCTATAGTCGAGATTTCAACCAGCGACTAGACACAATTCCAGAAGTCTGCAAAATGCATTGCGTGATGGATACTCTTCCAACTCTGCATCTGAACTTCGGTAGGCTTGATTTTACTTAACTATTAAGGGATATGACTATTTTTATCGACTAATTAACTAAATATGAAATTAATTACGCATGTATTTAGAATTCATTATTTTGTGTTCTTAAACTAGAAAAGTTTTTACTGGCAGTAAGTGGAACAGTTCATTAATTAACTAGAAACTAAAGAGGTATGTAAATTTAGAATATCCGCATTACTTTCAGGTCATCAGGTCTTGTTAAAAAATATTCGTGAGCCTCAATTGCACCATACAGGGCCACTTGCTAGATCAGTTTAAAGATTTAATGAAGTATCTGAAATACTGTAATAAGGTTTAAATGTTAGTTATTGCATACTGTTAAGGCGTAGCAAACTTTTTTTTAAAATAAACTGATAACTTCTTTAGTAATTTATGTAAAAAGTAGTTTCTCATCAGGTTCTATTATTATCAAACGCCTAATATACCTGATCTTCATTCTAATTATCATTTTTTAACATTGGCTGTTTAAATATGATGTTTGAATAACATGTTGACTTCTAACTCGACCGAGATCAACTTATAGCCATAACTATCAAACCATCGATCATCATATGAAATTAGTGACCTATAATATCATAAATTTGACTAGATGATTTTATAAAATCATTGTTATCTTTTATATGATAACATTATTTTTTTTAGAAATAAACTTGGTAAACTTGATACAGGTAAGTAAAATAAAAGCAACAAATAATGATCCAGTGAATAGCTACTCGAACTCCTTGTTTTTACCTATGTGCTTGCTACCTATTGTCTTACTATCTATTTGCTTTATTTTTTGGTAGGTGAGTTCACTTTCTAATAGGAAACCATGGTATTTTGGTGCTATATTGTTAACAGATTCTGCCCAAATTTTGCATTGTGGCTGCTTGCCTCGTCACAGGACGATTTTATATTTTTATTAAACTTGTAATTTCTCTTTAAGTAAATTCCAATGTAAGTTCTTTGAGAAATAAATATTATTTAAACCGAAATCAAGTTGTCACAGCCAATTATTTTACTATAAATTTGTTCATAGAAATAATCTATCCTAATGACTGCATATGAGATTAATAATACAAATAAACATAGAGTAAGAAATGATATTCATTATTAACTAAATATAAATTACGATTTTATAACTAAACAAAACAAAACCATTCAAACTAATCATTAAAAACCTAGGCTTGAAATATTTTGATTATAAACAATCTTTAATTAAATACAAACATCATAAATTAACTATTCACACTTGACTAATATATCCACACTATTGTAGGAGCTGGCACAAATTTTTGGTAGGTATTTGAGGCAAGCTGAAAACTTGTCACTTGCCTCTCTTATTATACCCTAATACGAAACTGCAGTCCTGGCTGGTAAGTAGCAGGGCTAAAACAAATTAGGTAGATTGTTAGATCACCTGACAGGTAGAAAATCACACCAAAATTATTTGTCGTTTTTAGAATCCTATTTTTTTGTTATAAATAATACCCTATTCAAATTTATAGTTGCCTCAAATACATTTTTTATATTTTTTTGCAAAATATATTAGCACGCATCTGGCAATTTTGGAACCCCGACTAAATCGTCTGGCTTATTTTATTTTAGATTCTTTAAACATTAAACTGCTACATATAAAAATAAGGAATAATAAATCCAGCCACAGAATTTTTTATTGGCCACATGGTCACACTTCTTTTTTTATAACTAAGCAACGGGATAATTAGATAGCCTCAAATAAACAATCTCGTCTTTTTTACAACATCAACTAAATATTATAAAGAAAGCGTCAAGTAAAGTTCAACAATTATTATTACTTTATTTTACTAACTCAGCTACAAATTTTACAACTCATCATCATTTTACATTTTAGAGCTTCAACACAAGCTCTTCAAAAAAATCGTATTTAAGCTTCAGTGGACAACATCAGTTATTATAACATAGCATGTAAAATAATAATTCATATTCTTTTATCGTGAAAACAGCCACTGCACGATTAGGCGCGAGTGCGCGTGATTTCAGCGACCGGCCGGATTTGTATATTGCCATAAACATATTTTTGGGAAAAAATAATATTAATATTAAAAAAATTGAGAATTGAATTGAGAACCTCCTCCTTTTTTTGAAGTCGGTTAAAAAAAAGCCCCGCTGCTCACCAGCCAGGTCTGCAGTTCCATGTTGGGGTATAATAGGAGAGGCATTTGAATAGTTTTCAGCTTGCCCCAAATACCTACCCAAAAATTGGTGCTAGATCTCGGACCACTAGTTCAATCAATAATATTGGTACGATCCCCATAATTTAATTCTAATGAAGCTAAAGTTTTGCTAATAGTAAATTGGTATGTATTATTTAAATAAATTTGACTAGTAAAAGGTAACTGAAAAGCTTAATTAATATGAATCATTATGAGAAGACTAAAGGTACTTCGTTAGTCACATTCAATAGCAATGATTTCAGTGGAACTACAAGTAAATCATTAAAGCGCACTGACCGCAAGGACCTTAAAATGGATTATTGATGTAACATTTGGATTACAGCAATAGCAAAAAAATACATCTAAACCTATGTAGTATGTGGTATTCCAATGTACGATTATTACATTAAGCCACTGTTAAATTACATTGTACTTTTTCACTCGCAAAATAGGACTGAATAAACATAACTTTTACAGCACCCTTACGGTAATGTATAGTAAGCGTAAAGTGATTAGAAAGGCTAATTTGTGAATTTTATTTGAGGAAACACGCCTATATTACTTCTATAGTTTTTATTCTCTGTAGCATTGCCATCAACGACAGCTCGGCGACATTAATCAAATATGTTAAATAAATGGCGCATGTAAAACAAAAATCTGTAAAAGGCTTTTGGTAGACTCAACTAAGTACGGAAGAAATCGCCGTGATTTGTTTATTTATAATGCTTGGAGAATTGCCATTTGCCACGAATCAACGAATTTAAGATGTACATCTAATATTTATTTTGTATTATAGACCTTTTTTAACGACCACATTATCACAAGCAAAACTGGTGGTAAGTAATATGACAATAAGCGTTATTATTATAAATCACTGTTACTATTCGCAAGGATCGGAATGTTGTATCAATGTACAGGTTTAGGTTACAGTAGGTATGGTATACGCATAGCTTTAGAATATTCGCGAGAAGTCTTACTGCACCCAGGAGGCAGGCACCCACAGAGGCTCCGACTGCACGCGCCAGGAGGCCTTGAGCAGCTGCGTCAGCGCGCTGGCCAGGTCGTCGTTGACAATCTCCTCGTCGAACATGTAGCCGTACAGGAAACTGATGCGGTTCGAGGAACGTATTATATCGGTGAATTCTTCTTCCTGTAATATAAAAATACTTTTTTGTAATGAACATATTTCCATCTAACGCAGCCTAGTATTATTTTTGCTGAATGTGGTTAAGGGGACTTGGTGCCCCATTGACTCTGCCTACCCCTTCGGAGATTGCGGGCGTGATGTTATGTATGTATGTATGTAAAATATTGTGTTATACTTGATTGCCTGTCATGAACTATGAAATGAAAATATATGACCGGAGATATATACATTAGGTCTCGTTATACCTTTTACAAAAATAGCGCGTATAACATACAAATGCAATGTGCACAAGTGTATGAACGACAATTCTTTTTAGGTTTGGAAATAAAAATGCAGAATTAATTTATGCATTTTTGCGTTATAGATACAAATATAATTTGCAACATTCCTAACGTTAGGAAAATTGCTGCTTGCACATATAAATTTCTTGAAATGAATTCTATAATATAGTCTTTTATCTAAAGCTAGCATAGTCTTAGTACAGTCACCTATGCAGTATGTGAAATAAAGATATAATAGCTAACAAGTTTAAATAGTTTGTCAGCTCCTTGGAATCTAACTTTCCCTTCACTACTATTCCAGAATTTTCCATATGAAGTAACTGAATTTTGTTTTTTGGCTAAAAGTGGTTTAAGCAACTCCTTACTCCTTGGACTCTGCGTACTCATCTGGGGATTGCAGAAGGATCAAAATTAGTTACCGTAAACGCCCTCGAGCTCTCCTTGTCGAAGGTAGAACGGGCGTTAGCCGCGGTCCTCGTTTCCATAAGTTTCTCTAGCGGCGGCGGTCGGACGAACACGATGTAGGGTCGCAGCCGCGGCGTCCGCAGCATCTTCAGTGCCTGCCAGTGCGGGCTGATCACGCACACCCGGCCTGCTCATGCACAGACATTTTTAAACTTAGAATAAGAAGACATACAGCAAGTCTGGTTTAAGAATGCTCCGGTGAAATGTCCTAAAGTAAACTTAAGTGGTTTTTGTAGTCGTGCTAATAAATTAACAGCCAGATTTTTTTTTAATGAAAGGTACTCATTAAAAATTGGTGGTTGAAGTATCTTATAAACAAATAAGTAAAATAATAGGATTACGAATGTTAAAGAAGCGAGTGAGTTGCGAAACGGCCGTGAGTGAGGTGCGAAACACCTATTCAAAATGCATTCCCCGCTCGGGAAATGGCGTGAAGCTAGTTAGTTTAGTATAATAATAACCACGCACCAGAAACTACAATATACGCTGCTAGCAAATTCAAAGACGATAGCTCCATTTTTTGACAGGACTTTTTTGCATCTAAAAAGTACACAAGATCGAATGTTCCAATTACTTCCAGTGACCCTAAACTCGCCTGAATTAATAATGCTCTCCACGCTTTCCGCAGAAGTCCCATACAGGTTTCCTTTATATTCTCCATGCTCTATGAATCTTCCATCAGCTATGTCTTGCTCCATCTTTTCACGGCTTATGAACACATATTCTTTTCCGTTTTGCTCACTTTGTTTCAGCGGTCGAGATGTAACTGCAATAAGAATATTTGAGTATTATTCCCTGATAGTTCTTAAATTAATAATAGTAGGACGAAAGCAATTGTCATTATCCCAACAAATAAATCGCGCTACCATAACCTATAGGGGACGTGCACGACGACGTTGCTGCCAACTGGTGCCGTCAATGGGAAATTTGTACGCCATGAATACTTGAGATTGATTTTTTTATCAAGTAAACAGAATTAGTTTTAATAGTGAAATTTATTATTCTGGTTAGTTATAATGTATTGTTATGTTTCTGGATGCACCAATCACCATCTCCCTAGCTTTATATCCCGTGCTTAGACCATGATTCAGGATTTAGCGAGTTTGGTTATTACATCGAAGCGAGTGCCTATCTGAAACACACCGTAACCTTTATATAGGGGAACCAGACAAATAAGGATTAAGGTAACACATGCATATAGTTGTATGTGCAGGTTTCATCACGTTTTGTACCTCAACGTCGAGCTAGTGGTTTAAATACGTTCATAGATTTGAAAATTCCAAAGGTACGTGTCCGCGTCTGAACCCGCACCCCTTGTGTATGAGACGCGTGTCCTTGCTAATGAGCTACCACCTCACTTATTTTTATTATTCCGGATGCACCAAAGCTTAAAAAATCGCCTGGAGCAAAATTTTTATTACTTTCCAAGGAATAGCATTCTCATGCCACGGTTATGTGAAAAAGGCCAAAAATAGATAATACTTTATATTAATTTATTGTTTGCTTTTAATATGATGATGTAACGAAACAGTGTTGTCATGATATATACAAAAAATAATTATTTTTATTTATGTGTTGTGTGTGTTTGTTGTAACTTTTTTTCTCAAAACAATTTTCGTCTTATCGTAAATAATTAATCATTCGTTTTATTCGCACCTGCAGTAATAGAATTACACGTTTGTTTATTTTGTAGATTTCCAGGAGATGAACTTCTGAAACATAAATGGCTGCGGGTAGTTCGTAAGCAAATGAAAGAACCAGACTGGACACCAAATCAGCATAGTCGTATATAGTCGTATATATTCAATACACTTCAACGTGGAAGAACCAAGCTTTTTGGACCATTACAAGAACTTACACGATTTTTTTCTGAAAATTCAAACTTTAAACAGCTCTCCTGTAAAGTTAGACTGATGTCGCTTAGATAATTTTTCCTTTCTAGGGTCGATATATATATAGTAACTACATAATATGTTTGATAATTTCGAATGTTACAAAATAAATAAATAATCAATTGTATTCTTATTTGTTTTTGTTGACCTTACTTACTTTAGAATTTCACTCCACTGACGTTCTTTGGCAGGACTTGACTTTGACACACATCAGGAGTACGCTTGTCTCGCTCACGCTAGTGTCAAAACAAATTGGTTTGTCTCTATCTTTCAATACCGTACAACGATAAACAGAATTATAGCGGTGTGAGTGTGCGTGCATGAAGTTGTGCATTATGCCCGTTTTCAGTTGACAATTTAGAAGGACGTGCCGTATCTTCCGTTATTTGAGTTATCTAAGAGTATTCATCACACAAATGCTTGTCCTGGTTGGGGAACGAACCCACATCTCACGGTGCATAAAACAGGGTCACTTTCAAACGTGCTTTCGAGCCAGCCAAATCAAGATAGCAGGCTAAAAAGCAAAAAAACTTACAAGGAGTCGGCGTGACGTATTTCTCCGGGTCGGTGGCGATGAGCCGCCGGCGCAGCTCGTTCCTGCCGACGCCGGGCGCGCCGACGAGCACGATAGGACGCACGAGACCAGGCCGCGGGTACAGGCGCGCCACCTCCTCGTACGTCGGGATCATCTCCCGGTCGAAGTCGTCGTTCTCAGTGATGTCGTATATGACCTTCTTCACTTTCGGCGTGGACTTGCACGGCAGAAGCGCCGTCGCCGTCGTGGTGGGCGAACATGGAGTCTTAGGCGCGCAATCGGAATTCGTCGCGGACGGGCTGCAGAGAGCCGGCTTGCCTGCAAATTTACATACAATGGATATCACGCTGATAGGAAAAATAGTTCAAATATAATTAAATTGCGATGCTCATTGAAATATTCACGTGCTCTTCTACGCTACTGCATTCTATTGATTTCTGTGCCAGAAATTCGCACAAGAATGTACAAGAAATTATGACAGTTAAACTTTAAGTGATTAAGACTACCTACTTGTACTCATTAGTACATGTATTTAAATCTTGTCACCTGTCACCTAACGTTTGCTATACTTATATAACATCACGCCTATAATCCCCGAAGGAGTAGGCAGAGTCAAACGTTTGCTATAACGTAATATAATCAAATATTTCGGCTATAATAAATTTTAATTGTAAATGATAGTATGATTTGAATGTTACAGTTCGCATCGCAAAAATGACAACTCACTGTAGCTAACTACACTCTAACTATTTGTTAACACAATAATTAGAAGACTGGTAATAAAAATAAATCAAATAAATGCACTAAGCAGGTCATAAAAATAAAATAAAACAGGAATACGCATACCGCATATATAAAATATTAATATCGCAAAAATAGCCTCATAATCTCATTCGCATCAGCATTTTCAAATATACATATAGAAAAATGTTGTGTCATAAACTTTTATAACATTTACTGGTATGTAAATATAAAAAAAAAATAACAAGAATACAATTCACATCTTATACCTTTTATGACACCCAAATATTGTGACAACTATTTTATGGAGTATTTTGCTAACCATTTCATAATAAAAGTAAAGACTTAATTCAATTGTGAAGTGATCAAGTGTGGTCGCTTGTTTGGGTCGCTGATTGATAAACTTACCATCCATGGTCTGTGGGTCAGACTGCCTCTCGTGAATAATACGACCCTCCTGCAGGGCCCGCGATGGTATCAGTCCAGCTCTCATAACTTTATCCCCTTCACGACGAGCCTGCCACCTATTCAAAATACAGTTGTTACATTATTCATTATTGAATTAAAAAATAGAGAAGACTTATCTAGGTGTATTAGCTGGACACTTATAATCATCAATAAAAATAACATAGATGAAGCTTTTTTACTCACCAGTAAGCATCATCTTGGGAAACAATGTGTAAGACATCACCTTTTTTAAAATTTAACCCTGCTTCCTTACAAGGTATGTATGGGTCTTCAGACGAGTGATAATTAAATAAAGCACGAACTCTAACTTTGCTTTCGCGAGAACCACCCTTGCCAAACGAGGGAACTAGTTTGAAAGTTATAGTACCTTCAGAACTTTGCTAAAAGTGAAAATAGTGGAAATTAATTATGTTTATTAGTTAAAGTGAAAAAAAATAAAGTAAAACCAGATATTTTTACAGATTCAAAATGTATATATATAGATTTCCAATCAATCAAAATATTGAGTAAGGCTCAGTAAGTCAGAAAAACATTTGGCTTGATCAAAGTCATAAATAGAAATTGACTAGTTTTTTACACCCAATGAGGGTTTTCAAAGATACAAAAACCGCCAGATGGCACGAGGGAGTCTCGTGGTCTTTTCTCTGTCACTATTGGCTCCTTGTTGACAGCATTTCAGTTTGGTCTGACAACTAACCAATGAGGAGGGTGACAAGACACAGTTACGCCATCTTTTGGATGTTTTAATTCAAAAAACCCTCATTTACTAGCAAAGCATGTTATAATATATATTTAGATATACTTTTAAGGAATGTGTGAAACACACCAATGTCAATTATGTCTGGCTTTAGAGACAGACACAATTTGAAAACAGTTTCATAAACCACTTATTTACTGCATTCTTCAATAACAAACTTAAAATTGTATAAAGTTCTTAAATACTAATAACTAATACTACAGCTATGTAAATACTTAGCCTTCTCTATGGTGGAACCACACACAAGGCCTATAGTTGAAGTTGCTTCTAATCTGCTGAAGCAATGTTAATTTATAGAAAATAATTAAATATCACATACCAAAATGGATAAAACATCAGCTGGAGTTTTGTTTTCGACACTAATACCATTAACCTCAATGACCTCATCTCCCGCATGTATCAAGCCAGATCGATCTGCTGCACCTCCATGCATCACTCGAGCTATTACAATCTTCCCAGTTTCCTCATCTGTTTTAATTGTCGCTCCCTGTGTGCAATCCACTCTACTTAGCATAACATTCTGATAACATACTGAATACCATCTGGCCTAAACCTGCTGCAGTGGTAATAAACAAAATAGGACTGTATTTAGTCAGGTAAAGTAGCTTATTTGTGGGCCAAGCTTAGTGAATATTCCATAGAAAGATTCAGGAAGATAATGGCACCCAATAAATTTAAATTTTTGATCTAGGTGTTACACTTGTATTTGTTAAATTAAGAATATTAACGTCCAAAGCTATCAATGAAAAAGGTAGGGTAAATCATTGAAAAGCAATATGTATTGTGTGAGGTGATAGTTTGGGAAAAAATAATCTCGAAAAAAGGAAGTATGTATAAGTGAAGGCAAAACACAATACAATTTGCATAACATCTAGAGATAGCAGCTAATATATGTATTTTTTTATATGAATAAGATGTAATGCAATAATAAATAAATAAATTACATTCATAATGAAGTGAAAGGGTAAGTTGAATACTTATAAATGTATGATAATAAAGAATAAATAAAGCTTTAAAATAAATATGAACCTAAATATTTATAAACTGATAGACTTACCACAATAGGCTCTGCACTCTGAGCACCACCCTTTTAAAATAAACAAACTTTAAATACTAATAATGATACTACTTCATTTCTACAAATATAATATTACTACAATTTAAAATAATGATATTATAGTAAATACAATAAGAATATATTATGTATAACTACATAGTACAAATATATTTGGGCAAAATTAGATAAAATTTATTGACCACTAACAGTTACTTTGTAAATACATACTTAATGATTTTAGCACCAACCGATTAAAAAATAGCTGCTATTTCTAAATGAAATTAATCTAAAATATAAACTAAATACAATATATGTTATTGTGAACATTTTTACAATAACATATAAATTTTTTAAAAATCACACAATTGTCAATCCAATTTATTAATCCAATAGTTTGTCACATGTAGCCAGTTTACATTGATTGTTAAGACATTTTCTTAGAAAATACTATGATGTAACATACCAATGGTTCATCACTTTTAACTAGTTGAACAATCTTAACAGTTTCCTCTTCTTCATCAGCGTCTGGTGGGATGTCTGGTAGATGTGGATAGTAATCTTTCTGTGCTACTGCATCATGTGTACATAATATTGCCTGATGCATAAAAACAAACATAAATATATGTAATAAAATCAAAAGAAAGAAACATAAACTGATTCATTATTGTACTGCTTGTTTAAAACATACATACATAACATCACATCCATAATACCCGAAAGGGTAGGGCAGAGTACTTTGACTCTGCTAACCCTTTCGGGGATTCGGGAAGGCCACTGACCTTTTGGTCAGCTGGCCCTTTTAACCACATTCAGCCAGGATATATTTTTCAAATAAATAAAGTTTCCTTATTAAGTTACTTTATAACTACCAATTAATAACCAATAAGCATACTACTTAAATTATGTCTGATAGGAGAGATATTATGCATTAATTACATTACACATATTTCATGTATTGCAGATCTGGTCACAGTCCTTGTCTCATACGGTCACCTTTTTTGACCTCTCTTGACTAAGTTTGATGTTTGACTTCTTTTTAATGTTTTCAGAATGTTATAGGAGGAGGTTTACAAGTTGTCTAACCTTTTTTACAACTTATATTAAGTTTAAGCTTTTCATTTACAAACTAAAGTTTTTACCACTTCTATTTGTGGATAAGAAATCACAAAGCCTACGACTAGTAACATAATGAAACAATTTGTTGACCTCCTCCTCCCACCCTATTGACATAATTTATGGACATCCCTACAATCTACAACTCAAGTTTGAATAATAATTTTCACACACACAAACAGTAGAAATTTAAGACTCAAGATATTTTTTTTTTCAAATATACTAACTTGAAAATGAGGTTTCTGTAATAGACTTAGTAGCTCATCATATTCCTTAGATGATGAAACCATGTCACCAAGTAAATCCAGCACCTCCAAAGTTACTTGCATTGCATTTGAAAGCAAAGGATAAAATTTATCATCCTTCCCTTTCGCAACAATTTTGTTGTGTACTTGTACAAGGGCATGGAGCTGTTTGGATTGCAGCAGTTCACTGAGGAAGGCTAAGTCTTCGCCTCCAGATTGCACTTCTTTCAGTGACGTCAAGAGGCGCGTGAGAGCTACAACAAAACAAATTATTAAGCTATTAAAAAGTGCATTAATAACAAAAACATGAAAAGAAATCCTCCATATTTAGGTCAGAGGGATTTATATTTTAATCTCTGAATAGAAAGAAGATAATTAAGACGAGTAAATATTCAGATCAGAAACATTATTTGTAATATTATATACAAATTTAGCTGAATATAATATAGATAGAAAATAATTTAAATACAGAAGTGTTATTCTGTTAGACTATAGATACCCTTACCTGGGTCCCAATTTTCAGTTGGTCCTTCCATCTTCACATTCTTTAATACAAAATACAAAATTAAATTCTTGACATTCTTCGTATTTTATGTAGTTCCAAGTCTCTTGCCGCTCCAAACAAAAGCGTCATTCCATTAATGTGAGCACTACGTAGTCGATAATTACAACATTATTTTTATATATTTTATGAAAACATATTAATTTAGCTATTTCCACTAGTAAATAGTTTAATCAATAAATTCAGTGTGGTAAAAAAATTACGAAGATGACAGTCCTTCTTCAAAACTGTCTTTAGATTAATAGCGCCCTCTCGCGATGTTTTATGAATTTCCACCATCCGAATTAAATTTTATACCTTTATATGACTTCGAGCTATTAATTATTTAATATAATTAGACTGTTTTAGATATCCCGGTAAAACATTTTTTTCCCGTGTACAAGTAAGTTGAAAGCCGCACTTTAATTTCATTTTTTAGGACTTATGACAGTGTAACATTCCCGCTTCATGTTTTTAATAGAATTACAAAAGAGGGCGCCTCATTCGAACAATTAATGATTTTTAACCCTCTCCACAGCCTTAACAAAAATCAATACATAGAGCAGCGTTCATAAAACAAATAATTGTTTTTCAATCCGTGGTTCCAATCAAAAAACTTTACTATCAGAAGGCTAATTATTTTATAGATTTTAGATCATAAATTAACAATTTAAAATACATACTACATATTAAATTGATAGTATATTAAATCGGTGGTTGGGTCTTTAAAGCCCATAATAATGCTCCAAATGTTTAAATAAGTGAGACTATGATCTCTAGGGCTTTAGCACGTTATTTGTTATCACAGAAACATAGATAAATCACATTCTGAATTTCTACTAAAAACGGAAAGTAAATCGCCAAATAGCTAGCTTGTGTAAAAGAGTTTGTAAGCTCTGAGTACTAAAACTAATGGAGATGGCATAACTACGAAAAAGTGAAGCCCAATTTGAGTGAGAAACAAATATGGCGCCTTTGTGTAGTGACATTCCACTTTACTTATTTACATACTTTAGGTCTCTGAACAATTTACTTATGACGATGTTTTTGAATGTTACAAGATAAATTATGTTATAATCACAAATTTTATCAATATTGGCACAATACACCACAAATTCCACTGACATTGATAACTTAAAGCGAGAAACCAAAATGGTAAGCCGGCTTCACTTAGGTATTTCTATGACGTCACTAGATGATGTTACCGAAAATAGTTAAGTCAAATATATTGTTCTCTCTTTTTACGTGCAGTATTGTAGACTTGTTAAAAAGAGATAGATAGAGGTTTATGAATACAATATAGATATTAATCATATTTGTAGAGCAGATTGTTCGTATAGAACATTAGGTCGTCTCCATAAGTTTCAGTACTCAGAGATTATAAGTAATAGAGTTGTAGACACCGTTAGCGGACAATTTCGTGTATGAATCTAACTTGAACAAAATCTTAAAACTACTTACTTGATAAAGGTCTGAGTATAAGTAAAGTGAGCATTTTATAATTGTAATGTGTAATCTGGTGACTTAGGAGAAATCATACTAATTTTGGACTAGTTCGGCCTCAAGTCTGTGTAGGACTTGGTGTAATATGGCAAAATTAAAGATACCTTGATTTATTAGAGGTGGCGCTAGAGTCTACGTGAAAACTGGAGTGCTAGGTACCGTACCTAAGAATTTTGATTGAATCGTGCTGTTGGTAATCGGTGAAGTAAATAGTAAAACATGCTAGAACAGATAGATATTGAAAGTATTGATCGTAACTTCGTCGTCGCGTTTCTAACATTTTGCAGTAACAATATTAACCAGTACCATTAGAAGACTATTGTTTTTATTAATTTATTTTACCAATAACAGGGACATCTATTCTATAGGTACCTACTACTTTTCCTGTTTGTGGCGTTTGTATTTTTGAGTAGGTACAATAAATGATGTCGGTGAAACAAATGAAAATACTGATATTTTCTCTGTGACTACGAATCTTTCAAATTATACATTAAATTTAGATGCTACGATATTCGCGAATGAAATTTGTGCCAGTAAGTAGTTGTAGGAAGCAGCTATGCTTGCTTTCAGTAGAAACTTATTGATTTTCATACCGAGTGCGTAAATATTGTGCATTTGCGGCAGATATCTGGTGTTAACCGATTTTTTGAGTGATGAATTGATTAATTTCATATTAATGAAATTGTGTAAGTGTCTGTGATCTGATGACAGTGGAAGTTATTGTACAGTGAAATATATATTTCTACTGTTCAAAAGACTCACGGCTGACAACATTTTATGAAGAGAAATATATTGGAAAGTTAGTTGTAACCCTGATTATATTTTATGATCTATAGTTTAAATTAGAAAGTAACAGTATTATATTATAATGCAAGAATATCAAACTGTGCATATTTTATATGTATATAAGTAGTGTTGATGCAACAACTACACCTTAATTTATTATTTTTGACTAATTAAGAAGCAAACTTATTGAAAATGTAAATTTGCACATACAAAATTATGTTCTTGAGTTAGGTACACATTTTTGTAACTTTGTCAGTAGCCAATATTGTCCCGTACCCTATTTAACAAACCAATTTAATGCATTATATCTGTAAATCAAACTGCAATGAAATACAATGTGTAACTAAGATTGCATTTATAAAATACCAATACATATTGTTATGATAAATTAAGATATTAAGTGAATGCGCAATATTTGGTTCAATCAATATTGTATTGACAACTGCAGTGGTACTGTTTATACCTGTTGTTTTGTAGTGAAATATGACATAGAGAAAATTATCCACAATACTTAATGTATTTAAAAAAACACTTTCAAATAACTTACCCAACAATCATTGTTATTGATTTAAAAAAGTGTTAAATTATGCCAGCTTTTTTTTTTATATAAAAATATTGTCATAATTTTTGTCCCTTATTTCTTTTTATTATGTTTTTTCTTACATACAAACCTTTTTATAACAATTATAAATACAACACAAAAGGGAGTATCCACTTTGATACAGCCGTTTGGAACTTATCCATATATACATTTCAATGATTCATTTTTATTTATACCAAGTCAATTCCTTTTTTAATTAATAATACAAAAGCTTAAAACCTTCATCTAATCCAGGTGTTGATGGTAAAAAAGGGATTGCTGGTATAAAGTGGCATCCATTTAAGTAAAAAAAAAGTATGCAAAATTGAAAATAAAGGCCAGGTCAATCTTTTAAAATAAAATATATTTAAGTATAGCAATCAATATAGGTCTAATCAATAGTAATAATCCAACTTAGAATCACATATCTTCAATACATTTTTTTAACTATTTTATTTTTAAACAGTATTTCTAGCTATGTTATTTTAACATTCAAACAAAATGCAGCAATCATTAGTAGATCCTATGGTGTTGTGTTCAATGGCAAGTGTATAACATTAAATGTCTATGTTATGATGTCATCCATAATATTATCTATGCTGTCACAGTCAAACAATAAGTTTGTGTTACGCATTCACAATTAGTGTTTTATGGTACACATGATTCTCAGTCCTTTTCTATTAAACTAGCTTTGTGTAATAAATAATTGGATATAAAGGTACAGTATGCCTCTTAATTTGGAAAATATATTCATAATCTTAAGTAGGTAGTATTTATAAATAAGGAAGGGTTTCTTTTAGTTTCTCAATCTATTACTCAACTGATTGTGCTCAATATATATCATGCATATTCACTTTAGTTTTATAGAAAAGCATATGAAATATATTATACAGATAAATAATAAATATTTAGAAAATTATTATGATAGAAGAACAAAAACCACAGGCGAAAGCTAGTAGCAACATAGTTTAAATCTGTTTCAAATTGAGTATTTTAATTATACAGGCACATAAATATGGAGAATTAGTAAATAAATAAAAAGTTTGCGCTTGCACATCACATCTATACCTCCTAATCATATCAATAGACAAACAGCATCTCTACAGAATCCTTGACATGAACACAAATGATTATGTACACAAGGGTTCATGATCACCGCCTACAGTAGGTTTGTGCCCAAATACTGACAGTGTTACAATATTACAGTGCTACAATTCTAATAAAAGTTAGTGCTTGTTCACAATATCGTCTAGGCCAGTGGTTCCCACCCACTGATCTGTAGACTACCTGTGGTCCATAAGGTGTATGAACAAATGACGCCAACATTTATGTTCAACTACTTTGCTTGGGTAATGCCACTAAGGTGAAATAGTTGGGTGTGTGTAGGTGTGTTCCGAGGTGAAACACCAAAAATACCACTATTTTCTCCAAAGAATAAGATCGAAAGATCTAGTAATAAACTTGAATTTAAATTATAAATGCTTAAATTTATTATAGTTTATAACCAATCATATAGGGGCCACAGGAATGAAAATAAACTGTGTCAAGAAATTAATTTCATAGTGTTCCTCAGTCACAGAAGGTTGGGAACCTCTGATGGGCATGCGCGGCTCTTGGTCGCTCGGCGTACTCAACCAACTGATTGGCGTGCGCGTGCACTTTGCGCAACTGTTTTTGTATTGCGTTGCTAAGATGAGACGTAGGTGTATATAGCGACGCTGTATGTTCGTCGCTATAGCGATGGCAGAAACTATTAGTTGTGACACAAAGTTCGCCGAATGCATATCGGAAAAGAGTTTACAAACAATATTGTAAGCAATAAAACTAAGATTTAACAAATGTACATGCCAACTTTTAATGTAATCGGTGGCATGCCAGTGGCTAATCTATTCATAGACCTATCCTTTATACAATATGTATGATATAGATTAGATAAAGTCAGCGGGTGCAATTACGTTAACACATTGCCCAAATGTTATTATCTAATATACTTATCATTGTATAGGTATTGTAGTAAGCGCAGTGTGCATTTGCTTTCGATGCATACCGAATATTTATCCATGTGCTTACCTATATAGTTTTTACACAGATAATTCAAAGTGTACACATTCGGCGTCTCTGACTTTTATATAATCATTATTTAAATTACTTAAGTGAAGCAAAAACTTTGTACCCCTTTTCCCAAAAATTACGCGGACGGAGGAGTATGCGATTTGGCTCAGTTGAAGTTTGTATAGAGAAGGAGTGCAGAAAGCTAATATTTTAATTAATAATCTATTGGAAATACGTTAAATAAAGTCGAATTTCGACTAGTGGGCGACTACTAGTATAGATAATTTGCTCAAAAACAAGTGCGTTGTAAAAATATTGCTCGCTCATCCTAAATAAAAATGCCGAATTTACTAATTAAGGTTTGTCTTGTCTCTGATATGAAGTGATACACTTTCTAGTGAATTGGTTGAACTAAATCCAATATTTGAGACTAGTGATTAACCGATCGTAGCTATCGTTACTAAGCTACGGTAATTTGTTACAACCGACCTTGCTTACACCAACCAAAACTTGTTTGTTTTTTGTCGAACAGATGTAACTGCTTAATGCCTTGCTTTAAGCACTCATCGAATGAATCCGCGGCTTCAGACGAAGCGAGCCAGTTGGAGCTTCATCTTCAGAGGCAATTAGAAGAAGATGTCGCTAGGTAATTATGGATTTTTAGTGTCGGCATCGCTTGATAATAAATGCCAGCACTGGGTCTATTAAAGCTTTTAGATTTATTAACAATCCATTCCCTATTGCATGCCAACACCTGCGAGTACCTATATGATAAGAAGCGGGATTTTATGATCTGATGATTATTTTTCTGTAGGTAATCAATTAAAGTTACTTTCCGTATATTCTAATTGACTAGGTAGATTAACTCAGGCTGATAAAATATTGCCACTGTAAACTGATGTCATCTGAATTAATATTATCCATTATTATGGAACGTTATAAAAGGTGGTGTTTATTTTTTTTATTTCCAAGTGAAGATCTTTTTCATAAATGGTGTTTGTGTGGTATTTTCTTTTGTATTTATATTTATGTATTGTTCCTTAGTCGTTATTAATAACTTAACGTCATTAGTAAAATATTTTTTCGTATCTATGCTATGATAAGTTCCATTGAATTGAATTTAGGGTAAGATGAAAGTGATTAAATAATGTATGTAGGTATGTGTTCTTGTCCTGTATCCAATTACATCTTATGATGGCAATGTATTTATATATGTTTACGATACAATCCTTCCTTTGATATGCGAATAGATTTTTGTACATATCGACCTACCGACCGACTGATGTACCTCCATTTTTTGGGGTATTTCGGCCAAATACAGTTCCTGTAGATAACTCTCAACATTACGTAAATTTTAATATTGCTGATCATAATATAATATTATAGCGAATCCTCATGTCCACAGTTCGAAGTAAAGCTAATAAAGAAATATTTTAAAGCGTGCGATGATGTTAGTTATTCGGTGGGTCTGTGTCACAGATACCTAATTAATGTCTAGAACCGCAAAATAGCATATACAAGTTTTTGAATTAAATTATAAACGCCAAACTAATACCTATCTCATAATGTTATTTATTATATATTGCGATGGTTTGGGACGATAGCTATTTGATGTTACGACAATTAGAAAAACTTTGCTTCTGTTTTTAGATCATTATAGGTAATTTAACATGAGTATTAACGTTATCACTGATGACATAACAATACCTATTAGAGATATGACTAAACTGAGTGCATTTTATCTTTGAAACTTATTATGGACATTATGTATTTATTTTATTTCCGTTTCTATCTAGGAACTTACCAAAAAGAAATGGTAGTAACCAGCCATTATTAGTTCTTCTGAGTAACTTCTACCTCGTTATAAAAAAAATGTATAAATCATTTTAATAATCGGCCTTTTAGTACCGTACTTTATTTATTTGATGTATTACATGTATTTTATGTATTTTCAATGATTATTATTTACCATACCTTTTTGGTGTAAATACTTTCCTCACAATACTTAAACTATTTTGCTTATACAATACTTATTATTTTTATTACATGTACAAAAGATGCTGTAATTTTAATGTATACTAAAATACATGATCAAGGGGTAACTAAGATTGTAAATTACACATTATTATCATATTATCCTATTATCTGTTACAGAATATTTGACGAATCTATTTACTCAGATCTCGAAGTGGTGTGCGGTAAACTAAAAATACTAACCCATTCATGTATATTAAAAGCTCGCACAAAGAAATTCTATCATATCCTTGAAACAATATTGCATGTTAACGTCAGTCGCAGTGCTTTTGATGAAATATACTCATTCATAAGGTAAGGTCGTCACCAGTTCCGATTACTTAATTGTTTCAGTTGGGTGGCAAGCAGATGTACGATGCGCATAATGAATAGTTTACACAGTGTTATTTATTGTTTCACGAAAGGTAAATAAGGATTCGGCCTAGACGTGGTCGGCTCCGCTCTCATATTAAATTAATATTGAAATGTTTTAACATCAGTGCATTTTTTGAATTAACATAATTTTAACCCTATTTAGTACTAATAAAGCTTAAATTTT
This sequence comes from Glyphodes perspectalis, assembly GCA_951394215.1. Classification (NCBI taxonomy): domain Eukaryota; kingdom Metazoa; phylum Arthropoda; class Insecta; order Lepidoptera; family Crambidae; genus Glyphodes; species Glyphodes perspectalis. The sequence goes on from OX596199.1 coordinate 12,692,002, forward strand.
GCAAATTAAATTATAATTTATTCAACTTACACCTTAGAATTGAATGTTTTAAAATAAGGTAGTATTACGTCAGCATGATGTTGCTATATTTTTAGTTGAGCCAGACATTTTAACAATTTCCAAACTCTAATTCCAAATCGACCCGACTTCTTACTGTATCATTAAGTCTACGAACTAGAAGTATTTATAATTATATTTATATATATTATTTAATTATTTAATCTAAGCCAAAAAAAATAAATGTTTAGTTTAGTTCATTTTAAGAACGAATTATGTTGACGTATTAACTACCTAATATTAATGTAAGTTATGATTAAAGACTAATGATTAAAATCAGTAAGTGTAATTTATATACGTTTCTATGAGATTTTGTTTTCTTTTAGCGATACCTATACGGAGTGCAATATAATCCACCAAGAAAAAGAAATATTGAAGTATCTTAAATCGATTTCCTTTTCAATCAACGGCAAGGAAGATAGAGAAGAGCCTGAAGAATTTTCAACTCCTAAGTGCATAAGCCCTTACGTAGAGAAAAGTTTGAAAAAAAGTATAAGCTCTAGTCCTAGCACAGACTTGACAAAAGAATATTATGCTTTAGTACCCATAGAAGGCAATTTATTAGAAAAAGAACTCGTAGAACAAGACGCGCTTTCCACTGCATTTCAATCCATTATAAGCTCACAAAGTGGAGATCGAGATAAAATCAACTTTCAACGTAATAAGCCTACATCTTTGGCTCTTATTTCTAGTCATACACCAAAATCGGTGAAACATTCCAACAGTTGTGATATTTTAATTAAAACTAATCTTAAAGATGATGTTTTAACTGAAATCGTACAAGATTCAGAAAATAAAGTAAGCATAGTAACAAAGCCGAAGGTCCAATTCAACCAGATTCTGGAATCAAGCAAACCCAGTGATATCGGATGTAAAAGCTTAAAATCTTGCCATCAAGATTCAGTGGGAGAACCAGCTTATTCACCCGATAGTTTAATTACTGACGATCCAAGTTCTTCATCTGACTATTTATCTGCTGCCTATACTTGTTCACCTGGCGTGACATCTGTTTGTAATCAGCTATTAAATGTTAGAACTAATATCACAAAAATGGATAATATTTTTACTTCATCAGATTCAGGATTGGAGAATACTGGTTTGCTGGAAAGCCTCACCAGCCATAAAGATGTAACTTTAACAGACATGTCTTTAACAGAAAGTACATTACATGATTTGACTACTGATGATGGAAGTAATTCTCATGATTCGTCAGCCAGTCCACCAGTGGAGAAAAAAATGTCATCTACAGCAAAACCTGAATCATCACTTAATGAAAGCAAAAGTCAAACATTAGATCATATTGGGAGACAGAGAGATGCTAGTTGTAATTCGTCTAAGGAAGAAAAACAACGACAAAATGAGGAGATTGTTATACTTGAATCGTCATCTTTGTCTTCTGAAACAGGTTCATGGGAGTCAGTATTCCCCCCAAAGTTAACAACAAAAGATGCTTGCGAAAAGTTGATACATAGTGAGCGCCAACATTCTACTCAAAGCGAAAAAGATGTAAAAAAAGAAGCCACCGACACTTTATCAGATCTTACTCAAAGCCTTGTTCAAAAATCTCCATTCAAATCTACATCTTGTTTTATCGATGCTGCTAGCCTAGCAGACGAAGAAGATGACACAATACAGATATCAAAAGATATTAATGAAATTGCAGAAGGCACGGTTCCAGATGCGTTAATATCAGTACCAAGTCAACCAGTACCATGTTCGACAAACAAAACAGACATAAGTCCGAATGATTGGTCAGAAAATGATAATGAAGACTCTTTAGAACAAATGGACAACAAAGATCCTTTATCACCAACTATTTTTGAAATGACTCCTATCACAGAAGATTCACTTAGTACAAATCCATTTGAACAATTGCAAGAAAAAGAACAAAGCATTTCGAAAAGTAAAGTGGAGTCGATCGATCCATGTATTGCGAAAGACGACTCTATTTCATCAAATACTGTTTTCGTGTCTAATACTCCACATAATTCGATTATGTCTCTAAAAGCTTCTTCTTTAAAACAGTATGAATCAGAGGAGAGTGAAAGCGATACTACGATAGTAGGACGCGAATGTCATTCGGTAATTAAAAATCATAAAAAATATAATGAGTCATCACCGATCATATCAGGAGGTGCCTCAGTAGAAGATCACCTGCCCAATGTGGGTTACTATTCAGGAAGTCCCCTTGTACGCAGAAAAATAGAAAATACACCGATAGTGTCAGGAGCATATGTGCCACCTCCAGAAGCAGAAAAACAGACGAAGTCGCCGCGACCATCCTGTGCGCCCGCTTGGGTAGTTGATATGTCAAGCAATTCTAAATCAGATGGCAATAATCATTCCAGTAATACAAAAAAGCCTGGTGATAAATCATGTGACAGTCTTAGGAATTCCTCCAAAAACAGCAACAGTTTGGAAAATTGTAGCAAGAGTAGAAGTTCAGTTGATTCTGATAGCAGTGAGAGATCTAGCCATAAATTCTTCATAGACCTGAGCAGTCTTCCTACTTCTATTCCACCTAAAAATCAGAATGAATCTGAAACAACTAACGAAAAGAAGAACATGTTTTCAATGTACATTGATTTTGGGGAAAAACCAACATTAAAAGAAATTCCAGCTAGATTAACTTCATTACAAACAAAAAAGAACACGCAAGAAACAATCAAATCCACTCCAAGAAATCAAAAGATTAAAAGCGGTAATGACACGCCTGGGGCTACAATTACTCGAACTATTGATCCAAACAGCACTAGCATTTTCGAAAAATATGAGTTTTTGTGTGATGATCCAAATATCAGTATTCACGAAATAATTGGACTCCCAGAAAAGAGTCGTAAGGAAACCAAATCAAAAGATCGTGATGATTGCGAACCAAATAGAGAACACGAACCCGAACTAAGAAATTATCGTGGAGATCGATCTTTTCATCGGAGTCTGCGCTCTACGATTCACGAGGAATCCGTCAACGAGCATGACGACGAGCCATTTGTCCGTCTGTCAGATTTGGATAAACCCGTGCATAAAGCTGAACCACCGAACATCAAACATACTGTGAGGGCTCTCGACGAACGTATGACTAGATCTATACCAGACAGCAATTGGTGCGAACAACAAAACCAAGCCAGTACATCTAGATCTAATGAAATCATCAGTTCTTTTCATTCTGAGAACGCACTGAGCTTGAACCGGCTGTTTCCACATTTAAGAAATGAGTTCAGCAGAAGTATGCCTGGGTCTTTGTCTAGCAGGACACGGTCCCCGTTAAGGTTGGGGGTTTGCTCGAGCCCTGGAGACATCGATGACCAAACTTCGGATACGTCTGATATGAGCAGCGTTCAGAGCAGTTTCTGCCGCTCTATAGTTGGTAAGAATATTTTCTGCAAACTGTCTAGCTATTGAAAAAATCAAATTGAACATTAGGTATGTTTATTTTTGTAGAAAACAGCACTACCGAGGATACGAGTCAAGCGTCAAGTCTCATAGGAGCCTGCCAATCTCGCTTGGGACAGGATCTTCTTCGAATGTTCTTGGAAGAGATAGCCCCTGATGTCATTGTCGAGGTGTCGGGCAGAAGGATCAAAGCTCATAAGTGCATCTTATCATCAAGGTTATTTGATTTAATTAGATATTTTATCGTAAAATATTTAACTACATTTAACTTAATTTGAGAAAGACAATGTTCTCATTAAAATAAAATGTATGTATGTTTTAGGTGCCAGTATTTCGCAGGAATATTAAGTGGTGGGTGGGTAGAGAGTGCAGGTAACGTCATAGCGCTGCCACCGTAAGTATATATAACATTCTATATACCTTTTATTTTATATAGACTTTCTGTATGTCTCCTAAATATACTATATAATATTCATTATATGTTTTCAGATTTTCTTACAATGTAGTACAATTTGCCCTATGTCACATATATTCTGGTGTTTCCACGATACCAGACTCGATAAGTATTGTGGAACTTGCTACTTTAGCCGATATGCTTGGCCTGGAGGGTTTGAAAGAAGCTATCATGTTCACCTTGAAGGCAAAATATTGTCACCATTTCCACAAAGTAAGTCTATTTTACAATTATAATTAGATTACAAATAAAAAACGAGAAGAAAGACGTTTGATCTCAACTATACTTATACATCTATACATACATATCAACTATACATACACAATATATAAAACTTTATTCATGAGACATTTTAAACCTCAATTTTATTTCATCTCTTTCAGCCATGTGCAGTGTGCAAAGCCGGCGTTTTGGAATGCTTTCCGTTATGTTCGGTGTATGGACTAGACGATTTGTACCGAAAATGTTTGAAGTGGATAATCAAATACTTTCCCTGGGTGTGGCCTACTAAAGCATTTGCCACGCTACCATCAGAGTTGTTAGAAAAATGCTATCAAGAAATTGTCATCAACATGACACTCGAGAATATTATAGACACTGTATACGGATGCGGTCTTACAGGTGCGTCATCTTTTTATTTGCATTACGTAACTTGCTCTCTTCGCTACTCTCGCAAATTACGTAAGAAAGTTATGTTTTGCAGTGGAGGATTTGCATCACATCCGATGGGGAGGTGTAGTAGCGCGTATGTGTAGGCGTTTGGTGCACGCCGCGGCGCACTTCATCGCTCCAAAATTGGTGATTGTTCTCCGAGAGATAGGAACCCTACCTCCTGACCCACCGCCCTCCGCCAAACAGGCTCTTGACGAATGCATGGCCGCCGCCATTGAGTGGGCCCCGCCGGACGAGTGCTGCCGGGCCTACGCGATCCTTTCCGGGGTTGCAAGAGAAATAAGAAATCACCGGTTCGCAAAGCCAGATCTTATTACGAACGGGAACCAAAATAATGTTCCTGGCCAGGACAATCTGCTGTACGTCAGCGCAGGAAGCTGGCTTCTGCAATGCGAAGGTGCACTGGTGCGCGCCGCCCCTCGCGTGTGCTGCACGCAGGCTTTCATCGACCTTCCCTCCGAGCTCCGCAGAAGGCTGCGTGAATTAGGATGCATCATGTATGGTGGGCAGCCTCCCCTGCCTGGGCAGTCTCCAGTGCTTCAAAGCAGGAGGAGCAGGAGCACACACCACAACAAATCAAGCAAAACTCATGGCACATCGTCGGCTTCACGCAGTTTGGAAATAGATCAAATGCGCGCGTCTTTCGTGCCATATGCACCCAAACCGACGACAGTAATCACCACAGATGTTTTGAAACACAGTCATTTACAAGATACTAAAAAATCAAGCCGGACAGTACCACCGAAGGTCAGAACGACTAAAGCACAGGAAGAACGGGCCAAGTTTAACTTGTCGAAAACAAATCCGTCGCAGGAAAGATTAAATGCCAAAACACCAGCTAAAGTTCCCTTTGAACATGCCAAGCCGCGATATTTAGAACCAAAGATCAATTATGATAACTATAGAAAGTTGGCTAATACGAAAAAATTAGTCCCCAAAATATCATCGAGCGAATCTTCTCGTAATTCTAGCCCCATTCAAGCGAGGAACTTGAGGACGGGTCGTATAAAAACGAGACAAATAGATGCGGCGAAAGCTCAAGCTTTGTCACAGGTACGGTATTTGGAACTAATTTGTATAAATTTACTAAAATAGTGTTTAATTTATGTTTTCTTTTTTCTTGTACAGGACAGTCTAGCAACCTCCTCTCGGCCGCGAACGGCGGAGCCATCCACGGACTCGCTTAGCGAGTCGCAGATAAGCAATAAATATGCCACGTACACGAAGACCAAGCACACCACAAAAAGTTCTGTCGATTGTAAGTATATCCGTTTTAAGTCTTTATTAACCTCTCTTGTCTGCGATTAACCTTCCTTGTTTTCGTTTACAGCTATCAAGTGCGGAAGGTACGCTACAGCGCCAAACCCATCAGCTGCAACAAATGGCATCAAAACAAAAACCAAAATACCTATATATCTGAACTCCATCTCCAAATCACATAACACCGAAAACAAGAATCATAGTGAATCACAAAATACTTACAAGAGAGTAAGCGGTACCTCCAAAACCTCAACCACTACAACCACCAATTCCTCGGCTTCGGTCCCGCTGCGTAATAAAACGATTGAGAAGAACTCATCGTGTTCTTTGATGAACGCTACCAAGTCGAGCTCAGCGAAGATGGTAACGAAAGTCGTCAAGGAGTCGGCTCGGAGTAAGCCGGTATCTAAAGCCAGCAAGCCCAACTCCAAGCGGCCGCCGCGCCGCGGGGAGAACGAGCCGCCGGCGGATATCCCGGTCATGGAGCGCTCCGGCACGTTCCTGAAGGACGAACCTACGTTCGGTGACAAAACAACAAACATAGATTTAGACCATTGAACTGTCAATGGTAACTCTTTATAATGCGGATGCCGCAATTGGCGACTTTCGCTTACTGAATTTATGTCTATCACTATTAGCTTTGCAAGCGTGATGATGGATTGTGTATACTAATATTATGTATAACATATCTTTTTTACAATAATATTAGTGTAGATAAATACGCAGATGAGCATTATAATAACAAAGTAATCTCAAATGTTTGGAATATTGTTAGATATTAATATTTAAATGTAAAGCTATTGTATTAGGTACTATTTTTGAATTAGTATCTACATACATATTTATATAACATAATCGTATCACATTATAGTTAGATTGAATGAAATAAAAACAAATATTAATGTATATATTGAAAATTTAAAGAAAATTCAAACCAAATGTATATGGTATAGATTCGATTGCAAGCAGCATTCCTGCTGCCTATAGAGGACATAGTTTAAAACATAATAAAAGATTATCCTATTATTAATACTATCCTATACACCTTGATAATTGGCCGTAATGATAAGACAAAATAGGAATCCGAAGATTATATAATGATTCTGAAGTTTGTAAAGAACGATAATGATGACTATGGTTTGGATAAAGCAACGACTCACCAGGTTTAGAATGCCTTGCAAAGAAGAAATAATAAAGGATGTGAAGTCATACTACGCATATATTATAGACGTTAATTTTAATATTTTAAGCCAATCAAATGTACATAGCAGAATATGGTCTTAGCATTAGAATTGCTATGATTACTGAGCACAAAGATTATACCCTGGAATCATATCTTCAGAGGAAGCTTGGATAATCGCTGGACGAAGCAACTTTTACCAATATCTACCTAATTGGTAAGAATTATATTACATTTCATATCATAATTAAATATTATTGTGCAAGTATTTTCCAAAATATTAATATAATAATTTCTTTGTTTTCAGGAGGATATATCATGCATAATTTCAAAGGACATTCTCAAGCCTAATGTTTTTATAAAATATTGCTCCAGTGTTTGAACACATGTTGACCTAATATATCAACCGATATATTCAACTGAGGTAAGTTACATTTTTACTTGTTGACCAAGAGGTACAACTTATAAAATTCGTTTGAGTTACACCTTTAAAGGGAGCCGCATTCAAATCTCCTAATGGATAGGCCTATGTCCAGCAGTGGACCAGTATGGTAATGATGTTGATTCAAACAAAAAACATTTATGCGTTGTCTGTATTCTACATGTATTTTGTTAGAAATATAGGCCTCTAATTTGATACTTGTTTGAACAATGCCCGTAACATAAATATAAACCTTAAATACTGGTCATACCGACTACCCAACCACAACTTAAACGATTTAGTATACAAAAAATAATCTGTGATCAGGGGGCTTACTGTCACCTGTTTAAAAATCACGTGGCTTATTATGCTGAAGGACAGATTTAGTATTAATAAACCGGGCATTGGTTAAACAGACTTGCTGTAACAGGTGACAGTAAGTCCCCCGGTCGATGAGATCCGTGTCTGAAAATATAAATTTTTCACTCTAAAAATTATTTGTACATAGTACAGACTGTAAATAATAAAAATAAATAATTATTTGTTAATAGTACGGACTGTACCTTCTATGTACAAATAATTATTTATTTTATTTATTTACTGTACTTGTACAGTACACAGTGTATACAACGTGTAATGTTAAATGCGCAAAACCTGAAAACAGTATGATCAGAATAACGAGCTGAATCAATTAAACCACTTTCTAATATAGGTCACATTTTTCAAAAAATCTTTATTAAAAATGTTGCCCTGTCTGTTTACTAATAACGCAAGCCATCACGCGCACAAACGCGCCAAAATACGTAAACAAACTATGTCTGTCGACCAATTAAAATTTTCTCATACGCGGAATAATAATGGTTCTTATTTCAATGCAAATAGGAATGAACAAGACAATTTGAAGTAAACAAATCAATGTTATCTATCCTTATTTAACTTAAACGTAACTAATAAGAAAAAGAAATGGGGGTAGGGCGTGCGAAATTCGCGACAATGACCCTGACCTGTTTACACTAGTCTCAGCGCCGGCACATGCGTCACAGGTGCATTTTTTTTATTATCTCGATACCCCGGCGGCGCGTGTGCTTAAAAAAAACGCGACTATGGCGTTTTTATACACAAACATTCAGTATTGTAAAATGGTGAGAATATTAGCGCGTTGTAATGACAACGTTAACTTGGCAGTGCGACGGTTTTAAGAAGATATTGGAGTATCTGTATCCAATCGGACAATGCTTGCAGCTACACAGAGGCTTCGTGATTATGGTACATTTACGCCTCGGTCAATGGACAGAGGGGGTCCGCGCGTTTCAACAAGTGAAAAGCTTAAGAAAGCGGGCTGTGTTGTGTGTTCACAAAGTGGTAGACATTTTGAATCTTTTCTACCGCAACAACAGGACCAGTAAGTGGAGATACCAAATTATCTACTTAATTAATTGTAAATAAGTAGATTACGTGCCAATTATTTGTAAATACAGTGATTTAAACACGCCAACATCACGTACTTACGTTACGTAGTACCTTCCTAATAATAAGATCTTACTGTAGGTAAAGTCTGAAAATGTAGGCTACCTATGTTGCCAGTTCAAAGCCTGGAAAAGTGTGATGGAAACATTTAAATCACTGTTCAAGGATAACCTTATTTCTTTATGAGCGTAGATAGTAATAATAATAATGTCAGCGCGGCGCAGCGGCCCGGCGATATAACTACCGACTTCGCTTTCGACAGAGCGTCGTCCACAGACACAATAAATGGTCAGAAGTGCCAGTAAAACTAAAACATCACATAAAATCTTTAAACATTTTTTTTTAAATAAAAATCTCTCATAATTAGGTCAATTGAATTAAAAATCATCTGGGGTGTCTGAGGTTTTGCGCATTTAACATTACACGTTGTATAAATTACATTCTTACTAATATTACTTATAAATGCGAATGTGAGTTTATTTGTTTGTTACGCTCTCACGCTTACCTAAGCGATTTTAAATATTAAAAATTCTTTTACGAATAGAAAGCTACATTATTAGAGAGTAACATAGACTAAATTTATCCCCGTATTCCCACCGAAAAGGGAAGTAAATAAATAAACTATCTAAACTCTGATTTTTAATTATATGGACTACAGTGTCATTAGTAATGATACCACTTTATGGAAAATAAAAAATAGTAGTGTACCAATTACCAGTTGAAGTTCATTTGTTTGTTCAATTGGTAAATGCAAAACCCTCGAAGTGTGTTATTTTTCTAAAAAGCTACTTAATTAGGAAATTTAAATAAAACCCTTTTTATCGTGATATTCTTACTATTAATTTCATAAAAAAAAGAATCTGAATTGGTTCAAATTGATTTAATTTTACTTAGATTTTGTACTAAAATAATTTAAATTAAAAATAAATCGAATGATGCAGTGACCAACCCGGTTAAGATAATTGTTTTGGTAATGAAATGGATGACTGCGTGATAAAAGGGAGACAAATCACGTGTAAGACACTTGGTCATCGACAATAGTCGTCGTGCACATTATCCGTATAATCAGTGATTTGTTTGCTGCGGATTATATAGTTAGTTAATAATAATTAACTTATATGTATCACGTAAACTTGCGAATTATACGTTCTTTTAAATTATATTTTATTATTTATTAATAAATAGGTACTTATTAAAATATTAACCATCATCTCGATGATACAATTACTCAATTTTATCGGTAGAATCACTCGAGTCACCACACTTAGCTCTTCGGTTGGCAACGTTAAAGAATAAGGTGCGCCGGCAATCGGCCGCCATGGCTCACGCACAATGGTCCCCCTGAGGACTAAGTGCGGAAACCAACACACAGAACTTTAGATGGTGCGCCGGCAGTTCGTCGTCGTCGTCGGTTCTTCGCCTCGGTGAGGCGGCTACGGGCCTCGAGTTTGAGCTCTTTGTTCTTCCGTACTCCTCGAACACAGGGTGTATGTGCCTCTCGGCTAAAGAAAGTCCTCCTCTTGCGCTATCCGGTGCACATTCAGCGCGGTCGGACCCACCGGGTGAGACCCATTCGGGAGGCCCAGCAAGTCTGCCAGCCAGTGGGTGCGGCTTACAGGTGCGGCGCAAAGGGGAGGAAGTCGGTCAGTCTGTTGGCGTGTTGGCGTTAGTGGGCTATATATATATATATATATATATATATATATATATATATATATATATATATATATATATATATTTTTAAGGACCTATCTTCGTTTGTGACGGGGATGTCCGTCTGTCTGTCCTAATTCTCGTCTGTCTGTCTGTCAGGACCTGTGTCGCTGCGCATTGGGTCGTAGTGCGCGCGCAGAAAACAGGTCCTAGGATTCCTGCTTACGACTCTGAAGCGGGAACGAGGAAGAGAATTTGGGGTAGGATCGGGGATGGGGTGGGAAGGGTCGGCTGGGTTGGTGGGGAGCAGTGCAGTCAAGGCGCTCGGGTGTGTGTGTGCGGTGTGTTGGTGTACATGTGTGAGTGGGGGTGTGTGTGTACAGTGTCCTACTTGGGAGAGTACAGCCGGCGTAGTGAGTTGCGTGCCCACATTGCCCTCCTCATACCCGGAGAGGATGAGTTCGCGAGGTAATGCGCGACCCAATGGGTCAGGCGGCCGAGCGAGAAGCAGCGCGATATTATTGAAGTGCTTGTGTGGCCCGTTAACCGCGCGGTCGTACATTCGACGCGTGGATATTACCACAAAGTCCTCTATCGACTGCATCTTCAGGTCGCAGGCGATGGGGACGACGACGGAGGAACGACGAACACTGCCGGCAGTTGTCACTTTATAAATAAAAATCAGAGTTTATACAGTTTATTTTAAACAATAATGTATCGATATGGAAGAAAGATTTTCTGCCAGTCATAATTCTAAGCTAACTTAGTCGATTATTTTAATCTTTTAAAAACATACTCGCTTACCCTATGTACCGAAAGGAAGATAAAATGTTGAATATATAATTACAGATTGTCTGACGACGAGCCACCGGCCCCGCATTAAGTGCCACAATGAACGGGTCGCACGCAAGTATATCACCGACTGAGGCAGAGCAGCTAACCATTATATTAAAATAAAATAGGAATAATTGTGTAGTCTCCTCGAATATTTTCTGATCTATAATATAGATACAAGATATGATAGTTTTCCTGCAGATTTGCATTCATATACAGTTTTGAATTAAACATTGTTAGAAATCTCCTGAATTGAATTACTAGTAGATTGTATTTTAAAATTTAGCTACGAATTAATGAAGAATTGTAGTCCATAAATATTAGTTATACTTTTTGCAGAAAATTTGGACATTCAAATGTATGAATCCATATGCAAACATATTTAATTTGTAGTAAATTTGAAACCTGATCGGACAAAGAAAGTCGATTTTTCCTCTAGGTACGTAGGTATTACTATTAGCGTCATGAATGTAATATTGATTCGTAGGAATACTTCATATAATAATCATGGATAGGTATTGTCCCGTAGTATTAGAGTAGAAAGACGGTGAAAACTAGACATTGGAAGAAACGCTGGAGGGCAGAACGGCGGTATTTGAATACTGACATCACGACGAGGGTAATCTATATAATCACATGTAAATCTACTCATAATATATTATATATACATTTAGTTATCCGAACATTTGAGATTGCGATTGTCGTTCTTCTGTAGGGTTTGTACTTTTATCAGGTATTTATATTGCTGGCGGGTACGGCGACTACTTCGACTATATATTAATGGAAATTTAAGGTTGCATGCATGGTGCTCTTGATTTTCTTCTATTTATTTGGGGCCTTTTCTTACGCAGGTTGTCAATCGGTTGCTTGTAGTTGGTACCAATTGATGTCAATGTTATTTAGGTACGATTGTATGCTCCATACAATATCTGGTTCGATATCCAATTGCGTGGCTTAATATTTTTCCATTTCCACGCACTGTGCGAACCCCAATGGACAATTCACTCGGTCTAATATGTGTATTTGTTTTTGCATCCATCGCTATGACTATTTAATAGGGTAAGATATTTTACATAAAAGGATATTAAAGTATAATTATGTACTTACTTGATTACATTGTGATTCTTCCATAAATTACTTAATGTACGTATTTTAAGAATATTATAGATGATATATTCATATATGTTAGATCGATGGGTTCTTTGTATCGATAAATCTTGTTATACACTAAAATACCTATAGAGACAGTTATCACTGTATACTACGTCCTATATAACGAGGGCGACCAAAAACCTTCCTTGTGTCCAATTGTTCCCTTACTATTTAAATCGTTAATAAAATGCATTTGTGCAGTATATTGATTAAGGCGGGTCTTTAATCATGAACAGATTTGTTTTGTACGTATTTTTGGTTAAATTAATTAAGCGCTTAAGTTGTAATATCGATTATTTGTAAGATATTTATTGTAGATAAGATGAAGTCATGTTAATTATACAAGAGATGTAAACACTTTTACGTTGTCGTCGTCGGTAAACCGTCCTCGGATCGCAACAATTGACGTAAAATATTTTTATGAAGTTATTTTTTCAACTGCATCCACAAAGGTGGAGTTTGTGACTTGTGGTACATTCAATATTTTTGAATTTCATAACACTAGGTGAAAGATACTTACCATGTGATGATAGCTAATATTTATTCTAATGTTAATTCTTCTCATCAAACCAACGACTTAGATAATACTTTTTGTTGAGATTGACACTTAGCATATTATTGTAAGTTATTGATTTAGTATGACGATTAATTCGTTGCGTTTAGTTTCATTATGATTTTTATTAAATTGGTTAACTATTTTTGAAGGGTAAAGCTGTTGTCACTGTACTGATTTGCCATTCAAATTTATATAAGAAATTACAACGTTATAAAGTTTAACAGAGGTCGTCGAAATAATACCACTCTGTCGTATTGCCCTACCTACATGTGTCCAAACAATTAATATTTTTATTATTGTCATAAGTTGTTGCCGACTATAAGCGGTATTAAGAAATATTGATCAGTAAAATGCTTGCAGTCACCAGGCCGGGACTCGGAAGCATTGTAGGAAATGTTCAGTTAAATATGGGCTATGATATATTGACTAACAAATAATTTAAACGATAAATGTTCGTTTTGTTGCTCGACACGACGAGACGTCTAGTCCACATTAATATCTACAAATAGTATAAGAATTTTAGGGAAAACTGATTGAAAATTACTCATTTAGTTTTGAAAACCAGTACAATTTAATCCTAAAAGTGGCTTGTTGTATATTAGGACTTCAAAATTAGCTTCATACCCCAATAGAGGCTATTTATTACTACATGTAATAATCAAATATGGTTTACCTAAATATTTACAATGAATAAAAGTAAAAAAATTGTTACTTCTGTAAAATTTTAGAATCGCGTTTATCGTTTAACATGTATTATCGATCTATAAATATTTATAATGAGATTCAAGTAATGACCTGAAATATTTACTTTCTACACATTATGTACCTTTTTTTTTGTACGTGAGGAATGCATTTACGCACCATCCAGGTAGACCTGAGTAAGAGTCTACAAGATACATTATTTACTTTCCCGTTTTAAATATTCCACGGTGTTTGTTAAGCACCCATCACTATTTTGATCTACGACTTTATTTTTAGTTTAGTTTATTTCTTTTTATAGATAGATGAATAAGGTAGCATTTCTAGTTCAAGTCTGTCCTGTAATCTTTCTAGGTTGTCAAATTATCTGAAAATGAGTACTTCTGAGTATCCTTCTCCATTACATGGTGGTCCCTAATAAAGCAAAGTTTTATACCCAAAATTGACTGTTTAACTGAACTTCAAATGCATTTTAGGTTGATAGAAGATTCTCAGTATAAAGCACCTCAAAAATCTCCACAACTTGTCAAACTGTCTCCGAGTCTTTTTTTTAACCATAATTGTAGTAAAACATATAACAGTGTTACCTTTTAATGCGATATATAATTTCAAATAGCGAATTACAACCTCTCCAAAATATTATTTATCACACCTGTGAATTGGTAGAATCTAAAAATTACAGATTGGAATTATATAAGAGGGATTCCTATATAATATAATACAAATTGTTTTAAAACAAGGAATATTCGTTGTGACATAAAACATAGTTCAATTGCGTAAATAAGTTATATCACTCCCAACACCACCAAAACAAAAAACAATATTCATAGGATACTTATTTTGAGAAAAAACGCTTAAAAATACCTTTAACGCTTCATTCGGAGAGGACGTACTTCATATTGGTGGCATTATTGGTCATATATTAATTTGTTAAAAAACATGGTTGTAATGGTGATTTGAATTTGAACTTATTGAACGGCAATTCCGACATAATATTAAACTTAGTACCTAATTAGTTAATACATATTTGTCTCATTTCATTATAAACAATACATTTTTAACATTGTTATTTCTGATTGTATTTAGTGGCCTCATAACGTAGATTTTTCGAGATAATATTAAATGTGAAAGTTAGATGTTATTTCATATGCACCCCGTATAATAAACATATTTGTAACGGTTGATGTTAATTTCTACATTGTTCTTACCAATTATTTTTATCGACCAACTTTACTTAGGCCATAAACCCTTTATTAATGTGGTAGGTAAATGTGCTTTTTGTGACAAAACCAACATTTAATTCCATATACCTACCTACCACATAAATTGTGCATACAATTTTGGTAAGTTGTATGTAAATATCACCTGGGTAGGTAATTGATATTGGTGTCATTAGTCAGGTCCCGATCTATGTGTGTAAGCCTCTAGCTCAACATTATTTATGATTTGGTTAAATCATAAATTTTAAAGAATAATACCCCTTTTCGACCCACTTGGCCACTTCACCGGGCATTTGCCTGACACCTTAGGTAGGGTCCTGACTCTAGTAGGGGAAGTAGAATTAATATCATAAAATAAAAGCAAGTGTTACTACTGCATTATAGTACTATATTCTTTATATTATATATGTGGGATCAGAATACGGCGATGAAGATTGATAGGATCTGATTAGGGTATAAACACGCGGGGATAGTTTATAAAGTGTTAACAGCGGAGACTGAAAAAGGGCTTTTTGTAGTTGCTATTAGATGTTATTGTCTATGCCAGTTAGCACATAGAAGGCGCAAATCCCTCTAGCGGGCGCCTCACCCTGTACTTTTTTATGTGTGCTAAATAATGGCATATTAGTTACTCTCAGGAATCGAAATGTGTTCCACAAGTATGTAACGTTAGCACCAGCGGCGTAACTTGAGTTTCTGTCACCCGGGGCGGACTTCAACAAAATACAAGTCCCAATACGGCGGTCCCAATACAAGTCCCAGACCAACATGGAACATACTAAATACATCTTTAAAAATTTTACTGTTATTTAAAACTTTGTATCCACCTCGCTACGCCACTAGTTAGCGTAGTACAAATGGTGAAATGTTAACTGGCGCAAATTGTGCTAAATTTAATTATATTTTATCTAAAGTAATATAAATTAAATCATGCAAAAATATTTATTAAGCAGCTTTTTTTAAAAAACAATCTGCATTTGTAGCTTATTTATAGTTTAGTAAAAAATACCAGTTATTTATGAGAGAATCAACTATAT
This sequence comes from Glyphodes perspectalis, assembly GCA_951394215.1. Taxonomy (NCBI): domain Eukaryota; kingdom Metazoa; phylum Arthropoda; class Insecta; order Lepidoptera; family Crambidae; genus Glyphodes; species Glyphodes perspectalis. Next base: position 12,708,057 of record OX596199.1, read on the forward strand.
GTGAATAGTGCAATACCATTCAGAATACGCAGGCCTGGAATGACGTATGTTGGTAGAATAATAAAATGTAATCACTTTCAAATGATCTGTAGCAATTCTATGTCGATTTCAAGTCTTTGTATTTTATCATAAGAACAACCTTAAATTATACTCATTTAACGTAATAGTAACATAGGATTAAACTTTCGAATTGATCTCAATGATGCACAGTATTCAGTTATATAGCATTCAGGTCTGCATCAGCCATCGTTAGAAAATCTTAGGCCATGTTTATTTTTATATTTGAATCTTTATTGATTTTAATAATCAAATTCCTTTTACGTATTTATTTTCAGTAACTTAGTTTTTTACAACGTATCACACGTTGTAAAACATTATGTCGCTGGATACAGGTACAATATAAACTATTGATTACGTATTATTATGTTATTTTTATATTTCATTCTACAACTATGATCAAACACATTGTTTTCTTTCGCTTTTGAAAGTATAGCGATTATATTTGTATGAGTTTATCTTTAGTCGGAGCGTTATAATAAAAAACAAACAACATTGTTGATTGATGTATTTAAATTATATTATCTATGTATGTGTAATAATAAAATACTGCAATTATATACTTACCTCTTTGTTTTCATGCAACATCTCCATCATATTGTCTCCCGTGTCCATCGTGTGTATTGCCCCGCTGGGGCAATCACACGTGTCTATCATCGACGCAAAAACGATCAACTTTAAATCTAATGGGTTTAACGCGACACGGCAAGTTTGATGAACGAGATCATAACAACGGCGCTATCAGTAATAGATTTTTCGGTTTGAAAACGCAAGGATCTTTTAATAAAGACTTCTAGAAGTCCTTTGAGAAACAAGGCAGCTTCTTCTATTACGTACCTGTATGAAGAGTGACGTGAACTGGACTAATTTAGATTGATACGCTGCCGGGACACTTACTTTGAAAAACTGATATCTCAAAGTTTTAATTGCAAGCAAATACGTACCATACTATGCTTAGATTAAATCAATTTAATCTAAGATACTATGTCTAATATTCGACAGTAACATACCCACCTGACCTTGGTCTATATGTAAATAATGAACAATTGTAGATATCCTCGAGAAAATTATTTGATCCAATGTTATTATGGCTTTAAAATGAGTTAAGTCTCTAAAAAACGAGTGATCATAATATTTTCTTAGAAGGATTTTGTGAAATATGTACCGTTACACATTTTTTCATAGTCCACTACTACAGACGTGAATTCCGTTATGAAGTTAGTATGTACGTATTATGGATAAGGTACACATACCCTCGTTGGAGTCAGGGGAATGTACCAATTGTGATTTTGTATAATTTTTTTTTCACCTATACAACTAAATTTATTTATTAAAAATTTATACTTATTGCTATTCCTTAATAGCAATAAGTTATTCTTTGGAGATTTTGATTAAATAAAGATCAACCGTGATAGCAGGGGGATTCTTCCACTTTGCCCCACCAAGGCGCCCCACTGGTAGGGCAAAGTGGAAGAATCCCCCTAGGATAGGTAGAGTAGGTACCTGCGTACAGATTTTAAGTGTAATTGAGCCTAGGTACAATAATAAATAAATTGTTCAGCGAGTATTTTAGGACCCTTGTGAACCTTTGCGGATTTAAGGTGTTGCCTTTAAAGGCAACACGTTATAAATTGTAAATTATAATTTACTTTTTAATATATCTAGTTAAATTAATATTCTATCCAGGAATGACAAAAAACAGGTTCATAAATTAAGTCTTTTATTTCAGAAAACGATACAATATAGCATAATAGTTTAATATAACAACAATACCATACAGAAAATTTAATTTTAAGGTTTGTCTATTGTTAATGATAAAGTAAAACTAAGAATGGTTTCTCAAATGGCCTTATTTCAATACATCATCTCCCGAAATAAATAAAAGAATATTGTTTTATTAACATGACTTATAAACGAAAGCATTATGCACGAAGGAAAATCATCAATACTGTAATTTATAAAGGCCGATTCGTGTGTACTCAGGAATGTAACGGATACATTTTTTTATCGAGTGATATCTTCACCTCCTGCATATCTATATTTTATTGTTGCGCCACAATACCATGTAAGTACCAGCGTTTTTGTATAAAAAAAGCGACATCATGTACAGACACCAAAAGGCCCTCGAAAAATTAGGGTGTCATCAACTTTCGAGAGCAGGCGCAAACGCCATAGGATAATATCGTAACTGTAGCTGGCGTCAAAGGTATGCCGAGGGAATATATTTTCGGTCTCGAATCTATTATATAATTTTATTATACTATACATATACTTTCCAATTCACACTTAATGCTAATTGATAAATGTGAAAAAAATAAATGCTCAAATTACTGTAGTGGAACCTCTAGAAATAATTTTAATAATAATGATCTTGTAATTAAAAGAAATTACTAGGACACAAATTGCTGACATGGTGTGGATATCCGTTACAACCCTGGATAAGATTACCAACAGGTATCTATACCAATAGGTACCTATACATCAAAGTACATGTGAAGATGCATACAGCGGCAGAGAGATCACTGTCAACATTTTCGATTAAATGTAATATATCCCTTATCAGCAAGCGATATTTTTGCAAATACTGTACGTCATGTATAATGAACAATAAAAAGTTATATATTATATAATACAAATACACCAAAAACATGAAATTTTAATTATTGCTGACCGACGATTGTAATTGTTCTTAGCATATGTATATATATCTTATGGTATATAGATATATATAGGAAAACATATTTTTTTTAAGCCGTGAAACCAAAGTAATCGCTAAAACTTCCAAGGAGAAACTGCGTAACCACTACTAACACATTGTTTGTCGGCCATTTCATTATACAAAACAGAAACCAACCATATTATATATTACTGCTCATATTTTTAATGACTTGTACTATGTGATCGATAAAAAAATATTTCATCAAAAAGTATTTCCACATTAACATAATAACTATAAAATGCAATAATCAAGAATCAATTCTGTCTAATTATACTGACACAAATCTACGATTTAAAGGTGCTATGAACCATGACTTGTTCTAGAGTTATAGAATACTAGTCGCGGAGTTATAAACAGCCACGTTAAATTACAAATATATCTATTTTGTCGTACACTCCACACTTCGCACCGATAAAGTTCGACCTAGCTGAGCTTCGAGTTCAATGTTGGTGGACCTTGAGGAAAATACATATTGTACTAAATACCATACCAGTCCCACATAAATAGAAATAGAATCGTCATGAAGAATAACACATACGTCGCGATAATATTAACGATACCAATGAAACATATCAAGCTCAGCTAAAGCCAGAGCAGCCGCATTAAAACCCTAATATTTTAGAAGCGATAACCTCACTGGCTGTATGTCACTCCCATTGTGCATTTAATTATTTACATGGTGTTTAAATCAAGTCGCCATTAAATAACTAATTATAGTTAATTTAGCAGGATTTATATGGTGATATTATAATAACCGAATGAAGAAAATTCGTTGTAAAAAAAGTAGACTAACTGTATACGACTTGTAAATTTTGAAGGTAGGTAGGTATCTATCTATTCACTTGTTAAACCAACCGACTTTAACGATGACACTTCACATCAAGCGTGTTTTTGTGAAACGGCTCGATTTAAGATCTAAGGCGCATCTTGTGACGGCGACAAACGTCCAGATTTGCTTTAAAATTGCGCGCCGGGACTATTATGGTTGTGGCCAAGTCTTATCGCACTAGACAGTGGTGCTTTTTAATGTAAAATAAACAATACTTGCAATTAGCGGGCATAGCGTATAATACCTGTTGAGGTTCTGACAGTATTGCCTAGTCAAGTAACAACAGTAGAGGCTTTAAATGTATCTAGACAAATGCCAATTAGATCTTTTAGTCATTAAAGGATGCATATTGATATTTTACGATAGAAGTGAGAGCGAAGGCACGGTTAACAATTTACGTGAAAATGCTAAATACATAATTAATTCACTATAATATTTTTGTGTAAAATATTACATTGCTCATATCTGTTCCTTAACATCTTGTTCCTCCCACATTACGGTCAGCCTACATCAGTTATTTTAGTGCGACGCCTTATTAAAATAACATCAATACAGAATATACAAATACTCTTCATATAGTTTAATAGTTATTTGCCAGTTCTTTGTAATAAACGATTATACATGTGATATGTGCTACAAAGATTGCTTACAAACTTGCTGGTGTGTATACCACATAGATATGCGTATTAGCGACTAAAGTAGCCGAACGAAAAATACATTTCCTCATAAATTTGAATTAACAGTGAAAATATATTTATTAATTTCGCAGCAATTCGACGACTATATTAACACGGCTTCACATTTGCGACTATAAATATTTAGCCAAACTTATTTATATCACACAACATACACCACAAGAAAATGTGAAATAATTCCATTACAGTAATGCACGTTTCATTACATACGCAAATTAAAAGTAATGGTGAAAATGCATAAAAACAATCCGCAAACTGCAAACGTGATAACACTATCTATGTATAATAATTTAGAGGCACCAAACTACATTTTCCAGTACTTTATACACTTAATACTGTATAAACCCTCGCTACATTATTGTTCTAATAACTACAGGAGTATGAAAGATAGCTTTTATATTTTATTGAAAGAATATGTAAGAGTCACGCTACATTTACAAGTCTTTCCGTGATCACGAATACAGAATAGCATTGCAACGACGGGTGAAAATGTAATTAAACCGTGTTTACCATGTGTGAATTGCAGGTGTTTTATTTAAATCGGGAAAGAAATAATATGACAGCTGGAAAAGTGTAGGAGGCCGTGCCTGGGAGGGGTGGATCGGGGGAACACAAGTGCGGCGCGAGTCGAGCTCTCGGTTACTCTGGACGAGCTAAGCTGCCTTGTGAGGGAGGCGTTTGGGAATAGTGATGCCGCGACCCAAGCTTCGCGAACTACAATACCTAACCCAGGTACACGAAGAAAACATGAAATAAATCTTGTGTCTAAACACAACACAGCCAAAAACAGACACCTTTCAGAAAGTTTTCAATTAGAAATCAACTATAACATAATACTTATTTATGAAACTATCATCAAGATCCGATTCAAAACTATTTCACCAAATTGAATTTTACGAAAATAGCAAAAGTAGAAAACGTACAGTACCTGTACCTTAATATAATGTACCTCGTGATATTTTAGTAGAGTGAGTACTAGCATCCGCCCGAGACTGGCCACGGAATTTAATATTGTCAAATTCTTATTTTTTAAGTAATATAGGACAAACTTGGAAAACTTGTCTGAGGAAAGCTTATACAAGGTTAGGTGTTAGATGGTACATGCCCATTGAAATAAATGTTTTTCTACAGTATGACATGTTAACCTGGGGGGGGGGGGGGGGGGGGGCTTTGGATGTAGTTTTGATTCAGTGTTTGATTAGAGTATTCTGATACGCCATAGATGGCATGTTTAGCTAGACATGGCTCTTTGTTATGCAAACAATGTCACATTTTGGCATTGCTCATTTATTTTCAAGCTTGTTAATCTATTTAATTATCTACACCGTCTATCTTCACCCCTCCGAGACAAAACACGGAATTTGAGAAATGTACATCTCAAAAACCATTATCATACAGAAAACCAATCCACAAATTAAACTACCAAACCTTGTATTCATAGTTCCAACTTCAGATAATATAAACAAACAGACACAAAACCTTCTAGATATAATAAATATATACACAATAAGTACATATACTTCTCAATTATTTTATAGCAACGCAAATGAAATTGAAAATAAAATAAAAACAATAACAAATTTTAAACTATGACTTCCAATACAAATTAACTGATTAGTCGTTAAATTTAAATCGCGTCAGGGTGTCGATCGTGGCATCACTGGTTGGGAGTGGTGTAACAGCGGTTCCTGTGAGGTGGTGTGTGGTCACCGCGAGGCCCTAGAGACCATTCATTCACATGAGGAACTTGCCGATGATGATGCCGATGAACGCCATGACTAATGCAGTGGCCACCCACGGCATCGACGCCACCTGCGCGGTCTTCTCCGGCCCGTACGAGTGCGGGCGCACCGAGCGCCCGTCGCCACCTCCCGATTGGTGCAAGCGTAGCAACTCCTCCTAAACAAATTAATAAAATCTTAGTCAGTAACTTATTATACGAATATATCTACTATTTGCAATTGCATAATCATCTACATATTAAAATAGACAGAAATCAGGACATTCGAGAGCCGTAACGAACGAATACCAAGTGATAACCATTAAACGCTGAATAAATCAAAGTTTGTTTTATACAAATAACCATACAGGGAACTGATATACAGGGTGTTTGGCGGATGGACCGACCACATATTTTGGGATACTGGTGGGGTCGTTTGTTACCTTTTAATCCTTAAACCCTGGTAAAAAAGTCACGGTTATGGAAAAACGATCTTCTAATAATTTTTTTTAACCCTAGCATATCCCAAAAGGCGACTAAAGATGTATCGGGTTTTGGGTATATCAGTTTTGGTTAACTACGTTTTCACAATTTTTCATCTTACCCTGTCGACTTTTTTTTTGGCTGAATATGATTAAAGGGGCTTGCTGTCTCTTTGAGTCTGCCTACCCCTTTGGGGGATTACGAGCGTGATTTTATGTATGTATGTATGTAAATCATATTTCCATAGCCGTGACTCGTATTACCAGGGTCCAAGGATGGAAAGGTAACAAATTATCCCACCAGTATCCCATAAAATGTTGTCGGTCCATGCGCCAAACACCCTGTATAGTTGTATTCTTTAAGCAAAAGTGACACAATCTATATATTATATAATATAAAACCATATTGTTTTAGTATATACGAGTCCTGAAAACTGTTTGTATAGAATTGTCAATACAATCGATTGCAATAGTTTTTATGCCATGTTATATTTTGTCCAAATAAATCTGAAAAAAAAAATAAACACCACTAAAAACAATAACGCGTGTGCGCAAAGCTAGTCAAGTGGTGTTGCTTTTATACTGATTCTTTAAAAAAATAAAATATTTGACCCGTGTTTCGGTTTTCGTATATACTAAAAATAACCTTGTATAAATGATGATTCTTTGGATCAATCCAATTCTTTTATTTCCATTACTAAAGAAAATAAACAAAAACATTAAGTCCAATTATGCAAATGTCAAGTTCGCATTACGTAATACACTCCAAGAATAATTTCAAAACAGTTCGCAAAGTTTTTTTCGCTGAAGCTACAAAAATATGCTTAAAATAGATCAAACGCTATGAATTCGCTAAATTTAACATGTTATGTAATTTGTCGGAGTTACTATTCGCTGAGCTGATATAATTATTATATTAAGCTTTACATTTCAAATGAGACCCAATCATTTTATAGTCATTCTACATCGAACTCCGAACATAATCATAGATCGAGAAATGATACATGCCATTATTTTCGGAATTTAGGATCAGCAGAAAACCCCCTCCATCTTTAGAGTTCAATCTATTGTTAAATCCGTGATCTTATACGATCACGCTTGCAATTCCCAAAGGGTGGTTGGCAAGCAGAGTTCAAAGAGCGATATATCCCCTTCTAGTTGGGTTAGCTGGAAAATCTTGAAAGCTAACTTGCCGCCTACACAACCCAATTCAATATTAGTTGCCTTTTACAACATGTTATGCAAGACAAACACAAATGGTAGATCCTTTCTCAAGCCTGCTTTTGTCTGCGCCAGCAATATGTCTAATTTTAAAGGTTTTCTTTAAATAATCCAGCATAACCATTAATAAAAACCTTTTAACTTTTCTGTTCGGTAACGCTTTTACCGTTTCGCAAGTCAGATACTATTACTATAAAAAAACACATTATGTAAACAGCAAAAAAGAAAATAAGTTGCAAGACAAGGATAAGAGTGTTCAAATAAAACAATAACGCAAATAATAAAATAGTGCACTCGCAAAAAGCTTATAAAATAAAGCAGTAATGTTCAGCCAAGGCTAACTTATAAAGAAAACGCGTTGGTAACAAATACATGACAATGTTCTAATCATCGGTCAATTGTTTTGTACTGTGAGTACACACACTACACAGTACTGAGGACATCACACTTATGCCAGTATATCTGCTCCATTATACGGAACTGATTGGAACGAATCATACGAAGAGATTATTTTTATTGTTAATTCAGAACTTAATAAATGTCATTTTGATAATTCGACTTCTATTACACAAACGATATCAACCAATTGAACATCGAAAGTTTGTTTTTGTTATAAGGCATAGAAATTAAAACTCCAAACCGGAAAAGAGGTCGGCGCCCCTAACTAGACGTTAGGTTAGTTTAGTTGCTCCAAATGACAGTTCCTGTCAGTTTTGTTTTTTTTACGGTACATCGTATTTAAATAGAGTATTTGCCTGTAGTACTAAAAAAAAGGCTTCGCATATAGTTAGTTTAGCTTCGCATATAGTCAATTTTTTTTTTTTGGAAAAATAGACAAATATGTTTTACCAAATTATCAAAATGCCGATGTGTCAGGTGGAAGGCTGCAATAATTATTACTTGAGAATAAAAATTCAATCACATTTCACAGATAACTTAGTAATAATTTAAAAGTATTAATTGATTGAACTTAAAATCATACAAACACGTATGCGATTTCGGTGTTGCTAGAAAACAAAATAATCTTACCCGAAAAATTGGGACATTCGTCCTTTGTTAACTATGACAATGTATTTGTTAGATAAAAAATGTATATTTTATTCCCTTACTTATAGACACAATGTTCTTTGCAATTGGAGTACTTACAATACCATTCTTTATTAGTCTAAAGTAAAATTATTCACTATTTTTAAAAGAGATTTAAAAATGATTAAATATTTCTGATATCTGGTATCCCTAAGAATCTCACGCACACATGCATAAATGTGGCTTCACTCTGTACTATGACAGCATGGAGTTCTTCTTTTTTTTCTACGTGTCGAAACCTAAGATTTATGCGAACAATATTTAGTTTTTATAGGAAAATGTATACTTCCAAAAATATATCAATTTGAAATTACAGTAAGTATTATATTCTCCAAGTGGAATTATTTTTAAAGCTATTGATGTCTTATAAGTTTGTTTTTGAAGAAATAACATGCCTATTTTGTTATTTCTTAATGTTTTTGTTTAGAATTCCAAATCTGATTTACAGCTATAATTATGGTAATATCTTTGAAATTCATTAGTTCCTTGTTGCCCTTATGTAGAGAATTTGTATATGTTACCATTAATTTTAAATCATATGCTATTTGATGTAAATAGCAACTAAATTGATTACCCAGTAGAATAGAATAGAATCATATGATTACATAAAATTTTGCATTTGTTCGTGTATGTTATTGCATCAAGAATAAATATTTGCTTTATTTCTATGTAATTGGCAATGATTAAAATTTATATCAGAAGCTTTATTGTCCGGATTGCATTTGTATAAGAACAATCAATCAGCTAATATATGACGTAAATAAGTATCGTCAACATAACATAACATAACATAACATAACATCACGCCCATAATCCCCGAAGGGGTAGCCAGAGTCAAAGGGGCAGCATGCCACTTCAACCACATTCAGCCAAAAATAAAGTCGGGCTGGGTTAGATGGAAAATTGTGAAAAAGCAGTGACAAGCGGCTAACCTGTCGCCTACACAATCATACACCTCATTAGTCGCCTTTTACGACATGCCAGGCAAGAACCACAGTTGGCATATTCTTTTTAAGTCCCAGACCAACATGGGACAGTGGGCTGGGTTGGATGGAAAGCTGTGAAAAAGGAGTGACAAGTAGCTAGCTCGTCGCCTACTCAGTCACATACCCAAAAGCCCGTAAACCATTAGTCGCCTTTTACGACATGCTAGGCAAGAACCACAGTTGGCACATTCTTTTTTTTGCCCCACATCAACATGGGCCAAGTCCCAGACCAACATGGGACGTCAACATAAATATAAATAAAAAAAAGTGGTCGGTATGACTTCAAATTAACTTTTATGTCTTTAAATTCTATGACAAAATGCTTTAAATAGACTGACTATTATAAAGCGTATAATTTTCTATAAATTATAAATACTTATTTTACTAATTACTTAAATCCAACTACAATGAATAGGAATCTTTTATTGTACGTGAAATAGGGTGAGCGTGAAGCGTACATCCAAAAAGCTTTAACAGTGGTCAGGGCCAATAGGTGGGCCATAATTAACATATAAAGCTCTTGTGTATCTCCGTAGCTTCTACCGACTATCTAAGACCTGCTATGCCCGCGGTTTCACCCGCGTTTATGGAGTACAGATGATAAAGATATTCATGATTGCATCGCAAACGTATCTGATTTGAATTTGACGCACAATAAATTTTTATATCATTCAGATAAACAGTAAATATAATAAAACTTCACGTGTTTGCATTTTTCTATTATATATAAAGCTATTTTTTTTATAAGATTGTAAACTCTTTTCTTTGTCTGATATGTAGACACAAAATCATAGAATGATGAGGAGGATTTCCTTCGTGTATACAACGTTATTTTTAGTATATACGAAAACCGAAACACGTTACATACTTTTTACAGTTAAATACATTCATAAAAGAATCAGTATAAAAAAAAGTAATGGTATCTTACAAACTCACTCAAGTTACAAGATTTATGAATTGGCTCGTTGTTCTTGCGCAAATATGGTCACCGTACAGCGCGCGTGTCTCGCTTCGGACGACTTGTACCACGTGACAAGCGATGAGCCCGCGCGAGACTGGTTTTAATTGGGTATACTTTATTTAAACGTATTAAACGTATATATCGGATGGAGGCGGTGCACGCTTGTTAAAGTTGACATATTTTTTAGTATATAGGCCATATGAGAAGACATTAAGCTTTACACATATGAATGACATATAATAAATAGTGACCATGTATTTCCGCCGGCGATACGTACACTATTCCATATGAATATAAGTCCTACAGTAAATATGTGATTACAATTCGCAAGGCTCATGCACATATTTATCGTTTATGAGTTCTTTACCAATACTAAGTTATAGTTAGGCCGGCCGAGTTATTAACACTATGACGTCACTTCAATAGAATGTGTGAGTGGTTAACGAGTATGGTTTAATAAATCTTTCATACAATGTATTAACTTAACTTTCTTAAACATTTCCGTCATAGTGGTATTTCCTCAATGACCTGAGTATCATTATAATGACTTACTTTTAATTGCAGGTTTTCTTGCCTTAACTTGCTCTCTTCTTCCCTCAAAAGAATGACTTCTAAGGTAGCTTTTTGCAGATCACTTTCCACATTTTCGGATTTAGGGAAAGTCTAAAAATAAAAAAAAATAAAAAATTTAACAAAAATTACAAGATCTGTAGTTACCTCATTAATATATTATAAAAAACTGTACACAATAAACCACATATATATACATACATTGCAAATAAAAAAAAAACATGCATTTCGATGTTAGAACTGGTTGTTATTTTTACTTTATATACGATCCTATAGATAGTAATAGCGAAGTATCATGTATGCCAATTGAAATAATAGTCACGTGATGCCGAAATGTTCTTAACTTGAGTGCTTGTAATAAGCCATAAATAAATAACTAAATCGATTAGCCGCATTGCTTGCCGCCGACAGTTCAAAGGATACATGGCCAAAAATTACTAGTAGCGGTTTAATGGATATAAAAATATGGAACAAGGAATACCGTTTTCGCGCTTAACGTTGCAGATGTGTGGTCATCCTCCTTCCGCTTTGCCTCATTTTGGATGAGACCTTCAACAGCGTCCTGTAAGACAATTTGAATAACATGCCAAGCTGAGACCAACTTTAACCCTCCATTAATAAATTGAGAAGGTTTGACGATAGCCGTATACGAACAGAAAATACATGAACACTACATGAAATTCAAATGTATATGTTCATCATCATCTTCCAAGCGTTATGTCCCGTGCTTTAGACAGGGCCAGTGGACCATGATCCAGGATTTAGCAAGTCTGGTAAATTGAAGCGACTGCCGATCTGACCTTCGTAACCCTAATATAGGGGAACCAGAGAATTTTTTGGATCATGGTTACAAAGCCAAAGTTGTTTGAATGATGAACGATGTTTTCTCACACCGCCGAGCTAGTAGTAGGTATAAATACGTACATAGATTTGAAAAATCCAGAGGTACGTGCTCGGGTTTAAACCCGCAATCCTTGGTTATGAGGCGCGTGACCTTACCACTGAGCTACCACCGGTCTTAAAAATGTATATGTTAAGATGGCCATGATTATGTGAGGTATTGACATTTGATATCTTAAGACATTGACATAATGGGCAAATTAAAAATTAAAAAGCTCAAATATAGCAAAGGTAATTTCGTTTCATGCAACAAGAGCTCCTTAGATACTCAATCTACTAGCCCTCCCGCCCTCCCTACTCCCGAACAGTAATCAAAATGTATAATAGGCCAAATAAAGCTATATTGCTTTTTTTTTACTAGCTCGATGGCGCATTTAGTAGTGACCCTACCCTATACGCCAACAGTTATGGGTTCGATCCCCACCCAGGACAAACATTCGTATGATGAATACTTGTGTTTGTTCTATGTCTGGGTGTTAATATTCAATATTTAGGTATATATTTGTATTACCACTGTTGTTTCTGATATCCGTAACACAAGTGTTTAAGCTACTTACTTCGGAGTCAGATCAATGTATGTGATACAGTCTGATATTTATTTATTTTATTTATTTAGGCCTATACAAGAACAGTAATTTAATTCGGCGATATTAAAATAGAGGATGACAATTAGTTCAGTACATATAACATTAAAATTCGTATTAGTTTGAGGGGAGCTGCAGTCCATTTACGGTTAAATGAAAATGGTACCACATATCAAGTCCTGATATAAGGAGCTGAACACGATAAATCTTTATAAAAGCTAAAATAAAATATTATATCACCTTTGTTGTGTCTGCAACAGCGATCCGCTTCTTCGCAACTTCATTCGCTGTTTGAGCGACATTGTCCCCAGCATCCTGTAATTAGAAGATAAACTATTTTTTCCAACACGGGTTTACAATGAAGTCTGTATCTCGTTTCATTTCAGTTTTAGGTTTAAGTAAATTAAAAGGAAATTATCCTAGGAACATTAATCTATGCTATCTGGGGTATACTTATGCAGTTTTGAATTGCCTTTTTACAATGGGTAAGAACAAATTTGAATTTGAATATCATAACTATTATTTTTTAAAGGATCTATAGATCTCCAGTAGTGCACAAAAACAATTATGAAAAATGAACCACTTACATTGAGATTGCTACCACGTGGAGTCTCGAAGACACACTTCAGCTTGTAATCCATGAGCTGATCAGAACTGATCTCTTTCCACTGAAACCATATTGCATTGTAAACAATTTTATTTACTTTAGGTTTTATTTTAGTACACAATCAGTATCTATGTAGGACGTGTAAATATATATCTGATACATACCACTTGATCTATGTTAGTCTTTCCTTCAGGTGCAATGACACTTTGAACCATGAACTTATGTTTATGTTTTTCATTCTGATCAACATAAACTGGTTGTGGAGTAACTGCAACAGAGATGAACACATTATATGTATGTCACTAATATCACAATTTCGCATGCGTAGATACTATGTAGAATACTCACTGGCTATTTCAACCTTCGAATTTGGCTCAAGCAGTCCAGAATTAGGACGAACGCAGTATTTCTTTGGCGCTGTAGTTTTTATCTTGAAGAGTACTGTCTCATTGCTTGGATTTATAAGCCGCATATAGGTGGTATACCCTTGCTCAAACAGTCCTGAGAAATCAACTAAAATTATCAATAATATTGACTATACCACAAACCTTAAGTTTAAATTGTAAATGCTTAATTTAAACTCGCAATGGAATCTTGGTAGTGCAATGCTGGTCAATATTAAATTTTGACTAAGATTAGTATTATATTACCTTTATAGCAATTGCATTTTTTATAATCTCAAGGTTAATTTTCATAACTACAAGCTTTTGGCAAAGTAGTTTATACATAACAGTGATTACTGTTCACACATTTCCCCCTACATTCGAAAAATACGAAATGTAAAAAGTAGATAGACCTACACATTTTCCTTTCTAAGTATTGTCAATTATATCCACATTTAACATGTTTCTCTCTTTTGTATTACTTAAAAAGTTACTTTAGTCTTGACTCAATGCCCTTCTGTAATGGAATTACTTATTATTAGGTGCTATTTGGGAAGATGCTGATGAAATGTATGATGACTTTGCATAAACGCAGACACACACACACATATATATGTGCACATCTAAAATCTTCTTTATTCTCTCTCGTAAAGTCTAGTAATATTTTAGTCCTATTTATATTATAAGAAACAAACTCAAGATAAATCTTGAGTTTGTTTCTTATATATTCATAGTAGGTAAACTTTGTTACTAGACTTAAACCTCTTTGTTAAAGATACAATGTTTTAAATCACATTGTGTTGGTTTTAGGTAGGACTTTTTTCCATAAATTTTGATGTTAATTGCCATCATATGGAATAGATCACACATACTTGCATTCATATTATAATTGTTTTTTTCTTTAATTGTCCATACAGTAAATGTCATATTATTATAATAGTTCATGTTTCTTTAACTTAAATTCAATAAAATTATGAAAAAGTAAAATAAGCTTCTTGTTAAGTTCTATTTGCATATATACAATAACATGAACCATATAATCAAATTTTTAGATGACATCTCACTTGGATATTATGAGTACCAAAGACACACTTTCCTTGAAAAGCCTGTTGTCACAATACAACTTCAAACATGAAAAATACTAGAAACATATTTTATGTACCTAATTTGCTGTAGCAAGATCAATCAAAAACATTTACAATTATTGTGATATCACATGAAGATAAATACAAAAAGGAGTTGACAATAGATTAATGTGGTTAGGTATCTACCTACTCATTAATGTGGGTAGGTACATATCTATGTACCTACCCACATTAATGAGTTGTAAACTTATGTAGGGTAGTGATGAAAGAGACTCGAGTCCTTTATAATACAACTAGCCTCTTTTTACACGACTTTGCTCTAAAATGAAGACTGAAGCTGTTAGTCATAATTAGTACGCCTCAGTTGGTTAATGTATCAGACTAGTAGACTAAAACCACTGTAACAATAAAAAATTACTGAAACGGCTCAAAGCGGCTTCTGTGCGAGTAAAACGTTTAGGTTGAAATGAGATTCCTTTTTTTTATTATATTAAGTAAAACCATTTATTTAATGGATAATGTTAATAACT
This sequence comes from Glyphodes perspectalis, assembly GCA_951394215.1. Lineage (NCBI taxonomy): Eukaryota > Metazoa > Arthropoda > Insecta > Lepidoptera > Crambidae > Glyphodes > Glyphodes perspectalis. The sequence goes on from OX596199.1 coordinate 12,723,472, forward strand.
GAAGGTACTTTTATTCTCCAGGCAGTAGGTGGTATAAGCAAAGTTCTAGTTGTATCAACACACGCCTTACGACTCTCGACTCCCCAGGCGATGAGTCGCCTGTCTTTTAAGTCCTTTAAGCTGTTTAATCCTTTTACGTTAAACAACTTCGTCTAAGAAGGCTAGTCTTATGACTAAAGGTTGGGGACTCAAAGACTGAGTCAATCGTGAGGCGTCAAAAATAAGGCGAGTCTTTATTAAAAGCCTTAAAAGACTGAGTTTCTTTTATCACTAGGTGTGGGTCAATGTAGTAAAGTACAAGAGTCATACATGAGTATCACCATAGTGTTTTACTACTGGATAAAGAGGAGTAATTAAACTGTTTGTTAATTGTAAATAATAAACAGATGTCTACAAACAAGTTAAAATCTTATTTACAACTGAACTAGAAACTGTATACAAGTTGTCATCCTGATCTTGGTTAGTGTTTCTCAATAACCATACCATGAGTAGATTTTTATATTTAAATTCTAAAATATGTTACATATTTTGTAATAAAGACTACAGTGACTGAGGCAAACATAACTCTGAACCATTTGACTTGCTTGTCAATCAAACACCTGTAATTATCAAGTATTAGCCCATCGCACGTATTATATATACTTAGGTACCTACTTGATATATCCCATATTGCATGGTATCTACTCTAGTAGTACCTAATTATTTTATTTCACTTTCACGTATTCCAAAAAGATACGGTCAGAGGGTAGGCTTAAACTTAATTGATTTGCACTATATATATAGTTCGTTAGTTGTAGCATTGTATCTATAGTGTTTGTCGCAGTTACAGATCTCCGTTAGGCACATCAATATATTTCTATATACACAGTTGGGGGCCGAGATACACCCATATATCCGTTCATATTGCTACATTTATCTTGATTATGGTATTACGTAGGAAATCAATCAAAAATCTATGAAAAACATGAAATACCGCACCCTGACAAAACGCCGATATCTGGAAATAGAAACTCCATTTGTCAGCAGTTAGCTAGCTCACGACCTATGTAGTACACTGCCCAAGTTTCCAATGCGGCGATTAATGCTTAAGCACAATATCGAATAGGCACTCACCTTTAAACTTTAGCTCGTTTTGCGGCTCTATAGTCAACACCTGGTTAGGCATTTTGTAATTATTATATTTTCAGTTTATATTCAGAAAAATGAATGTTCCGCGATGTCGGCCAAGCGAACGATGAATGATGACGAATTCGACATGCGCAATGCGCATGCGTTCTCTTTCTTTTTCTTCTGGTACCCTATTCTCAAATCGATCACACGTTGTTTGAAATATTTTAAAGTAAGACTGTAAATTAGTTCAAGAGACAAAATATGATAATGAATGATAATTTTACTTTAAGTGGAATAAAATTTATCGTATATAAATGTTCTTTTGACTTCTATTAATATTTTCAATACTGATTAATTTTAGTAAAATGTCAGAATAAAACCCCTAGAAATCAAATTGAGTGCGCGCGCACATTCGTGTCGATCTTTATAAGTTGTATGATCGGATATATCTACATACAGGCTAATAATTATTTTATGTTTCTTGGAACTATAGGTACATATTCATATATAAAATGAATAAGGAGAACTGTTTCCTTCTTTTTTGTTTAATCCAGGACAAATATATTCTTGTAACAAAGCATCAGAGACAGAGACTCTTAGACTCCTTCTTTTTTGTTCAATCCAGGACAAATATATTCTTGTAACAAAGCATCAGAGACAGAGACTCTTAGAGTAAGCACTCTGCTTTAAAGCTAATCGTATTTATTAATGTTTTTGGTTTTGAACAATTACAAAAAAAAATCTTAATATATTGGTTATTTTAATTACTCTTGTTCCCTTGGTACATATGGTACCTACCTAACTAACTGACTAACTAAACTTCACGCCACTTCCCTAGCGGGGTAGGCAGAGAGAACCGACCATAAGGTACCTAATTAGTAAAAATAATTAAACAATTACGTGAAGTACGTGATCTCTGCCTACCCCCATGGGAAAAAGTATTAAACAATTAATTAATTACGTCCATCACAACCATAGTACAATTCTTAACTTTTAGTTTGGACTTTAGTTTTTCCCTTTAACAGAGAAACAATTACTATTTGTAAAAATATTTAATAAAGGATAGAATTAAGGTTAGCATTTGTAATTTTTGGAGTTAATGTGATGGCGGAAAGATCTTTTTCTGAAATATCGTTTTATATATATACGATATACGGAACAAAAAAGCAAAAATTCAACAAATAGGATGTTATTGTCTAAAAACAATTATGTTATAGGCCGTGCTATCTGCAGAAACGTCATAATAATACTACATTGCATTTTTTCGTCTGGTGTCGCTGACACTGACATCTGAATGTCAACAGAATAGAGAAAAAAGTATGTCAAAAATCTGAAACGGGTCACAGTCAGAACTGAAAATTTAATGTAGTTTTTTTAAAATAAACATTGTTTTTGTATTTGAAATGTGTTGCATAACATGCCCGTGAAGGCTGGTTGTATCTGTTTACCCTCCCCGTAAATATGAGTTATTCAAACATAAACATTATTGTTAATTCTTGTCTAAAATTAGATCCTGGGCTTCGACAAAAATTATTAGGTAACTGGAATAAAGACTTTTTATTTGGTTGTACGCCGACTTACGGTCGCTCTTTCCATTTATGCAAAAAATTAGAGCAAGCTCAAAAAGATACTGATACTGTACTTCCGTCACCCCAAGAAGTAAGTTTAAATCACCTATATATTTTACTTAGATACCTGGATAATTCAAAACGTACGTGCCGACCGGTTTAAAATCCGTATTAATAGTAACAATAGCACTTGAACCTATAACTTATTAGAGATTCATATCCAAAGGAGAAAAATGGGACCTTATTACTAAGACTCCACTGCCAGTCTGTCTGTCTGTCACCAAGCTGGATATCATGAACAGTGATAGCTGAATAGCTGCAATTTTTACAGATGGATGTATTTTTTTTTGCAGCTATTACAACAAATACTAATGACAAAATAATATATTTAAAAAAATAAATTCTCCAGACTGACTTACCAATTCCCTAGTTCTAAACTAGGCTTATAAGCTTGTGCTATGCATACTAGATGAATGGATAGACATACTTAAATATGTTTTATAAACATCCATGACTTGAGTACAAATGTCCATGTTTATCACATGTAACATTTGCGCCTAAGCGGGATTTGAACCTGCAATCCTCGGCTTTTTTTTTTAATTTATTATACCTTTCATTGCTAACAATTAGCAGTTTAAATTAACATTCTGTTTTATTTTTATTAAAATTTCTGAAATATCTTTGCCATACAGAGGTTTCCCCTAGCCTTTTCCACCATTCTTTTATTATGGCCACCATGCCATAGTGGAATGCTATGGCATTGAAAAGCTACTATTTTCTTTATTTTGTAGGACTATAATTTTCTTTACCTTTAATACTTACTTATTTATATTTAATACTTTATTTAGTTAGTTAATATCCATCAAATCAAGGTTGTAATGTAGATTTTCTCTAAGCTTGATAAAGCTCTTTAATTATTTAGCAAATGGGGTGGTATTTATAGTAAGTAGTTGTTTAATACAGCCTATTTAATCATAGTTTATGTTACCACATTCTAGGTAACTGTCTTGCTGCGAAAAAATGAGTTCAACAAGGAGTTCACATCAGGATCTGTTAAATCATATGATTCTAACCAGCTGGCATCCAATGATCCTATTGAGGATACTAGAAGTGAAGCGCAATGCAAGATGACATCAGGTATTTGTATATACCATAATGCAGTCCATCTTCCTAGTGATATAGGGGTCCATCAAGAATGCTATTTGCAGCAAATTGATATAAATAAGTTAACTTAAAATTATTCCAATTGTATATATTGACTTGGCCATCGCACTAAATAATTTAATTTATACGTGTTTTCATGCGATGGCCGAGTCTCAATATATTTATATAAAACGTTAAAGATTTTTAATATTGATATGCGTCATTATAAGATGCTTTTAATTATTACGTAGCAACTTAATGCTTCGAGTACGGAGATTCCAGACACAATCGATTTTCAATTGTTATGGATCACGATCGTGGTCTTAGGGACTGGACGTATTAAGACAGGAAGTCACTTAAGTAGAGACTGAATATATTAATAACCGACTTGGTATTACATGGATCTCACAACTTTTTACCGTAGAACAACTGAGTTGCGAGACTGGGTTTTTTTTGACAAGTATTGTTTTTGATGGGATATATGTTTGTTGTGATTAGCCGCTTAACCTAAATTGTTTAGGAGGGTATTGTTATTAATTCACTCATTTTCATACATATCTCTAACAAATCAATACTCTACATCTAAGTTCAAATTGAAAGTATAAATTGGAGGAAAATATAAAACAGTGCCATAGTATGGGTTCTTACCACTGCATGTAAATCAAATTTACATCCCTATTCATGTCATGCCGCATCTCACTTATTACTGTATTTCAAATTTCAATACCCCAATAAAATGTAGTCTCATGTTGGTAATTATTTTTGGACTAATGGCAGGGATATAATAATAATAATAATAATAAAGCTTTATTATTCCATATAAACTAGTTACAACTCAAATGCATGCTTATCTAGTTGTTGATCTATATGGATCCCTTCCGGGTAAAAGCCTCCTCCATCCTGACCCATTTTTCTCTATCCTGGGCCAGCGTCATCCATTCTGTTCCGACTGCCTCGATGACATCATCGGCCCATCGCTTTTGTGGTCTACCCCTTTTCCTTTTTCCGGTCGGTCCCAATCACCTTGTTGTTTCCGACGCCCATCTCTTCTCACGATATCTGGAAATGTGTCCAGCCCATTTCCATTTAAGGTGTAGGGCGTGTTGAAGAGCGTCTGTAAGTTTTGTTTTCTTCCTTATTTCTTAATTTCTAATTTTTTGGATTCTTCTTAGTTTTAGTATGCTTCTTTCCATAGCGTGTTGACATGTTGTAATTTTGTTTTTTATTCTATTTGTGTATGTCCATGTTTGGCATCCATATGTGAGGCTTGGTAGAATGCAAGAGTCCATTACTATTTGTTTAAGCTTAAGACTGTAATCTCCTTTAAGGATTTCCTTGAGTTCCCAGAATTTCTTCTAGGTGCTATTGACCCTCCTGTCTACTTCATCTTCATTGTTTTTTGTATCAAAAGACATTTGTTTCCCAAGGTAGATATATTGATTCACATATTCAATAGAGATGTCTGACACAGTAATATTGTTTTTTATATGGTTTGTCATTATTTTTGTTTTGTTTATGTTCATGTGTAATCCTACTTTTTTGCTTTCATAGTCAAGAGTTTGTATCATTTGTTCTAACTCGACTGCTGTGTGTGCAAAAAGGACGATGTCGTCAGCGAATCTAAGGTGGCTTAACTGATGGCTCTGTATCTTCAATCCCTTATTCTTCCAATTTAATTCTTTGAATATTCCTTCTAAGACTGCTATAAATAGTTTGGGAGACAACGGGTCGCCTTGTCTGACTCCTCTCGCTATTCTTATTTCTTCTCCTTTGGCTTCCAGACTTACTCTGCTTGTACTTTGCGAGTAAATATACTTTTGACCTCTATGTATTTCTTCTCCACTCCACACGAAACGAGCGCCCTCCATATAGAATTGTGCTTTATGCTATCAAATGCTTTTGCATAGTCTATGAAGGCTATATAGAGAGGGTGATTGTATTCTTTATACTTTTCGATGGGTCTAATGTGTGTATGTGGTCTATAGTGGAATAGCCTGAACGAAAACCCGCTTGTTCGATCGGTTGGTTGTTATCTATTTTAACTGATATTCGGCTCGTTATGATGGAAGTAAAGAGCTTATAAATACTGGACAATAAACTTATGGGCCTGTAGTTTCCAATGTCTGCTGGGTGACCTTTTTTGTAGAGGAGTATTATGTCTGAACTACACCATTGTTTGGGAGCTTTTCCAGTTTCCAGCACTATATTGAACAGTTTTTCTAAGTATGGGATCAAGATTGGTGCGCCAATTTTTAATGCCTCATTACATATATTATCTGGTCCAGCACTTTTTTCAGTTTTTAGTTTTTTTGTGTGATTTAGTAATTCGGTATTGCTTATTGGTTCTATCTCTTCTTGTTCCTCTGTATCCTCGTAAATATCTAGGTTATCTCCAAGAGCGTCTTCAGGTGGTTTCTTGTATAGCTCTCTGTAAAATACTGTTGCGTGTTCTATGACATCTTTCCTGGTCATGATTTCTGCATTGCCTTTTTAAGTTTTTGAATCCAATCTTTTTGCGTGTTTAATTCCTTGAATGCTCGTTTGGAGCTTCTATACATGTTCAGGTTTTTTCAGTTCAGGTTCAGGCAGGGATATTATAGTATGGTAATTTTGAAATATAGTGCTCCAAGTCTATCTGCCTCCATTGCCCCTATTACGTTATACCATTGTTTTAAACTACCAATCTTCTAGGTACTGACTCATTACTTTTACACTTTTTTGGCAGGGGAAATATTTTTGTTAGTATAAATCCAACTACAGTTTTTAATTAACATCTGTTATAGCTAATGAATGAGGAGCAGTATAGGTTATATCTTATTTATGAATAATTATGATATTTCTCAGGACTTCTGATGGGAGTGTTTGACGGACATGGTGGCCCTGCGTGCGCACAGGTGATATCCAAACGGTTGTTAAACTATGTGGCAGCAGCATTATTGCCTATCAGTGACTTGAAGAAATATGTTAATAAGGAAACAAATGAAGCTTTATTAGAAACATTTAATGACAAAGTAAGTCTTATTAAATATAATGGATAGAAATTTATAACACATACTACCTTTTGTTCCACGCTCAGTTTGTCTTGCAATTTTTATTGTGTACAAAACAGAAGGAGTCCAGAGCATTATTCCGAAACTATCTGACCGACCGTGAAAACTCTGAATAGTCATTTCTTCGATAAATATATTCTACGAATATTCGCTTCACCACTAGTCGTTTTGGCGATAGTATGATAATTGGCTGTCTAACACTGAAATAATTTTTCAAATTGGACCTCGGAAGTTCCTGAGATTAGCAGGTTTAAGCAAGCAAACAATCCAACTCTTCAGCTTTATAATATTAGTAATAGTATAGATTCTAAAGCAAATTGACCATAGGTGAAACTATAGCTTGTAGAATCATACTATCGTCAAATAGACTAGCGGTGAAACAAATATATGTAGAATATATTATCGGCGAAATTATTATTCGGAGTTTTCACGGTCGGTCAGATAGTTTCGGAATAATGCTCTGGACTCGAAATAAAAGAGTTCATAATGAGCCCCAACATTATTTATTGAATTCACTACTAAATATTATAATATTACATTATGCATGATTGATTACATTACATGTTCGCTAAAATAATAGACTTAGACAACTAGTTACTACATTCTTTTTTTTCATCTTTTTCAGGTTGATATTGTAGAAGATTTGAAAGTGATGTATGAAAATAGTTTTAAAGAATATTTACAAGTACTTGTAGGTGTTAATAGAGAAAGTACAGATGTGCGCACTTCATTAGAACAAGGAATTATAAAATTAGATAGTGATATATCTAGAGAAGTGGTTGAACCTTTCAAGATGTCTGGTAAAATAAATCCGAAGACGTTATCGGTGGCATTGTCGGGGGCGGTCGCTTGCGTCTCGCACATCGACGGACCTCACCTATACGTGGCGAACGTCGGCGACTGCAATGCTGTATTAGGCACCTTGACTGACGACAACGAATGGGTCGCGAAAAAAATAACAAAAGAGCACAATTCTGAAAATTTTGACGAATTAAAGAGAATCTGGAACGAACATCCCGATAGTGAAAGAAAAACTGTGATACGGAGAGACAGACTGCTTGGGGAGCTAGCTCCTCTGCGCAGCCTAGGGGATTATCGATATAAATGGTCTCTAGACACTTTGAACAATGTAGCCGTGCCTCTTGTTGGGCAAAGAGCTATTCCACCTAATTATTATACTCCGCCTTATTTATCCGCCATGCCAGATATATATTACCATAGACTTACGCCAAAGGACAGGTTTTTGATAATAGCTTCCGATGGAATTTGGGATATGATGACGCCTCTGCAAGCAGTAAAGTTGGTTGGCCAGCATATGAAAGGCAAAGTGTTCTTTAATCCACTTAAGTTACCCAGAAAGAATATTCAGTTGGGCGATATAAACGAGCTGCTATTGCATAGAAAAGAGAGCTTGAAGAGCAAGCCGAAGGATAGGAACGCTGCCACTCACTTGATCCGGCACGCCATTGGAGGCACAGAGTACGGCGTGGACCATTCGCGGCTGGCCCATTTGCTTAGCCTGGCGCCTGATGTGAGTCGTATGTTCAGGGACGACATGACCGTTACGGTAGTATACTTCGATTCAGAATATTTGAGACAATGTCCGGCTTAAAATGTGTATCAAGTGTAGTATTCCACAAGTTGTGTGAGCTAGCTGTGCGGTGTGTCGGGTTCGAACCGACCGGAGCAGGCGGTATCCTAGTTAATACAAGTCCGGGCCGCACCGGGTTTCCTCTTCGCTTCCGCACTGTTCGAGGAGAGGTTCAGAAAGTGCTTAGTCTCTCCTCTCTCCGGCACTCTGTACGTCAAACCAAAATCATCGCCTGGGGCCTTCGCACACTATAAGCTGACTCACACAACTTTTATGAATCGCATATTAACTTTGCAATAAAATTGAACGAACAACAGTGCCTTCATTTTTTATAAGTTTTGCCATTTATAAGGGTTGCCCATTGTTGTTATGTGTGTGTCCGTTTTTTACATATAGAGTGTTTTATTTGTCAAATACTACTGCTTTTTCGCGATGGTATAGTTTTTACCGCTAATAGTTAAATAAAACACTCAGCTTATGGGTACTTGTTATTTTATTGATAATGAAATATTATGGAGTGAGTTATATGTAAGTAATTTATAATTGATATGCACGGCTAGTATTAGAATCACGGTGGTCACGGCTTTTTCCCTTGGGGGTAGGCAGATATCACATACTTCCATTTGCTACGATCCTAACATTATGTATGTATGTATGTATGTTATATTTATATAACCATTATTAAACAATTGAGTAACGTCCCGCATGTTACGAATACCACAGGTTAATTATTTACGTTTGAATCTAAATTATACAAAATCTCTGTTTGAATGTAAATAAAAAATCTGCATATGTTGTTTGTCCCCTAAAAAAATATTGTTAATTATTAGATAATTGTAATTGTGAATATTAGTTGATGGTCTGCTAAAATACACTATGCTTCGGTTTAATCAATGGTTTATTTCTTCATTACTAAAATAAAGTAATGATTGTATAATCTTCTAAGATTTATAGGCTACCTATAATTTCTTTATATTCTCTGATTTTATTATACTTACCTAAACATTTTATATTATACTTCTTATCTAAATAGGGAAAGGGAAAATAAAACACGTATATAAATAATTTCAACTTCGTTCATTATTAATCATCATTTATTATTAAAAAGTGAATATTATCATAATGTCTAATAAAGTAGGCGAATAGTCAAAAAATCGTATTTACATAAAAAGAGGATTAGACATGGATAGAATTTGGCAGCGAACTTATCAAAGTAATGTGTTAACAAATTTATTTTGCTTTAGCCAATTTGCTTTTGTAGGTAAACATTAATAGATTTTAATCGACTACAGGATTCTAAATGCCATATCCAACCGGTTTTAGTAAAACCCATACAGAGTCAGTATTATTGTGTCGTAATTAAATTTATTGAGATCCGTTACAAATGTGATATAATCTAGTGGGAACGGCGAGACTTTGATTTTTTTTTTTAACCAGATGGCTTCAAAAATTAAGAAAAGCTGTTGTTGTGTGTAAATTTTGACTTGGTAATTAATGTCGTGGAATAGTTTGCTTCTTAAAACCATAAAAAGTTGAGGGAGCCTGGTTTTATTAATAAGTACTTTTATTAAGTGTAGCACCTAAATACAAATAATACTACTTTAGGTTATTCCATGAGAAATTCCAAGTGTTTATGAATCAATATTTTTATTATTTAGAGTGGTTTCAAATATTTCATATTCGGTACTCATTCCAGCTCCAGCGTTTGGACCATGATTTATTGAGCCTGGTATGTTACATTGTAGCACTGCAGTTGATGGGGAACCAGGCAAATTTGATCATGGCTGCACATCCGTAGTTATTGGGATGTGCAGGTTTTCTTACGATGTTTTGCCTCACCGGTTAGCATCTGGTAGGTATACCTACTCAGATTTAAAAAATCCATATGTACCCAGGTGAATACCAGCACCCTCTCGCATGTGGGGCCTGTCCTCACCATTGAGCTGCCACCGTGCTTACAAATGCAAACCTACCTATTATATGGTCTAATATTTCCTTGAAATATATAGATATAATGGAAATACATATAAAGTAAAATTACGCCAAATAAATAAATTCGTCTCACTTAGGTATAGTTGCACGGCCGCTACTATTCCTACTTAATGTATTTGTTTGGGTTTCAGTCCCTGAATTATGTTCGCCACCATAAAGAAAGCAAAACGAGCTGAAATTAGGTAGGATATTTTTTATTATGTAGATATTACATCGATATTAGATTATTACAAATCGTGACCTAGTACTGTATGTTGTAGATTAAACTTGCGAATAAGGTAATTGTAATTAATTGTTTAAGCGTATTTGTAATGAGCGTGTGTGTAATTAGTTTACGCAAATACCAAATTGTCTTTGAATATTAATGGTTTGGGCATAGCTTCAAATCAGAAACTACGAGTTTTACCTACTAATTACTTAGTTGACTGTTATAAGTGATGTACGTTACGGGCGAGATCTATTCGCAAGTTTAGCAACAACGCAACACTTAAGACGTTATAATAAAGGTAACATAACATTCAGAGATAAACATTCCGGCCGCACACGTTTTTATACTATATAAATTAATACCATTCTTTTGATCGCCCGACTATGCGCATCGACCTTACCTACATATTGTTTAGAAATTAATATATTTTTTTGTTCTCATTAATAGCCGAATCTATAGTAAAAGGCACTGCGCGTCGCATTACGGCGGTCAAAAGTTAGTATGTATATGAGTAATGGAATACTGATGTTAGTTTTGGAATTGCTTTTTAATCAATGCATGCCTAATTTTTCCTACCGGTGAGAGCTTTAAACGTGTGCGCTCAGATTATATTGTAAGCGCGTTATCGAATACACTGTATTGCTTCTTATTTCTAAAAGAATCATTGTGACTTGTGAACAATGTAATGAGAAGAGTTACATCATAGTATATAATATGAAATGTACCTACGTAAATCTATTTACGTATTGGTACCCATTAAATACATTACTCACTACGTTATACTTGCTTATTTGTATGATTATATATTGATCTTATTGCGTTACTGTAAGTATCGACACATATTGTTAAAATATAAGCAGTAGATAGGGAAAACAATATTTCTCAGCGATAACTGGCAAAGCTACCGGGTATGAATATGATATCTAAGAAGCAATGTCAACATTCCAACCGTTTCGTGAACTCATCGTAGGCGCCAGGTCAGCTACTTAAATCTAGTCAAATGCACAGCCCGCGACAATTTCCCTACTCTAGTTCGTTTTGAAAAACGTCTCTTATCCTCTACATACAATGTCGAAAGACACAAATTGACTTACGATTCAAATCTACCAATATTTTACCTACATCTTCAAAACTCGGCGCAAACGTTCGACGCTGTCGCAACATAGCTGAAACATTATAATATATAATATAGCGAATAGTTCACAGTTTATAGAAATACGTTACAAGTATCATAAGAAAGTTTAGTTTATAAGCAAAAGATAACAATTGTATAAAGCTGTAGTTAGACTTACACGATAAGTAGATTCTTAATTTTAAGACTATGTTATGTTGAATCGCTAACGGAAATATCCAAAAGTCCTCCAAAATATATGTTTTTAGAATTCGCCAAGAAGGATGGAGAGAGAGGGAGAGATAGAGGATGTAGAAACTAGGTAATCGAAGGGTATTTGTACACTAAATTTGGCAAGGACGCTATATATATATATATATATATATATATATATATATATTATATATATAAAGAATAGTGCTCTCCGAGTAAAGTGCATACCGCGCGCCGGCCGCGGCGGTACTACCGGCTGACTGATAACGTGAAATCGTGCTAAGTTGAAAGATAACACATTCTACGTCTATGCTACGTCTCTAAACATGGATAAATTGTCATGAACAAAGTACATATGTACGTAATTAAAGATATTTATTTGTCACATTGTTTATTAAAACTCGAGAGGGTCTGTGCGCGCGACGCGCTCGCTCCAGGCCCCGGACCCGGCCCCGCTCTAGTCGGCGGCAACTCCAGACCCTCGGTACCACTTACAGCTTAATTACCAATTATACCGTACACGTCTTAAATAACATGTTTAGGTATCGAAAACGTTGTTTATCACTAACGAATTGCTTTTCATTCACTACTTATGTATCCAAAATAAAATAATCGTTAAATGTATGTTGAATTAACAATTCATTCCTAATTTTATTAATTAAATAACATTTTTATTAGTTTTAAAAATGTCCATTTAAAGATTCAAGATGGCCGTCTAAAAATTGTAAACGTAATAAGTATTAGTTTCAGATAAAAAATTTATATTTAAATAACGGCTATGCCACCAGCATACAATAATAAATTGTTAAAACATTATATCAACATCTCAGGGGTCTGTAAAAACCCAAAAAATTTAAAGTATGCCAAAAATGTAATATTGTCTTAAAATGCAAAATTTTACTTTAATGGGGCGCAACTCTTAAAAACCTAATAATGTTTCAACAATAACAGTAAATTTATATAATTTTTCTTTTAAGTAAGTGGTTGTAGAAAGTGAGAGTTTAAAGTGAATGAGTCATCTATCAACAGTGTGATGATGTGCGACAATGAGGCGGTCGTAAGATTCCGGAAAATGACGAGGGAGCTTCCAAGGGAACCGACGAGTAGACCAGTAAATATGGATAAAATAATAAAATATACTAGAAGTACAAGTAGATACAGGTGTTCTTACACCCCATCCTATTTGTATTACGATCAAACCTACCATGACGTGAAAGTACAAAAGGTTACTGCAGTGCATTTATTTTGTACAAGTTGGTCCTAGGACCAGGAATCATCTCTCGCCCGGATTTTCCGTCAAATATACCCAATCCAAGTTAAAATAAATCCCTTTTTATCTTAAGAAGGCGTTAGTTGTTATTTATCGTGTGGAAAGTTCTAGAGATAGATAGTATTATTAAAATGACATGACACAATATCTAAGCAGAATATTCGTTAACTTATGACTTATAGGTGATTTAACACCAACGCCCTCGTAAAATAGTACAATTCTATCATTCAGAAAAAGCCAATAGCGATAGCAGTGTTCAACATTTACTTGAAGAAGAGCAAGATATTCCAATTTGCCAACACGAAAGAAACGGCGAGGGTACGACACTTAGGTTAATACATTTAATTCCGTCATACGCCCAACAAACTATTATACGATTACATTAAATTATAAGTAATATTTACAACAACGATAACCGTGAATGTACACAAAATTCAGGGTTGCCAATTTCGTATCCACTGACGTCAGTGAAATACGATTACTTTGCATGCGATACGAGAATCGGCTACGATGAAATAGAGTCGGCGTTTCCTAATCACGCTCATTTGGGCTGAGCATTTTTCATGGCGATACTATCGCTGATGCTCGAGATAAACGAAATTGACTCGGCGTTTTATTTAGCAATTTGATATTCCGGGAACCGCGAAGGGTAGCAAGATATTTAGGTGAATGCCGAGTGTGGCGGTGGCGCGACAGCGCGAGCCCGTGTTTGGGCGGCGAGGTGATGCAGTCACCGCTTGGCTCCGTGCCCAATCAGCACCAACTCTATTTATTACCGTAGCCTCGTCTCGCTAGATCAATACAGTAATCTCGCACGAGTACGCTGAATTTTGTTACACACTACAATATTCTTACAATATTCTTATCCAGCCCGTATGATTTTACGTAACAAATGTGAACTGCCCTCAGAAAAGGTGACCTTTGCCATTGGCGCTATATAATAAAATTAGCAGGTACCGGTTAATGTATAAGCAAATATTAAGCGAATGTATTAAATATTGAATATTATGTAGAAATAATAATAGCGTCGCTCTTTGCCCAGTGTTCATATTGGCAAATATTACCTAAATTTAAACCCATTAAACACACGCCGCGTGTGGTCTATTACTCATAAAGCACTTAGCTCAGTGCTTACCTAACTGCACAATATTGAACCGGAAATGCTATTAGAGAATTGATGTCTTTGTAAATTTTGCAAACTGAACCTTAGTTTTCCTTATTAATTTCACCTGTTAATTATGAAGTAGCTGTATTTATTTATAAATGTTAGTATATAAACATAAAAGTAGTAACGTAATATAGGTACCTATTGCGCCGGCTATCGGAGAGCCGGCTCACCATCTTTCTGATCTGGGAGCAGATTAGGAAGATGATGAGTAAGTAACAATGTGAGTACGTATAAGTATTGATACTTATATATAAATAAGGATGTGTAACTGTTAGATACGCGGCGTCGTTGCGGTGTTGGCTCTTTAAGTAAATGTGAATTCCGGCGAGAGGATGACTGTCGATTAATCGCCCCCAAGCGATAGCGCTTGCACAATGCGCGGGTCGGCCTTGCTGCCCTCGCGGAATTCCTCCAGCGTCAGCCTGTCGTCGTGGTTCTTATCCATCTGGTCGAAGATCTTGTCGACGCGCTTCTGCGGAGTGTTCTCGTCTTCCGGCTGTGGTGTCTGTCCCTGCAATCAAGATGAGATCTTTTAATTTCGACTTAGAAATATACTTGAACATAGACACACCATTCAGTTCATTAGATAATTAAGTATGTAGGAGTATTCCCACGAATTTCGTAACTAATGGTCACAA
This sequence comes from Glyphodes perspectalis, assembly GCA_951394215.1. Taxonomy (NCBI): domain Eukaryota; kingdom Metazoa; phylum Arthropoda; class Insecta; order Lepidoptera; family Crambidae; genus Glyphodes; species Glyphodes perspectalis. The sequence continues at coordinate 12,738,534 of OX596199.1, forward strand.
ACACGTGTAAATAAATACAATGATCTGCTTGAGGTACCTTAGTAGACAGCAGCTACCTTAAATACATAGATAAAGATTCCAGAAACCCTTTAAAACATACAAAATAAGTACCAACACAGAGATATATATACCGCTGTTAATTGCATTGTAACTAATTCTATGCAAAACTAAACAACGGCGCAAGCACGTTTACCTACTTGCGAAAATGTCGCCGACCCATTTCATGTAATTACATTGTCTGGTGAATGCTGGAATGAGATTATATTTATATATAATTAAACGGACTGCTAGAATAGGCCAATAAAATATGTCCGTGTGGGTGTCACTCACGTCTATTGTAGGGTTCGTATTTATGGTCAATATAGGTCGACCGCGTGGTAATGTTGAAACCCCCATTTACCCCCCTATGGTTGAATATACAAAAATATCTTATTGTTCACTTGTGCTACGTAGCTGACATCTGTGTACAAGCGTGGATCCAGAACCTAATTCAGGGGGGATGGGTCATATAGTCAAAGTCTAGTCAGGACTAATTTATCGAGAGTCCCCCATAACTTGGGAGTATACCAGAGTATATGTTTAATGTAAAAACCAGACATTTCAATTCCAACTGTCGGTCATGTTCCAAACGGACCCTTAAGAACGGGACATAGGTATAGCTAGGAAGTAGAGGAAGTTCCTTCTAAATTAATGAAGCGTATAAAAAAGAATGAAAAAGTAATTTATGCAGTGACATAACAAATTTAACAAATATTAACAATGGTGAGAAACAAACAAGTGGGTAAATGTCACTAAAATAGCATCTACTCAGCTTGTACCGGGACAGCTTAAGAGCTTTAGCGATTGAAATTGCATAACAGTCTCACAAATAATGTGAACCCTAATTTTGTACTGTTTTATCAGAGAAGTTTTGCGTGCCGATTTCACCGTCATCTTTGCTCCGCAAGTTTGCAAATTATTTAATTAGGTGGGTAAATAGCACAACTTCACAGAAAGATTTCCTGTAGTACCTACCTAAGTAGCGGAAATCGAAAAAAGCTACAGGCTGATTGCGTTGCAAGCAACTGTGTTAGTGTCTACTTGTGTTTCGAGTTTTATCTATACTTATAATAAATCTGTAGAGAGGTCAATTCTGTACATGAAATATATTTTCAAAATACCTAACTATCAGGGGGTGATTAGTGATCGATACTGATGCCAAAAATGCAATCAGTAAAATTTTTGCCTGTCTGTCTGTCTGTCTGTCTGTATGTTCCATATAGAAACAAAAACTACTCGACGGATTTTAACGAAACTTGGTACAATTATTCTTCATACTCCTGGGCAGGTTATAGTATACTTTTCATCACGCTACAATCAATAGGAGCAGAGTAGTGAAGGGAAATGTTGGGAAAACGGGAGAAGTTACTCCATTTTTTAAGCTTCCGTCGCGTGTGCAGCCTTAATGGTTAAAGTTACATAGAAATCATGTATGACGAAAAAAGTCTTTATAATATTAACCATAAACGCGGGTGACACCGCTGGCATAGCTAGTTACAAATAAAAATGGAGTTGCTTTTCGTTACAATAGCGGCGTTGTTATCCAAGATAAAACATTTTCAAGAGATCCCTCTCATGTACCTACACACGACACACTTTGCAATTTGCAGGAAAGCCAATTAACTTTCAGTCAATGGCTAAGAAAATGTATTTATCATTCATACTATTATCCTAAGCGCTATTATCAAATCATTTGGCTTTCTACTGCCTTGGGAGTAGATCACTTCATTATTTTGGGGATCAGCACCCAGAATAATAATAAGTTTCCATTATCAAAATAAAAACACGATAGGAACCCTTCGTTATCGAAGTCGACACGTAATTGGGCGTTTTTTAGGTCTATAACAATAGGGTAATTATTGATATTAACGTCCATTAGGTAATAAGAGATCCAAAAGTTAGTTCATGCATGTTTATGAAATGTGTATGACTTGCATAATTATACTGAGAAACGATTAGTACATATAATATACATACCACCATTTGATAGATAGCGTCGACTATGTTATACATTTCTTCCCGCGTGATGTACCCGTCGTTGTCAACGTCGTAAAGACGGAAGGCCCCTGAAAATTTTATCATCAATATGTAAAAAATACAATCAACTCTAAATTCTATGTAACGTAACTACTATGTTCAGATCGGCTCTACTTTCAGATATAAAGTGGGTTTTGATGGGTGTTGACTCCAAGTTCAAGTTAGGTATATTTGCATTTTCCTACAACAAACAATCTACGGCTACACTCAGATTTGCAAATTTAGTGGAGCAACACCTACAATTATCTACATATTATATAGTTATAGATATATATATCTGTATCGTATTACCCACTGCTTCATAAATATGTGAAATTACGGTATTTATTTTTGGTGACTAAATTAATGACATGTTTTTACTGTAATATGATGACAGGATATAAAAGCGGTGGTAGCTCAATGGTAAGGACACGCGCCTCTATACTAGGGAATGCAAATCTCGCGAGATTGGGCTCAAGCGAGATCTCGCGAGAGTATGAAAATCAATCTCGCGAGATCTCGGCAATTTCGAGATCTCGCGAGATTTGCAGTTTTGTTTGTTTTTTTTCAAATAATAACAATATTTGAATAAATGAGGAAAATAATAATAAAAACTATAAGTATGTATTATAAAAACATTTATTTTCACAATTTTTTTCAAGACTTTTTTATGCATTAAACATAGATTGACGTAACTGTAAAAATTTTTTAAATAAACTTTTAAGTAGTATACTTTTACGCTTTTACGTATTTATCTATCAAATAACAATAAAATAAATTATATCAAACAATACTTGAGTTGACTATTAAACTGAGATATTATTATTAACAATGAAATAACAAACAATATCTTAATAATTAACAAAATATACCAATTAAATGAAATATTTGTTCAATTAAAATCACAAATCACTATGTATTACAATTTAAGAATTATTTTGAAAATAGCTCCTTAAGAAGCACAAAATGTCCAAAGACTGCTTAACGGATTTTTATCTTCGGATTAATTTTTGACTAATCGCACGCACGCATGAGGCAACGCTGAGCGAGACCCTGTCCCGCGACCGCAGCCTCAGGCTGCCGCCTCCCGCGCATATCGAAGCTCCGTTCGTGTCAGTTCGCGCGCTGCCGCGCTTCGAATGAGACGGTTTTATACTCCAGTACAATCTCGTTAATCTCGCGAGATCTCGCCCCTTTTTTCGACCGAGATCAATCTCGCCCAAAACGCCGAGATCTCGCGAAAACGAGATCTCGCGAGAACGAGATTGCATTCCCTACTATACCGAGGGGTGCAAATCCTTTCAAAACCTTTGGATTTTTCAAATCTATGTACGTATTTATACCACTAGGTCGGCGGTGAGGAATAGCATTGTGGTGAAGCCTGCAATAGATGTGTAACTATGATCTTAAATTTGTCTGGTTTCCCTATTTAAGGATTACGAAAGTCAGATCGGCAGTCGCCCCTGCGTTATTACAAGGCTCACTAAATCCTGGATCCATGGTCTAAGCGGACCCCGTCCAAGCACGAGACGTCCCTAACGCTACGGTGATGATAATGATGACAGGATATTACTTATTCTTAAATAGATGGATAAAGTATCTAATATCGTTCAATACTCACAGTGTAACTTCTCATCGAGATTACCCCGTGACGTCACTGACAGCGCTCGAATGAACTCTTCGAACTCGATGGACCCGTCCTGGAAACGACAGCAATAATTAGGTTTTACAGGAAATTTCCATTTTCATACATCCACGAAATGTTGCCATATCTAGGTACCAACTTTTTGGTAGATCTACTGATTTCGCTTCTTTTTATTTGTATGGTACGAAAACATTAATATCACAAATACTTACATAAGTAATAGAATATTTTTTTTAATATTTTGTAGAGCTTTTATATGCGCATTTAATAAAACCAGTAAATAAATAAATAAATAAGATTTGATTCTTTGTTTGTTTGCTTGTATTGAATAGGCTCCGAAACTACTGGACCAATTTAAATAAGTAATTCTTTCACCAATGAAAAACTACTTTATCAGCAAGTAACAAAGGCTATGTTTTATTCCCGTATTCCCACGGGAATGGTAACTATGCGAATCTAATTTTGTCTGTCATTCGTCTAATACTAATAATAAGTTACGTAAGTAATTACAAATTTCTAATTGAAATAAGTATTTGCTTTCTAGTCCCGTCAATAAAGCCGTAAACCAGGCAATCTTAGAAAGTCCTCAGAAACAGCTCCGATATTGATTTTTTTTTTATTTGGAGGTTATTATATACTATTCATCAATAACCTTACTTGTTACACAATCGTAACCCTTTGATGCGGGGAAGGAGCGATACCTATACCAGATACCTACTTTAATTTACATAAGTACGTTAAAAAACTCTTAACGTACCTATGTAAATTAAAGTAGATATCTTAGCACAACATGGAATCATTCGATTACAATCATATTAGGTTTTTTTCACTACTGACATATCAAAACGTAAGCTTACCTAAATCATAAGAATCTATCCAAAGCCGATGTTATTTAACCATTGATTAAACCATTCGGTTTTCGGTGGCAAACTCGAGACTTCGATGACGTAATTTGCGTAATAAATTATTCACAATGGGTGATAAATGCAAATGGTTAGGGCGTGTCGCCGCTGATTCCCAATTTATTGGGCAGCGAAACATCTGGATCGGTGATATCAGCTCATGAATATTGAATGTTCCACTCTACGGTTAGTTAATGCAATTAAACGTCCAAGTTGACCTATTCATTTGGCCGATCAGATTGTATTTCATCGCTATTTAATTCGATGCGTATCATTGGAGGTGGTCACCGAGCCATCCGTCTGTCACTCGCTTTCCCTTTGCACTCATGTTATTCAATCAATAGGGATATTAACCTATGCTAATTTTATTTGCTGTTCATATATAAATGGTTCGTAGTATGATCGTACATCATTCGGCAATACCTATTAAGTAACTAAATAACAATAGAAAGCTAAACTTTTTAACAGTCAACACTTATTTTTAGAATTTGTTTTTGTATAATAACAATTGCTTGTGTAGGCGACGATCTAGCCGCTTGTCACTACTTTTTCACATTTTTCCATCGAACTCAGTTATATTTTTGGTTGAATGTGGTTAAAGGGGCTCACTTTAACTCTGCCTACCCCTCCGGGGATTATAGGCGTGATGTTATGAATGTGATAAGTACAGTAGAGCGTCAATTATCCGAACTATTTGGGGGACATGGGTGTTCGGATAACCGGTTTTTTCGGATAATCGAACTGTATTGATTCGGTAATTATTATAGAGGTGAATAAAAAACCATATTATCTGATACCTTACTACTCATACTTAGATTATAATACCAAACCATTGATAGACTTGGTTCCAACAAACTTGGTATTCATTGGATAACTGCGTTGCAGTTCCACCTTCCTTTATCCGTTTATTAATCTCGTATTTCTCGTATTACCATTGATTTACCATTGATTGTCTATCTAAATGAGATTTTATATAATTCGTGTATCTCATTTAGGTCTTGAGGTATTTTATGTAGGTATATCATATTTTTCACCTGTTTCTACAGATAACTAAAAAGCAGTATTATTTTGGGGATTAGGTATATACAGGCGTCCCACGGCTATGGCACATGGAGGGAAAGTGCCTTGAATATTGTAGATGGAACATTTTACTTTAATTATCAAATAATATTTATTTTAAAAGATTCTACTTATTTTATTTCCCATGTCATGAGAGTTTTATGGACAACTGGGAGGGTTGCATATTTTTCGTGATAAAATTTTTATATGAACACTTCCAATAAAAATGTACCTACGTTTTGGCCTTGCATATAAACTGAGATGGAACATTTTTATGGACTTTCGTTCGTAATATTATCTCTCTCACAAACTGCTAATGTAGATTATTTTTTTTTGGTATTAAGCATGTATTAAATGTATTTTTTTATAGATATGATGTGTGTTACTCTTGAAATGATTTAGGAATATTTAATAAAAAATAAATTTAAGAGAGTATTTACGGTTAATGTTTTCACAAAGGAGGTACTGGATATATTCGCATACAGTTCGCATTCGAAATCTATAAATTAATTTATAAATATAAAAAACAAAATTGCTATTTATAGGAATTAACCTACCAAACCTGAAATCTCGGAAGGTTATAAAAGGGCGAAAGCAATAATAAAGAGAGCAAAACGTAATTTAAATACATCCTTAGCTGTTTTTGATGATTACAGTTTCCAATAGCTATTAAGGGTAAATTAGTTCAATAAGTGTCGGAGTAGGATAAATTATTGTAGGACAATTTAACTCAATATCTACGCCGTAATTCTCTACGGGTTGATTAGCTATCCGTAACTGGGTAACTGGGCAACATGCAAATATAATTACGGAGAACTAAAATAACATTGATAGAGATGGTGTTTCCTTACATTGTTTTCGTCGAACACCCGAAACACCAATGAGGCAAATTTGCTGGGGTCACCTTGAGGGAAGAATTGCTTGTAGATCTTTATGAAGCCCTGAAAAGAGAAATACGATTATAATGTTATTATTATAATGTTTTGGGATTCCTAAGTTAAGTCTATTACAACTAACTAACACAAGGGGTTACAGTTGTCATAACTTTACATAACTAACTTGGTGATATTTAGAAACTTGCTATCAGTCATAGTTTAAGTTGCAACTTCTAAAGAAAAACGGTAGGTACAACAATAAAACTATTATATTATATTACTGTTATTAAAAGCCTTATTGAACCTAAAATGGGTCTTATCCTCCAGTCTGTAGTAAATATTAGATAAGTCACAAGGTTAGTACCTACCTGTTCAGTGAGGAGGCCGTTCGGACAGTCCTTTAGAAATCCCTTGTGCCTAGAAACAAATAAATAGGTATTACTCACATCCTCAAACAATTAACATTACTTTTGTTACTTTTAGGTTTACATTGGGACTGTTGATTGAGTGTTTATATCGTAAAAAACATTCAGGAAAACGACCTAAAAGTCAGTACGTCAACATATTTAAATTGCTAATTAGCGGTATTAGAGCAGACTTTGCTATTAAAGCTTAGTATTGATATGTTATATGGTTCTATACATTAGGCATGTTTACTGGGTGAAGTTGACCATCAAAAATCAAATACACGGTAATTGACGAAGATGCAGCATTCGAAGGTTCTGGAGTGGGGCGCTTTGACGTTACTTAATCATAGACTTATGTTAAAAGGGTAAAGACCAAGTGACTATAAAGGGTAAGGTTACGTCAACGTCACGCGACGTTGACGTAACTGAACCTTAACCTTTATAAAAAAGGACGGAAGTTTAAGTCAACGTTTTGTCCTTTTTTGGTGCCGGACGAAAGATTATATTATATGTTTTGGTACTGTAACTGACGGGCTAAATAAATTATTAGTCAACTAGTTTATTATCCATCGCCATTCTATAATATATACATATCAGTATATACTTGCAAACATGCACAGAAAAATATGCAATAAGTAATACAATTTCAACTTACGACAAACGCCTCAGGCAAATACTTACCAAAGTCTGATTTCCTTCTCCGTAACTGTAACAATGCAAAAGTTAAATTAGTCTTTAAACAACACTCGGGCAACTTTACAATTAGTATTTGCAAAACCATAGCAATTGGCAGATTTTGTTTGTACAATGTCACACCAAATCCAGTCGAATGAAATTATGAACTTAGGCTCTAGCGATATACTTAATAACAAGGATTACGTATGTGCGTTGGTACGAAAAGAGACCTGAAACTCTGTGATCCGTAAGTTGGTATGCAAGTTCGTCTTGTTTATGAATTATAAAATTGGTTTTAGACTTTCGTTTATTACAAACAAACTCAATAGGGGAGCGGACTAAACAATTATATTTAGTCCGTCAGTTAGATTATAACAAAATATTTAACACGTAGGTATATTTTCATTTATTTGTCAAACAAACACTGGCGAAGATACAGCGGACTCAAGTTGCGCATGGCGTCACAATTTTTACTTACAAGTGACGTCGCAAGCCCCCACTCTAAAACTTTGATAGACTTTATCTTTGTAATTTTTTGTTATCTTGATAAAGCAAAAAATACGTGTATTGTATTTTTGTATAATCTAACTGACGGACTAAATAGAATGATAGATTCTTGACCCAGTATTGTCCTCTATTGTGTAAGCGTTATTCTAAATATAACCTTCTGTGTGAAATAAGACTCAAATGATCTATGAGAGATGAGTTTGTAATGTCACCAGTTTCTACCAATAAAAAACATACCAGATATATAATAATAATAATAACAAAAGCCTTTATTCTCTGACCATATTCACAGTTAAACTTATAATACTATATAAAACATAATATTTTTTACTTTCTTTATGTTGTTTTCAGCAACCAGGCTGTCCTTTGGCATAGGCCTCCCCTACAGGGGAGGACCAGAAATTTAGCTAGTTCCTAAATAGTTTTTATGTTAATTACTTATTTGTTTAACCTATTTTTTCTTGCCACTAGACCAAACTTTCCTTTATCTAGATGGAACAATTTAATCGGTGGAATGGATTTCAGTAGGTATATATTGTAAAAAATCTATAGAATAGCCGCTATTCTTAGTTGTTGTAAATGTTACAGACGTCTGGTACGACGTATATTGTTATGTCCAATTTATTATGTAGTTTTATTACTCATATAAATGATTAAAGTATTTCGATTCGTGATTGTATACTTTAATCTACTAACCACAAACTATTTTGCAGACTTTTTACAATTCAGAAGCTAGATAGGGTGCATTATTCGTAAGTGCTAATATTACCGATGCGCAACCGGCCTTATTTACTACCTATATGTTTACTAATAGTTCGAACATGTATATTTCAGTTGCTACCCTAGGCGTTGCAAAATGTATGAGACAACGAGCTACAATACGTCAGGGCTTCAACCCAAGTGCAACAACCTAATTAGCTGGAGTGAAAAGGGTAGTTTTAAAAATTACGCAACTAGGAAAATGTTCTGGGTGCAGCGGCGTTACCATATAAAACTAGAACCGAGTAGTGTGTTCATCAAATGTTTGAACTCAGAACACTTAATTTGAGACTTGGTGTAATTAAAATACGATAATGCATAGTAAGATTTTTATTCAAGCGGTTAAAATCTGAAGAATTGTGTTGAACAGGTAGGTTTTTTTTTTATTCTGCCTATTCTGTGTATGAAGTTAATAATTTATCTGATATCTAATATCGTCCCATGTTGGTCTGGGACTTGGCCCATGTTGATCTGGGACAAAAAAAAAAGAATGTGCCAACTGTGCTTCTTGCCTAGCATGTCGTAAGAGGCGACTAATGGTTTACGGGCTTTAGGGTATGTGACTGAGTAGGCGACGAGCTAGCCACTTGTCACTTCTTTTTCACAGCTTTCCATCCAACCCAGCCCACTGTCCCATGTTGGTCTGGGACTTAAAAAGAATATGCCAACTGTGGTTCTTGCCTAGCATGTCGTAAAAGGCGACTAATGGTATATCGGGTTTTGGGTGTGTGATTGTTTAGGCGACAGGTTAGCCGCTTGTCACTGCTTTTTCACAATTGTCCATCTGACCCAGCCCGGCTTTATTTTTGGCTGAATGTAGTTGAAGGGGCTTGCTGCCTCTTCGACTCTACCTACCCCTTCGGGGATTATGGGCGTAATGTTATGTAAAATTGGATGTGTTCTTAAGATACTGGAACAATTAAATCAGTAAAACTCGATAATAGAATGAAATATCATAACGCACCCGTAATATCGTAATGCTTTTAAGTTCGCCTACGTACCTGCTAATACTTACAACTGATTGTTTGTCAAGATTTACTGTGGTTGTGTTTACACTTATTATCTTGCTCGTAAAATGCTTTACGAGTCATTGTTACGGCGATAATTTGTTAATTTTCAAAATTATGTTTTGGTGATTTTATCGCGTTATGGTCGTGAGGCTTCTAGCACCGCTATAAGTCACGCGACGACTCACAGGCTTGGGCCCATCGATATTAATACAATGCTATCATTATCGATGCCAATGGCATATCTCTTTGGGCACCAAGGATGATTTGCATTTGTTTGGGGCATCTCTTACAATGTACATATATATACATACATATCAAGAAGCAATACGAGTCCTTGAATGTATCTGTATGTTTATGTAATATAATGGTGTCCACTTTCTGATAAGTTAGGGAAAATTCAAGAAAGTTCAATGTGGACCTGGAGAGTCAGTGAAATCTAAGAGCCACCTGGAAATATATCATTGAATAATATAATAAATATGATTGAAATAATATTAAATATGATTGAATGTAATTGCACATTGCATTCAAACTTGCAAAGTTCCATTTCTCTCAAATAAGAATAGCAGATAGCTCCTATATTTATTAAGAAGATGCGATTACTCTTTCTACATAAAACTACCCGTTCAATAAACCTCCAACAATCTAGCTGCCACAGACAACTATGTACATAACGTCATGTCTTACCTAAACAGCGCGATAGAAAGAAGACCCATTTATTTTTAACAGCGGACCTGTGCGACCTCTGCTATTGAACAGTAAGTCATTTGTTTTTACGAGGGGCAGCCCCGAAGGTGTGCTGCCTTTGCTATTTTTGTCGGCCAGCCAAGTGTTTAAGTTGTGAGTTAAAGGCGGTTTGCGCTGGAAGCACCCTTGGTGAAGGCACAAAGATAACATGTTTTATTACCGTTAGCAGTGTTTCCACTCAATAATTTCCTTTCCCCACGCCTCAATTGAGATTTTCCCTTATCAGGACTTTTTTCGCTTCAAAAGTTATTCTGCTATAATTTTGGCACTAGAGGAGAAATCTACTCAACGGTCACTTATCATTGGGTCACACTGTATTAAGGTTGCAGGGCGACCAACTTATCTGTAGAAAGACGATGTCGCCGTTTGAACTGCACGGATATAAACATGAAAACGTTTTCAAAATGTCGTCAGTAGTAGGTATAAGTTGAGGTTCAGCTTTTGGCCGTTCTACAGATAGGTCGCACTGTACGGTTTGCTTGCTGTTTGTTGATTGATCATTAATGTTTTTAATACAACAAATACAAGTACAATGTAAAATACGATTTTGCATTTATTGTGTCTTAGTGTCTCCAAGTGTTGAGATGAAATATGTTAAGGGCAGACGCAAATTTATTCAACTACCAATTTTGGTAAACTATTTTATGTCACTGTCTATTTCGTATGCTGCCGTAGGACGGCTATTTGGTAATTAAAAAAAATATTAAAACATATAAACGCAACAAGCTCGACAATGAAACAGTTGGACCAATTCTGTGCATAAAATTTGGTTTAAAAAGACCGGGAACAACCTCTGTACAACTTATGAAAAATCTGATTGTAATAAATATCACACCTCAAGTGTATACAGGCCAATGCAACTCCAAGCGAATCTAATAAAAAAAGACTAAGCATGAATAAAGGATAATTTAACATTCGTATTCTTATTTACCCAAAATTACCCTCGATTTCCTCTTTTCATCTCTTTCTTCTTATTTCCCCTCAAATGGGAAATTTCCCTTCATTGTGGAAACACTGACCGTTAGGCAGTCTGGTTGACACGTGGATCGAAGTCATGAAGAACAAGCAAAATTCACGGCAGTGACATTTTGTAAATAAATATCCCCATATAAAACATAACTTGTATAAAAAAACAAGTCTCGCAACTCTGTTCTTCTACCTTAAAAAGTTGTGAGATCCATGTAATAACAAGTCGGTTAATTTATTTAGTTCCTATTTAAGGGACCTTCTGTCTTAAGTAATTATTAAATTAGAAAACCTAAAAATATCTTATTGTGACCATAACAATATTAAAAATCTTTTATGTTTTAAATAAACCGAATTACTTGGCCATCGCGTGAAAACAAAATGTATCTAAAAGTAATACATGTTATTTTAAATTAGTTTTCTATAGAATTAGATATTTATAAATAATATATAATTTTTATCTTATACTTACCTACTCATTCAATTTTCTCTCTAATCCAGCACAATTATATTTTTGACTAAACGTGGTTGAAGGACCTTATTGCGTGGAAGGGGTAGGTAGATACCTGCTTCCCCTTGTTTGTTGGCGTATTGATATGTGTAGTTTGGGGCAGTATATAATAAATAAGTAATTTGGGGCAGAATATAAAAACTCTCGGTATTTTCTACTCCTCACTAATTACTTCGACCATTGACTTATGCCTGAATCTGAAAATGCCCTAACGTTTCTATATTTTTGCCTTCGGCTACTCGTAGACAACTTTCATTGCTAATGTGAACTATGTGGTTATTTTTTTGAGTACAACCTCACAATTTTTCATTTTGTTGCTTAACATGCTCCTTTTTTATTGTAACATGATCTACAGAGACCTTTCGCAGTTTATTCAACGGAACCGTGGTAACTTTTACTCATGTTTAATATTATTAGCCATTAATTATGTAAGCATGCAGATATTATGTCTTTGACCCTTATCGATCAGGTTTTGTATAAGAGGAAAAGTTTTATGTTATCAGCCGATTCTCTGACGAGTATTTAATGTGACAGATGTATTAAATTAAGAGGAGGCCCTGTCACATATTATTATTATTATTTTTTTAATATAAGCTTTAACCCACGGACCTGCACGTGTCGGTTTGGGTCAGGTTTGGGTCACCTACATTCTATCATACGAACATTGGGATCTATAATTTTTTTCAGGTTATATCCAATGTCCGTTATGTACTTATGTATTTTTAATTCTATTGTTTTGATTTATAGAATAATTCAAAAGAGATTTGGAGTAGATAAAGATTTAGCTTAATCATGACTGCTTTAGTTAAGTTTTAGTCATTAATAGAAGTAGTTGATCATTACTGTTTTTTTGACCCCAGGTACATAATAAAAAGATGTGATGTGAAATGTATTACAATAAAGTTTCTTTTATAAGTCTACTTGCATATAGTATGAGGTATATCAATTTAATAATACTTTATTAATACTTAAACCGTTTAATATATAAGTATAATAAAAAAAATATCATAAAAATTTCGAAAGTGATTCGTGGAGCTTAAATAGTTTATCACAATATCCGCTACCTTAGCGGCGACGGAAGTAGCCTTTACTAAATGAGTTGCGTGATTTATGCAAAATTTGAGTTTTTAACGAATGCCTAAACACGGGAAAGTGTTTATATATAGAAGTGTTCCATGTGGCCTATCAGTCCACGCAGTGACGACACCATGACCAGGGCTTGCGATATGTTATTTTTGGTTGGTTTACAGTTTTGTTTAGTTCTTGTGTTACATAGTGTTACGTGTATAGGCTTGGAGCTTTTATGCTCGGATTGATTGTCTATAGTACATGGAGTTATATTAGCATTGAGATTGTGATTGGATATTCGTACAACAGGGGGTAATAGATACCCTATCGGTCTATAAGATGACGATTGCATATTAATAATTGTACGTTCCGGCTAGGTCGAGGGCTGAGTAACTAATTTCATCCAAAGTTGTGATTACAGTCATCAATTACAATTTTTTGGTTAAGGCCGACTTTATACTCGATAAGATACTATCCCTTTTTAGGCTATTCGTAAAATACCACCATATATTTGGTACTACCTCACCACACTCTAGCATAACTAATCAATTAATTTCATACTGTTTTAGATCGTGGTTCTTACTATATTGGCGCGAGCGAAGAGCGAGTATCATTATCAACATCCGAACATTGCCTTTCAACCTCCAAACCAACAGTTTATTCAAGGAAGACCTCCAGAAAATGTCCAGCACGCTCAAGGGTTTCTTAACAGTTTTCAACAATTGTACGACAGAACTAGTTCCCAGTCACAAAATATTCAGAGCGCACAGTTTCAACGCTACGAAGTTACTAACCAACGGCCAAGTTTCGCTAGCTCCAATAATTACTACCAAGGTTATGTTCAGAACAGTAACAGTGTGGCTTCACAGAGTGCGCAACAAAATCTAAATAGTATCAATCTTAATTCTGTTGGTCCGTCTCCATTGCAGCCAGTTGTCATGAAGCACATTTATTACCACATTCCGCCCCCGGACGTGGAGGCGAGCGTTGCATCGGAGCCAGTTAAGAAGAAGAAGACTTATAATATCGTTTTCATCAAAGTGCCAGCGCAGCAACCGCGGTATTCACCGAATGCGCAAGGCTTTCCCTCCAAACCTTACGCGCCTGTTGAAGAAAGAACTATCATATATGTATTGGTGAAGAAGCCGGAAGATTATCAACAAGGGAGAGGGAAGGCCCCCCCAAATCATGAGGTGTATTATGTGAAGTACAAGGGAACCGGCTCAGGCGCTGCGGCGCAAATTAACAACCAGCTGCCTGATGTCACTCCAGTGCAACATTTACTGCCTGGTTTAGTGAATGGACAACATTGATATATATTGTGACCGTGTAATTTCGAAGTGAGTATGTATATGGGAAATTTTATGTGTATTTATGTAAGAAATTGATAAAGTTGGGATAGTATTTATGACATACATTGTTGGAGAAAATGGTTATTTAAATAAAGTAAAGTGTGTTGTTTATGATAACATTAAATTTAGATAAGTAAGAATTGTATTTTAGCTATTTATCGTATAAATAAATATCCGACCACATTACATACATTGATCTGATTCTGAGAGAAGTAGCTTAAGCACTTGTCAGATTAACAGTGGTGTTACAAATATATGCTTAAATAATATTAGATATTAACACCCAGACACAGAAAAAACACAAGTATTCATCACACGAATGTTTGTCCTGGGTGGGAATCGAACCCACAACCCTTGGCGCATGGGGCAGGGTTACTACCGAATGCGCCATCGAATCAGTCAATAGTATAATAAGTATAATATGTTGATAAATCTTCAAGAAATATTATTGTAGAGAGTTTTTTTTTTTCCAATAGCTTTTCATGGAAAATTTTGCTAAGCGAATGTGTTTTTGAATGCTGATTTATTTATATAATATTAATAGATAAACGCTAATTGTAATACACAGACTCAGACTTATAAACTATTAGCAATTGGCAGTTAGTTATTGTACTGTAGGTACTAAATAACGAAGGTCCTACTGTGAAACGGGCAAATCACTAAAGTAAAATTATGCCCTACATTTACATGCCCTATTTTTACACGTGTATAAATTTTTTAATCAAATTTAAGGTTTTTTAACTATTCATTTGGTCGTGAACATCAAGACAATGTTATCCGATTCGTCTCCTTCAATCTTACGAGTGTAGGTACGTGACTAATTGAATTAGTCATGTCCACCGAATTTTCACCCCGTCTTTTTTGTGTGATACGTTACTGAATATACATAGTGTGCCTTTTTTTCCTGCAAAAACTCGTTAGTAAAGCCTGTGTGGGCGGACTGCATCAACGGCCTATATCGAAAATAGCTTCACAGTGAAGTTGGGTGAAAATCCGCTAAAAAATTTTTAATAATATCATTAATGCGAAAGTGAGTTCATTTATTGGTATAGATTAAAGGAACTCCATCTATGATATATAGAGGACCAAAAAAGAAGCATAGACCACTGTTTATTCCGGAGAATGGCTCATTGTCACAGAAAACCGGGATAGATCTTTTTGAGCGCGAGTGTGAGGCCACAGCTAGCTAGTCCTGACTAACATAGTGTATATACAAAGGTAAATTTGTTCGTCTGTTACTTTTTCACGTCTTCACGGGCTCATCATATAATTTTGCTCAAAAGTTGTCGGGTATATCTACCCACCTACAGAAAACGATAGATACGGATAAAAGTACCGACAGTTTCCGAGTGATAGGAAATCATCCAAGCGTATGGCCCGCCCCTAGTCGGGGTCCGCCGACCAAGTTGTTTAACGCCAGCCACAATATGGGCCGCGGGCCTGTCTAAGCGAGTTTCTGATTTTAGTAATATTGCTTTATTGTCGTCCCAGTTCTAAAGTAATTGATTTAGGTAACAGTAGCAGGATATTCTGTTAAAAAAGATTCTGCAGCCTTATCCTGGATTAGGCAATGGATGATCTGGAATTTAGCTCCTTAAAAATACTGACAACAGGCCATCCACAACTTTATCGACATTTCTCCTGACCGCTGAGCATGTAGGTATAAATCCGTACCTAAGTTTAAAAATCTAGTGATACATGATTTGAATCAATACCCAACGAAAGTAATGCGCGTGCCTTTGATATATACAATAGTTTCTGTATCTATATGTTTTTCATCGGCTTTTGTAATGCACTTAATCGAAAATTTATTTACGTACACTTGTAAAATTAATATTTTGAATCATGGTATTACACATTTGTTCCAGTTTGATTTGTAAACACGTTTTGTTATGGTGCTAATATTAGCTATTATAACAGTTCCACATCGTCACTAATCACCACTATTAGTTAAAAAAATTATTCACGTTTGTTTTAAGGAAGCTCACGGATACTCTATTAGTTTTCAAATCAGGGTAAGTAACAGGATTAAAATATTAAATTACCTACTCACTTCGCTGCGCATATGTGGATTAAATTGCAGGTCCGTTCAGGTGGCAAATGAAAATGTTCCGGGCGACAAGAATTTTTAACGCTATTTTCTTTAATAAAAACAACGTGTGTAGGTATACTCGGTCGAGAAAGTGATGCACGAGTTTTCATTTGGTTTGTTACTTATACATACGATAGCAAGGATTTAAGCGCCTGTTTGTAATGCCAAAATAAAGGGATTATTACTTGTAACAAAAATAAAACATATTTATATTCAGGCTAATCTTCAAATAAATAAAACGCATTTTGACGGAACTTTTATTGGCAGATAGTTGGCATTTACAAGGAGAACCTAAAGAAAGCTACATAGATAAGTTAATTTTGTCTATTTACAAGAAACAGAATGCCGCGCGAAAGAAAAATAATTGTTAACCCTATACGGCCGGAGTTGCGGGGAACTAGCTAGTTCGTAATATAAATAATTCGCGTCGTTTAATTATTATATCCTGTAAGATATGATTTCTCTCCCAATCTAATATAATTTCTTAAAATATACGCCATTTAATAAATGCTAATGAAGTGTTTTGGTTACGATGAATACATTTTTATTACTTTTAACAATAACGGAAATTTAGAATGTTTTTTTTGTTTACACGAGTATAACATGATTCTGTAAATAATGATCTCGCAAGAGAAATAATTAAACAAGAACAAATATTAGGTTTCGATATAAATGGAAAACGGTAGGTATAAAGGCGTAATTGCCCGGTTTGTTTTAGGCTAAGGGTGGCTATAAATCTCTGTCAGACTGTACGCACGAAGTCGCATCAAATATCCTGAATAAAAAGTATTTAATATCATGAAAGTGAGTCTGTCGTTTTGTTTTGTTTTGGCTGTGGTGCGGTAAACCACACACGAAGCAATATGAAAAAGTGAATGCCTAGGAATTTTGTTCCTTTAGAATTGAGGCTTAGGCTGTTTGATTAGGAATTTCCCAGACTGCTTTTCTTCGATCAGAGCTGATTTTCTTACCTGTAATCATCGCTAACGAATGGGCTGATATTACGGCTTGTATTTATTAAACCTTGTATAATAATTGTTTACACAAAATTCTACCTATGCTATGTATTAACTCTGGATTTTTCCTAACCAAGTTTGTACGAATTTAAAGTTTAATAGAGAGGAAAAATACCGTGAAGCAACCTGCGCATTCCAATAACGTGAGAGTCGCCAAGTCCTATGTGTCCTATGATATGTTGCCTTTATGATATGTTACTCGGCGGCGGCCTGAGATCCGAGATCTTTTTTAGTGTCAGAAGGATCTCGGGTCGCCGGGCACTTCTTCTCTTGCGACCGATCGGGATGGCAGGTTGCGGATAGCCTAGCTCCGGCTGTGGAACCGACCGCTCTTGATGGTCGATTCCGTACCCGGAGTGCCCAATAGGGCCCCGGACAAGAGAAGTTCCCGAACGTCAAATCCCAGGCCTAGGGTAACCTGAACCCCACGTCCCATGATCCCTTACCGAATCCCTCCCTCCCTCTTATTTCCCTATTCCATCGGTCCTAGAGGAGGGGTAACCTCAAAACGCCAAAAAAGCCCACCCCAAAACCATGTCGCAGAATGGAAAAAATTCTCCCCAGGTGGGTCCCGGCAATGCCGGGGAATCCCATGCCGACTCGTCGGTCTGCCCCCGTCGTAATCTGGGGGGGGGGGGCATCAATCTGCAAAACAAAGCCGTGCCTTCTGCGCGGCTGGCTGCTTTAGCGCCCACAACACCGGCTGCGGCTCACGCGCCATCCGACACAACTACGGCTGCGAACACCGCGCCTCTTGACACACAGACGGCTGCGACTACCGCGCCAAACACCCAGACTAACGCTGTACCTTCCACGAGGGCCTGGCAACAGGATATCGTTCGGAAGAGTATAACTAACAACCCGGACAATGACAACGACAACGCACGACTTTCCAGTCTTGACGGCGAACTTCGCGCGCTGGCAACCCAGCGCGAGAGGATCGAGGCAAGACTGAAGGACATTGACACTGAACGCCACGGGATGGGGAAGGAAGCTGAATCGGAAAGTTCAGGATTTATCTCTGTGGACGAAGTACGCTTGCTCAAACGGAAGCGCGGAAAAATCCAGAGCAGAGAAAGAGATCTCAGCAACCGTTTGCGCAAAATCCGCGAAGGCAATCGCCAGCGCGATGCAAAAACGGGAGCAGAGAAAGGAGTACGCGACCAGCCGCAAGTACGCGAAGGGGACACCCAGCGCGAAAAGCAGCCGGACGCGGAAACACGCGGTCAGGGACCAGTACGCGAAGGGGAATCCCAGCGCGAAAAGTCACTGCCCGTACCAGAACCAACCGGGGACGGCAACCGGAACCGTACCGACACACTAGACAGAACACGACAGTTTAAAAAGAAACGGGGCAAGCGGGCTGGATTCTTGCACGCGGCGTCACTAGCACAGAACACCGTGCAAAGACCCTCAGAACCGCAACCCGGTCCAAGTGGCCTGGGTACGGCGAAGAGGGTACGCCCGGACGACACGGCCTCGCCGAGTACGCTCCAGGGTGATGCCAAGCGCGTAAGGATTCAGGCCGGCAAAGGGGAACAGAGGACCTACGCACGGGCCACAAAGGATATTCCTGCGCGGCTCGCCGTAGCAATCTGCCTCTCGCCTCCATCACGCGACATGACCACTGACGAGGCCGAGCACATCAAGCGCAGCCTCGAAGACCTTGTTATGGATGCTGACCCCTCAAACCCGCTTCCGGCCTTCCGCGGTTACCCACGGGTAGCCGACGGAACGGTGCAGATGTGGTGCGAGGATGACAGTG
This sequence comes from Glyphodes perspectalis, assembly GCA_951394215.1. Taxonomy (NCBI): domain Eukaryota; kingdom Metazoa; phylum Arthropoda; class Insecta; order Lepidoptera; family Crambidae; genus Glyphodes; species Glyphodes perspectalis. The sequence continues at coordinate 12,757,945 of OX596199.1, forward strand.
CCCTGACCTGGCTGACCCTGAACGTGCCCAAGATCCGACTACCCAACACTGACGACACACTGACAGTAATGAGACAGTCCGACGTGCCGACCCGTGTCCGAGCAGCGCTCTTCGTACCCAGATACAATGGGGACATAGCGCGGCTCCAAAGTGTTCTGAGCCGTCAGAACACCTGGTACGACATAGGGAGGTGGTCCCTGTACAGGGCGACATCAGTCGGTGGAGATAACTACCGGACTTATCTGACCCTGGGTATCCCACCGGATGAGGTCGAAAAGGTCTTGGGGCGGGAGCGCCGCGTGTCGTACCTACTTGGCTCGATATACGTGCGCTTCTACCCCAGCACCCAACCCTCAGACACAGCGACTGAGACCACGACGACCGACACTGCACCGACAACACAACCACCGACTGACCACGAGACATCAATGTCTCTGCTAGAGGAGGAGATGGCAAGAGCGGCGATGGCTGACGCCGAGACGAGCGCACCACCTATGTCACCAGGGTGGACAGAGCAGCTGCTCGCCTCGTCACCGTGCGACGGGCGGGGTGAGGGGGAGCTTTCCACTGGATCGCTCTCCTCATAGCCCGGTCCCGCCGCAGCCGTCTACGCCCAAGCCAAATCCTCTCAGCTTTATCCAGACCAACCTCCAGCATAGCCAAACTGCCACGGCTTGCTTACGCAGGGCTCTGGAGACGAAACCCCGGACCATCGCACTGATCCAAGAGCCGTGGATCAGGAACAACAGAATATGCGGCCTCAATAACATCGGAGGTAAGCTTATTCTTGACACACAAGGCACGGAAAAACCAAGAACCTGTGCCTATATACCCAATGATGTACCTACCACAACACTTACACAGTTCTGTTCCAGAGACCAAACAGCTGTCAGGCTAAACACTGACGGTGACAAACCTGACATCGTCCTAGCCTCTGTATACATGCCAGGCGAGGACCAAGACTGCCCATCGCAACTGATGACGGACCTGGTGAGGCACTGCGAAGATGTCAAACTGGACCTTATCATCTGCACAGACTCAAACGTGCACCATCCCTTATGGGGATGCAACAAATCCAACTCCAGAGGTGAAGTACTATGCACATATCTTTTCTCCACTAACCTCAATATTGTGAACCGTGGATTTGAACCCACTTGGGTTACAGCTCGCGGTCAGACAATTATTGACCTAACACTAGCATCAGGAGGTGCGTGCAATCTTATCTCCAACTGGCACGTATCCAACGAGCCCTCCTGCTCCGATCACAGAAGGATTCGATTCTCACTAGAAGCAAACATAAAAAAAACCTGAACCAAGGCGTAACCCACGCCGTACAGACATACCAGGCTATAAACAACTTTTAGCTTCTTTACTGACCAAACATCAAACACTCACAAAACTCACAGATCCCAAACTACTTGAAAACACCGTAACAAAACTCTCAGAATACATAATCGAGGCATACCACGCCTGCTGTAAACTGAGGGATCCGAACACCAAGAGCAAGGGAAACTCCTGGTGGAATGCAGAACTCAGCAAACTCAGACTAATGGTGCGCAAACAATTCAACAAAGCCAAAAACTCCAGACTCCCAGAGGACTGGGATTTATACAAAGACAAACAGTACACTTTTAAAAAACAGATCAGGAATGCCAATAGAGCAGCCTGGCGGAAGTTCTGCGAAGAGATTGAATCAAACAGCGAAGCCGCGCGGGTGAGAAAGATACCGATCAGGACCGTACACTCGGATCGCTGAAAAACCCAGATAACACTTACACAAAATCGGACTACGAAACAAGCAGAGCACTTCTAAAAACACACTTTCCAAACTGTATCCTCTCCGAGGACAGAACATGGGCAAATGAACCGCTGCACGCACCAAACGACCAGGATTGGTCCAGAGCCCGGACTATAGTAACAAAAGAAAGAATAAAATGGGCAATAACAACCTTTAAACCGTACAAATCTGCGGGCTTGGATAACATATTCCCGGCCCTACTGCAATGGGGAGTCGATCTCCTCACTCCATGGCTGGTTGCAATTTACCAAGCTTGCCTAGCACAAAAATATATACCACTCGCTTGGCGAGAAGTAAAAGTTATCTTCATACCGAAACCGGGTAAAACCGACTACACACAACCCAAAGCATATAGACCAATAAGTCTTACATCATTCCTACTGAAGACCCTCGAAAGACTCTGTGACCGACACATTCGGGACGGACCTCTTCGGGAGTTTCCATTACACAAACTACAACACGCCTACTCTGCAGGTAAATCAACAGAATCCGCACTCCACAGCGTGATCTCTAAAATCGAATGTGCGGTAGACCACAAAGGCTCCTCTTTGGCGACTTTTATTGATATAGAGGGCGCCTTTGACAAGACAATATTCCATAGCATCAATGCAGCCCTCGAGGTACATGGTGTAGACTCGACCCTACGAGGATGGATCACAAATATGCTCAGACTCAGAGCCGTGCAGGTCACAGTGAACGACACCACGAGGGTCATGGTGGCGAGGGGATGTCCTCAAGGAGGCGTCCTCTCGCCACTTTTATGGAACCTTGTGGTAGACAGCCTCATCAAGCGTCTAAATGACAGGGGCTACTTCACGGTGGGCTACGCGGACGACATAACTATAATAATAAATGGTACACATGAAAACACACTCTGTAACCTTATGCGCCAAGCCCTAAAGATCTTGGAGGATTGGTGCAAGGAAAATAAACTAACAATAAACCCTACTAAAACAGAACTTGTCCTTTTCACAAAAAAAAGGAAAGTAGCACCATTACAACTTCCACGACTCTTTGAGTCCACACTTAATCTTTCAACAGAAGTCAAATACCTAGGAATTTACTTGGACAAAGTACTGAACTGGGCAAAACACACAGAGCACATCACAACGAAAGCCAGTATAGCATTATGGCAATGCAAAAGACTGCTCGGCAGGAATTGGGGCTTAAGCCCCAAAATCACCTACTGGCTGTACACCACTGTCATCCGTCCAATCACCACATACGGCTCCATAGTTTGGTGGCCCAGGACCAATCTGAGTACAGCTCAAAAAGACCTAGAAAAACTACAGAGATTTGCCTGCGTAGCAATCACTGGCAGCATGAAAACTACACCCACCGCCGCTCTACAAGCAATGTTGGGGTTACCCCCCCTGCATTTGGTTGTAAGAGAACAAGCAACTCTAGCGTGCTTCAGGCTTGAAATATCTAAAACCCTAAACAGGGACTCCAGAATCAAACACACACGCATTAAGGAGGATGCAATTAATCTGCAACCCATGTTAGCATCACCCAGCGACAGAATCCTGAAAACACACTGTTTCCGAAAACATTACAATATAGTACTCACAGCAGGGCAGCATGACTGCCCAAACATACACGAATTAAGAATCTACACCGACGGATCGAAAACCGATCATGGAACTGGTGCCGGAGTCTTCTCGGATGGCTTAAACATCAATATATCCAGGCCCCTAGGTATGCACAACACGGTCTATCAAGCGGAATGTGTTGGTATTATCCTGGCAGCACACGCCATAGAGACCAGAAAAGTCACGGATACCCAAATCAGGATACTCTCCGATAGCGCCTCGGTGCTACAATCCCTACAGAGGAACCACATCACGTCAAGACTGATCCTAGAGTGCCACAACGCCCTAGAACGCGTTACGGCAACAAACCGAAACACAGTAACACTGCAATGGATCAAAGGACACAGTGGATCGGCTGGTAACGATGCAGCTGATGAGCTAGCCAGGAAAGGCTCCAACTCCAAAGCAGTCGGACCAGAACCAATTGTACCCATACCTTTCAACCAGCTGAAGAGCTGGTTAAAGGAACACACACATATACAAGCGATAAAATGGTGGACCTCGACACCAGGCTGCAGGCAATCCAAGGAGGCCATGCCATCCCTGGACAATAAACTGACCAAGCGCCTTCTGCGAATGGACAGAAATAGCCTAAGACTGGTGGCGGGGACCATCACCGGACACTGCTCACTGAATAAACACTTTCACACACTAGGCATCACTGACAGTCCTCTGTGCAGAGCATGCATGGAGGCGGAGGAAACGGTGGCGCATGTACTCCTCGAGTGCACCGGCGTCGCCCAGATCCGCAAAGAAACCCTGGGTTCCCCAGGTTCACTCGCGGATGCCCTGAGAAGACTGGGAAGACTAATCTGCTTTTGGAGGGAGGTGGGCTGGCTGGAATAACCAGCCTACACGGCTTACGTACAATGGTCCACTTCAAGGACTAAGTGCGGAAACCATCCCCGTTAACATAGAACATAGATATGTTGCCTAGCGGGGTGGGCATAGAGAACCCAACGCCATATCTAAGGCACGGACGTTACACACCATCGACCCTGCCTGAAAATAAATAGTAAATTACATCATGTTGTAAGATTAACATTAAACTTCAACTTTATGATAGTACAAGGAGATGAAACACAATTAAACATTATGTAGGTAATTGTATTATTTGACAATAGGTACCAATCTCAGCATGTGCTTGGCTCGAGTGCCAGCGCTGGTTTTCAGATTGGCCCCTACGGTGGGTCGGCCATTGGTGAAAAAATGACAGGAAGAGTACGAGTGTGAATAGTTTATGTGTATTGTAAGTATGTGGTATACTTTGTAAATAGTGGTGCATGTGTGTATGTGTGTATGTATGTCAATAAAGTGTATAAAATTACTATGAACGAACTGTGAACTGTGAATCTTAGTCTACTTCAGGGGAGGAGGTTTTGTATGACCTTCACTTGATCCTCTCTTTGTTTTTGCTTCTGCAACTCAATTAAATGTGATCGGACTTTACGTATGAATGTTAAGGGATGCATAGGTAAAATGGGACAAAATGCTATGAATATCAATATGATCTTACCTATACTCATAGATTTAGAATTTTTTGACTACGCAAAAGATACATAAAGCGTGGGAGCGAGAAATCCTGCTGAAATACAAACCGCCCGAGAGAAAAAGAGACAGCGAATGAAGTACCTATATGTCAATGTTTTTGCGAGTAAGAGGCCTTAGCGTCCCGGTCTATTTTATGTCGCAGTGAAATTTGTGCATTTATGTATTAAAACTTGGATTATAACAGAGAATATTAAATGTGCAATTGAGGTGACTTGTTCTGTACGTGATTGTGAGGTTACACGACGGAATAATCCGAATAAATACACTTTTCACAGGTATATACGATTTTATCATTAGATTTTTTCAAACCATATTTTGTCAAATTGTTGCTAGTAATCAGTTTAGAAAAATATGTTTACAATAGTATATTGATTATAATGTATCATTCTAAGTATACATCGTGATTATACACATAATTGGGGAAAATATTGTGTAAAATAGTAAATAGTTTGGTTACGCTAGTGCTTGACAAAGCGGTGACGTCACGAGTATCGATAAAAACTTAATCGTCTTTTAGCGACATCATGACATGAATACAAAGTTATTTAGCCAAGTTATGTTGAAATATAACTATATTCATATTGGGAACTCATTATCTCCGTAAAGTTAGTTAAGTAACTGATAATTGTTCTTGGTTTCCAAGCAACCCAGCATTGTGTAAAAAGTGGATGCGGACTATAGACAGATCAGATTGGACTCCCAGTAAGAACTCCATTATCTGCAGCAAACATTTTGACAGCAAATGACGGCAGCAAAAAATTTGTTGCACTACATATTATTTTTAAATAACTAAATGACACCAAATTAAAAGTTGCTAATATATTATTTGTTTCATTTCATTCCATCAGTCAAAGCAAAAGTCATGTCTTTTTGTCTTAGTATAAATCATAGAACATATTTCTATATTTTTCATTTTTTACACGCTGAATGTACGAGGAATACATTTTACCATCTCATTGCTTATAGAACTGCTTAGAATGCGATTTCTTACCGACTAATTCCGATTTACCTAATATAAACAACTGCTGATTTCATCAATGCCATAAATAATTAATCAAAAGTATAAAAAAGTGTTTTAAATACCTATACTACTAGTAGGTATACAACTGAATCAGTCGATAATGTAAAAGTGCGTCTTTGACAACACTATTTTTAACCCACACATAGACCTCAACCAACACATGTTTAAATTTATTTTGGTCATGTCTCCGAGCCGTCATTGTGTATCTTGTACATTCTAAATCTATACCCATACTGTATTTTTTACAAACATAACAATAGCAGAACGCATTCAAACCTCTTAAAGGTATCTACTGATTGCGAGCCGTCTGATCGACGGCGTCAGGGCCGGCCATCACAGAATTGTCTGTTCCGCATTACCTAGGAGCTAGCCCAGGATAGACACAGGTGAGGAAAGAATTGGGGAACACCTTTATCTGGTCGGGTCATATTTTTATTTTTTCTTAGTAATTATAAATTTTTATTATCTTATTTCACACCAGGCCCACTTTGAAACATGGTTCAAAGTTAAATATGATTCTTATAACTTTGTTAATACTGTTGTTGAAAAAAGTAACTACCGAGTTTCTTGCCGGATTCTTCTCGGTAGATGCAAAATTCCGAACCGGTGGTAGAATCATATCTCTTTCAACTGTTTTTGACGATTTATAAGTGTTTCTTTGAAACCTATATAAATAAAGAATATTTTGACTTTGACTTTGACTTAACAGCGAGACACTATGGGTCAGATAAAAAAACGATGATAAAGTATGCCTGAGATTTTTTCTTACAAATACTTACAAAGCATAATCGTATAACCTAAACCGTCGTATCTGTGCATACCTGTGGTCTGTATGTGCTGCAAGTGGAGTGCACCTGCTCATCACAGGAGTCAATGCACTGTTGTCGTTTGCGAGTGCGCGACACAATGCCCGTCTCCAGACACTTAATAGCGCGCTCTCATTACTAAAATGACTTCGTCGGGATTAAAGATTCGCCACTGCTGTCAGCGAGACCTAGTCATAGCCGACCGGGACTCTTTCGCATGTCCTGCGGAATCTCGGAGGCTAATTAGCTAATTTCCTCGGGGTCTCTCAGAGTTTAGAACTTAGGTGTACCAAATTTCATTATATCTCTTTAGACGTGAAGACGTAACAGACATGCTGATATTGTTAATTTCGAATTTATCTTAGTGAGGAGGACATTAATAAGGATTTTGACATTTGTATTTTTAAAGTCTTAAAGCAAACTACCAAACAGTATTATTATATTGTAACATAGGCGTCTCTGAAGATCTAACAGAACACTACAGTGCGATTTGATTTGCTATTCTATCTTTATTTATAAACCGAGCAGGGTGTGATTTGTATTCTGATATAGGCAAATGTGGCAAAAATAAAAATATAAACATAGAATCTAGCTATTATTTATCGTTAGATATAAAGCCCACATAACAATATCATTATGATAATTGGAAAAGTGGAATTGATATTTATTATCGTTGCAGTATTCATATTTTTAGACATATAGGTATCTTCCTCAGAGAATAGAAGAATAGAATAAATGTTTATTTGGCACATTACAAAATTTGCTTACAAACGAAAACTGCTCGTATAACTAAACTAAACTATATGTAGCCAAATAGGCCTCCGCTCAGCTATTGTCGAGACACAGTGTGCCACGACGCTGTATTTCAGCGGACAGAGAGAGAGGATGTAGGTATTAATATGCTTACTTTCAATTTATTTTGTATAAAATCCACTCCGTCCAGTCTAATATAATTTAATAAATACCTAATATTAAAGTATTATCAACGTCTATAATGATGTATTACATAAACATCATTTCAAAATTAAAAAGTGATCACGCCATAAAGCATCATGAAATTTTTTTCGCCAAGATTTTCCGCTTAGTGCACGCTAAAGGCAAGACAAATTGTTGTAATTTTGTCTGCATACTACATTGCCCGTGTGGTGGGTTTACTGTTATAAAATGTCTGCGAAAAGATTATTGTTTAAACTTTCAAAATAAATGTGAATATTTGAGACGCAGCTGATTCCATCTCGCTTCAGGTCAGTTCAGTGCCCTATTCACAATAGGCTCGAGGCAAGGCACACTACAAAGGCACTTGGAACGCGCTGCTATTGTGATATGTTGTCCAGTGTAAGCTCTAACTGTAAAAGCTTAGAGTGTTTTGTAAACATTTACTCCAAGCCAGATTTGGGTCTATATTCTATTTCAAAACATATTTTTGGTGTTGCTTCAATATAAATATATTAGATTAATAGAAATTCTTCTGAATAATTGTGATCGATATCGATGACGCATATGCGTCATATAAGAATGATTGGTCGAATAATTTGCTTTAATGTTTTGGTAGGAAAAGTTGTGTGATAAACAGTTAGTGTCAGTAGGTAATTGAAATATATACGAAAGAGAAGAAATATAATGCTCAAGCACCATAGAACCATCTACATACTCATTTGGCTAAATGTACGTTCAAGGACACAACATTAGTAAAACTCGTTTCTTTTACTCTACATCAGCTAGTAGATCGAATAGTGTGATAGAAAAATTGCAATGCTTTTGCAATAAATCCGGCCTGCGGCATGTTTTAACCTCCAGAGATTTCGTCCCCCTCCGACCACACCCCCACCCTACCGACTTCCGTTATGGTTTCCTTTCTTTGCCCTTATTTTTATGATTTTACGCCTTTGCTTTTGTTGCGGCAAATATTATGATACCACAGTCGGCTTATTGTATTTTTCATCTAAGCACAAAATGTTGATCATTTTGTTATTCAAGGACATTTAGACATTTGCGAGTTTTTGACAGCACAAATTTCACAAAATGAGTGTAACTGAGTGTTCTCAATTAACATTGTAGTACTAGAATTATTTATGAAGGTAGAAAGTATCGCGTATGTACGGTAGTAGGTACAATCAACTAAGGCGTATTTGTTTCTTCGCGGCAACGTTATACTTAGAATATAATTTGCCATACGAATAAATAAAGTCATTTACCTATCTCTGTTTATCATTAATAAGTGATAAATGAATATTAAAGTATCTACTTATAAGTTACAATTAACATTTAAAATATTTGTATCTTTGTCTCATAAACTCATCTTTTTAAAAGGTTTTTTAACGGAAGTGACTTTTATTTATGAAAAATAACAGCAAATTCAACAAATTAACGTTGAACATACTTTTTTTTTGTTAAATATGACTAGATCAAGCCCGGTAGGTACGGTTTTAGTCAAGACGTTTATATTATTATACTATAATTTTTTTATTCTTTTACTATTTAAAAATAACGGTACATAACAACTTTTATATTAAAAGTAGATACCATTGTGCGTACTTACATACGTGTTGTATATGCCATTGCCATTTGGGTTCCTATATCTTAAGGTGCAACGAAGCGACGTCATTATACAGCACACGTTATCTGCTTTTGTGTCTGTCTCACAGCAGATTGCAGTGGTCCGTAGGCATTGGCGTTCACGGCAGTGCAGATTGATGAGCAACTGACAAAGCTAGCCCCATAATCGCCATTGTCGAACTTAACACTTGACTAATTTTGGGACAATAAGTGCAGATAAAGGTGACAGGTTATACTTTGAGCTTTAGGCCGCCTCTTGAAAACAGATACGCCAATGTTTCACGCCTTATCTACTAGGCCAAGGACAGCCAAACAAATACTTGTTTTATGAAAATAACTAGTTCTAATTTCATTCACACTTCTGCTAAGATATATCTTTAAAAACATGTCTGCTAGCTCGTCACTTTACGTATTATTAACTAATTTGTACTTTAATTTATGTTAATCTTAGCGAACAGTAGTACATCCATTGTATTTATAATATTAGTAAAATTAAGTGATTACACACAAGCTGTAGTTTAATGTTCACTAGTTTTATATTTTTACAGTGAATTAAATTACGCAAAACACATGTAGGTATGCAGAGCGACGCTTCAATCGGTATGCAATCTTACCTTTACATGAATTTAATATTCCCTTCAATTCGAGTAGAAAAGTATGAATTCCCAGCTCAAATTAAAACAACTGTATCCAATTTTAAAATTGTATTTAGAGTGCAATCTATTTGTGGATGCATTTGAATGAAAAGCGGTGAAGCTATTCGTCCCCAGAACCCCGAGGAGAAATTTCAATATCAAGCCTTTTTATTTCCCTCACGACATTGCATAACGTCAGATTGGTGAAAAATCTAGGTCATTTGCCTTTTTATTTCCCTCACGACATTGCATAACGTCAGATTGGTGAAAAATCTAGGTCATTTGCTCTATTGCTCTATTCGCCTGGCGAAGCTACAAATCACTGAGGTTTACCGGGATAACCTATTGTACTACATAGTGAAGAAAAACTGAATAATTAACATTCAGAACATTTCTTGAACTTTATATTGGTGCCTTGATTGCCTTTGTGTTTCCGGAGAAGGAGAGACCAAATAAATTGGATGACATATTTGAATTTCTCTAAGAAATTAAAGGACGTGAATAGAGGATTTATGATTTAAGTAGGTGATGATCGCTACATTTTCTGTTTATCTACCATCCAACCTAAAAATAATAGCAATAAACCATAAAAATATTTTTAATTTTTGACCTGTAGTTGTTCCTAACGGGCTAACCGTTGAAGCAAAGAAACAAACAATCTCTCCAGCTTTATATATGAGTAAATTTTAGGTAATATAAAGTATTATGTGGAACAATTATGTTTTATTTATAAATTTTTGCAGCCTTTCTTACGGTAACGTTATTTTGTTTAATAACTGTTATATCTTCTTTTAATTTCAGCTTTATATTTTGTAGAAAAGGTTATTTAATTTTTAAATAAGTACAGGATGATATAAACATCAAAATCATAAGCTCATGGAATTGCCATGCTAATACAGAAAAGTTAAGAGGGATACTTAATGGACTACCCATATAGCAATACCAAAACATCACCACTCAACGGATCTCTTGATGATCAAATCCACCATTTTTTCGTCGGCTTATTCACATAGGCGAGGTCAGCTTCCTGGTTTTTCAGTATCTAATTATTACATTGCTTAACTGTTTTACTAACTCTCTTTAACAATAAGGCAATTCAGCAATAAGCTAGTCGTCGGTACTGCGTTTGGATCCTGTTCGTTAACATACTGTAACAAATATTATATGCGAACTCTTTCCTTTTTTTTTTTTTTTTTTTCCCTGGGAAATGCTTTACGCATACCACTCCACCCGGGGGGATGAAGTGGTTATGTGGGACTCTCCCCCTATAGTACCCCCCTGGGTTTTAGTGGGGACCTACCCACTAAAACCCAGGGGTGTTCCGCCGAATCGCCCCTGGAACACGGAGGGGCGCCTACGTCTGGGCTGAGAGTGCTGGTGACGGACCCCCCGATCCGTCACCAGCTAGCCATGGATATGGCGGCATACGTGCCGTAAAGATGGCACTACGCCTGCCGGGCCTCCTGCGGCGCATGGGATGAGAGAGAGGGTCTTGCTCGCGCTCCCTCTCGGCCGCCTCCTTCTGCGAAAGAATGGTGGAGCAGAAGGAGGAGACCGCCTGCCACGCTACGTCAGACTCTACCATGCCTCGCGTGAGCGCTGGTGTGATGAGCTGTGTCCGTGACTCCTTCGCCACAGTGGTGGCATTCATCTGTTGACTCTCGACCCGCCACCTGGCATAGGTATTTTCCAAAACACTCGTGACCGGTGAGCATTTGGGCCAGGTGGAAGGTCATTATGCCATATTTGCACCCAACCCATTCGCGCAAAATGGGATGGCCGCCGCTAACTCTCGGCTAGCTCCCGGGGACTCCAAACTTTCAGCCCACTGGTCAAATAATGCCAACTCTTTCCTAAAGCAACGGTATTTGACCTGGTATTTTAAAACTAACAAACATAATTTTACGCAACTCCCTAGCGGGGTTGGCAGAGAGAACAACTATTTTATGAAATCAACAAATAGGTATTTGATCGATGGTTTCGCTCATTTTACGTTATTTTGCTTTAGGTAGGTATGTAGATAATTTTGCCCGTGCTCGTGCTTGTCGGCCACCAAAGTGGTATAAAAAAAAGTTATGGTGTGGATGCACCATAGCTATTCTATGTGTGAAGTGTTCGCTCGTCTCTGGTGGCATTACGGAAGCATTATCAGCTGGATATTAAGAGTGGGTAAACACCTAGCAGTGGTACCTATATGTATAATTTAATTGAATCTTTAACTATTCACACTATAAGTATAGTTAGTTCAGTTTTTAAGATCTGTTTTTGTAATGTAAAATTAGCGATTGATGCAGTCGTCACTCCTTTTTATCGTTACAATTTTATATGTTACTAGCTGTGCCCGCGGTTTCACCCGCATTTATAGTTATTGTTATGTACCCTATCAAATAGCCTCTCTCGATAAATGGGCTATCTAACTCTGAAATAATTTTTCAAATCGGACCAGTAGTTCCTATGATTAGCACGTTCAAACAAACAAACTCTTCAGCTTTATAATATTTGTAAGTATACCGTACCGTAAATGGTGTCTTGAAATTGGCTACTCTTCATCATAGCATAGAATATTTAAGGTACAATTAAGTCGGCTGGATTCGTGTTTGATGCCAAGATAACCAGCCTTAACTCGTGGAATAAATCGGAATACTCTGAGCTCAAAGCAACATTTTAACAAACAATATCTACCTACGGTTCATGCTGCGGTTATTACAAGTTTAGATGATTCTTCAATCAATTTATCATCATAACACCAAATTGATATTGATGGTTCATTACGCATTGCAATGACGCGCATAGGGACGAAAAATCTTTTGTTAATAATGAAATTAATGGAGCATTATGTTACAGATCTGCTTCTTAAGGGAAGTTATTAAATTATTACAAACCATCTACATCTCTATACTGATAAAACAATCGAAGTGTCTTTAATGTAAAAATCACAGTTTATTATTGTCCTAGGTAAATGGTTTATTAAAACACCTTCATATATCTATACTAATATTATAAAGAGGAAAGAATTGATTGTTTGTTTGCTTGTGTTGAATAGGCTCCAAAACTATCGGACCGATTTGAGTAATTATTTCACCAATGGAAAGCTACTTTATCACCAAGTAACATAGGCTATTATTTATCCCCGTACACCCACAGGAACGGGAACTACGCGGGTAAAACCGCGGGGCGCTGTAGTATAATATATTTTAAATATTTTTTGTCTGTCTGTTTGTTCCAGCTAATCTCTGAAACGATTTGTCTGATGTTAACGGGTCTTTCATGGCCAGTTACCTGGTTTATATGAGATTAATTATTATCAATAAATAATTGGTTATTCGTGCAATTGTATACATTCCACACAGACGATGTTGCGGGCGACACCTAGTAGATCTATATGATTGTGATCTCTCGAAAGGCAACAAACATAACTACTATGTTTAGGGTCTGTATTATACTTGAGTTATAGAAATGTTTACAAAATTATTTAGTAAATGCCGCTGATTTTGTTAATTACTTTGCGCTTAAATGAGCGAATAAAAGAAATGTAATTAATTTCAATAACAATTTGAAAAACACCAGTCAACTATCTATTTATATCCACAAAAATATTAAAAAGATTATGATCCTTTCCCTTAGATATAAAAGTACCTACCTATCTTTAGAAGCCTAGTATGATAAAAACTGTGGATGATTGAGACATCTCTTCTGTGGGACATTTATACTTTTCAAGCCTCACAAAGCCATTAAGTAATTAGTCTGTTACCTGTCCGCAGTTTTTACCATTGTAGGTATATTAGTTCATTCTTTTTAAAACCCTTTAAAAGTTTTGCTAGCGATATCGATATAATCGGCATAATTGAGAAAATATTTAATGCACTTTGTTTCCTTTGTACTAGGCACTTTGTTTTATCGATTCTTTACGACTGTTTTCTACTTATTTACATTGCATCTTGAATGGGAAGGGGAGTACAGAGATACTTTACGATTATTACTGCTCATTGATAATTAGGTATTAATTATTTCAGAATACATTTTTGTTGCGAAAAGGGTTCATCAGTGGGAGTGGAATGGCACACAATATGGCAGATTCCACGCACTACGCTATCGTGTCATTTAATACAAAACATCGGAAGTTATGATATCTTCCTAACACTAACTATTGCATGGTAAACGATAAATCATAACGCCTAGTAAATGTTATTCGAATCGTTGTAACGTGCTAAAGTCGCTGGCCATCCGAAGAATAGATCAGTGTGGAAGTTAAAATAACAGCCTCCGCCAGCAGGCTCTCACGCCCGGCTTATCCACGCCCGGCTTATCAGCATAATCGATTTCATCGCTTTTCTACACGTGGGCGTCTTCAATATTAGGGAAAGATTATTCCCCCCCCTTTTCTTAAGCACCTTATATAATTTACCGGTCTGATGGTGCAATGATTGAGATGTTCGCAAGAGTTGGTGTTTTGGAAGACCCTAGGTCATTTTCGTTAAGAATCTATCCAGAAGGCAACTAGCATTTGCCTGTACGACTCGAAGTTATGTTAAAATTGGCGGTTGGTGTGAAGAATCTGATGGGTTGACTCATCGCGAAGACTGTAAATATATGGCTATACATTTTAATAAAAAAATAAATTATATGAGTCTTATGCTTTTTATAACAATTCTAGTAGGTACGTAGATTAATTCATTATTAAGAAACCTTTCAATATTTTGCCTTTTCCAATATGTTAGGTGTGAAAGTGAGTTTGGCAGTTATCATTAATTTAGTCTACCCCTGTGCCGCTGGGCTAGGTGTGGTTCAGATTGTGAGTGGGGTTTTAAAGACGTTGGGCCGGAAGAATACCTAGTTAAATAAATATCAAAAATCACTTAAATTGATCTGACTGCGTGGCAAGGAGCTTTTAAGCACTTGTGTTACGGATATTAGATTCAACAGTGGTATTACAAATATATTTAAATATAAGATATTAACACCCAGACACAATAAACACAAGTATTCAGCACACGAATGTTTGTCCTGGGAGGAGCTCGAACCCACAACTCTGGGCGCATAGGATGGGGTCACTACCAAATGCGCCATCGAGCCAGTCTAAAGATTTATCATGGTGCATACTTAAATAAAACTGTGTAATAAATATCTTTCTCCGTACCATATGCTACTAGCTGCTTACACAGTTTATTGAGTGAATAATATGAAATCTTCTTCAACAATTGAAGTCAACGTGAACATGTGCTCAGCATGAATGGCTTACGAGAGGGCTGTCGGCGGGTTCAGTGTGTAGAAATAACGTTGAACATGAGTGCCACTGGGGCAGAATAAACGTCGTGTGTTGATTGATACAGATAGGATGCGTCGCGACGACGCTCGACCAACGAAAACAATGATAGCATATTCTCTTATAGTCGATTCCGCTCATTATTTGGCTTTAACGAAATCTAAAAATTTCTGTAAACATAAAACTGCAAAAGGTTAGAGTTGGCGACAGTTAGCTTCTAGTATGCGAGTTGCAGATATGTTTCAATGTGATTGCGAGAAAATAAACGTGTTGTTACAGATGAGTATTTGTAACGTATTATACATTTTGCGCTAAAATATAGAAAATTGCAGTTTGTGGCTTTTTTAACCTTTTTACTTACAGCCTATATAGATGGAGTCAGCCAACGCAGCAAGAATAATGCCCTAGTGGGTGCGAACTGCTGGAAAACCGACAGTTTTAATTAAAAATAATGGTTTTGGTTCCGTCGTCTGTACGTCATGGTAGTATGAAACCAGACCGACAATATTTCTTGTTTCGTCTTACTTTACAGAGTAAAATCCCAATGCCATTACTTCTTCTCTCTTAAATGAAATGTGTGGTATTGGGTAGTACTATTACCTATTTTGAGCGTATGGATACCAGATAACGTAGATATGTGGCCAATAAGCAGATATTAGTTGTGTAAGGTAGGAAAAGATATTTCTCGCTTTTACTTAAATAATGATTTTTTATTTTCATACCTATATTAAAGATAACTATTAAAAATGAATATTCAGTTCTTGCAGGCATTTCCCATTAGCACTAACTTCCACCAGATAATTCACAGCTATCGAAACCAAAGGAATTTAATTTATAATTTGATACATGTGATTGCTTAATTGAGATTAGAGATGTTATAAAATTACTTATAGGACAAGTAATACCTATATTTTAAGACATGTATTTTCTTAATAAACTCGTTATATAATTTCATAACATATTTTACATTCTCAGCTTGTGATGTACTAAATAACTTTGCAAATAAAATCTCTTTTCAAAGTCCTAGATGTTCTGTAGGCGGAAAGCCGTTTACGTTAGAAGATGTAATTAGAACAACCAAACATGAACAAAGAATGTTCCTGTACGTATATTCTCCAGCCGAAATAACGTTTACTCCGAATCGAGGACGATCGAGCGAAATAAACGGTCCATTGATAGATATAGGACAGTAGTTGACGCCGGAAAACATGGTCGGATTCTCCGTCGTCGATGTTTAATCGAGACTGTACTACGGCATCGTGGCATGGAGTGTCTAAAAATTTAAATTATTTACACGAACGACTACGGAATCTTACTGAGAGTAGCATGTAAATTCACAGTAGTAATAGTATATGTATAAATATTGGTATTATAAATGCAAAAGCATGTTTGTTATTATCACCTTATTTCACGTTGCAATGAAGCACGGTTCTAAGGTGATTTTATGCAAAGGATTAGATAGATGTCCGAAGAGCGGTAGTAAACATAGTAACCATGTTTACCTTTTACCTCAGGAAAAATATCGTGCGCAAAGAAATCTTAAAAAGAAACCATTAGATCGCGCATACATACATATTTGTTTTTTATTACTACTTGTATATAGGTACATAATTTTTCTACTTAATATTGCATATACGAGCGTTTTCGAGAAGAGAGCTTTTATTTACATAAATATTTGTTTGTTTTTTACGCAATAACTCTTATTGCGAAAAAAACAAAAAGCTAACGAGCTATTTTGTCGAAACTTTGTAGTAATAATAACATTTAGTAATGGCTATCATAGCTCAAATCGCACAGGCAAAGGAGTAACAAAACTGCAATTAAATTTTACTTAAGATTTTAAATAAAATACGCAAGATGCTATCGTACACACTTTGCATAATGAAAACGTATTTTACCCAATACAATTCCTAAAGTGAAAATATACATAAAAATAATAAGCTTCCAAGAAAAGAAATTAACCGTGGGCCTTAAAATATGTTTAAACGTAAAATACACTTTCTTAACCTGAAGCAGATAAAGCTGAATTACTGCCTTTTTATGTGCCATTTATCTTCTCAAATCTCATCCGTTGCTTCCCATAACTTTACGAGTTAGACGGACGAGGAATTCTGCATACGCACATCAAAGTGTTTAATATAAAGATTATTACTTTTTGAAGCTTGAACTTTTTAACAGTTTTCGTCTTAAGTAGACAGGCCTGAACATCATATTTTACTATCTAGGCAGTTCACAAGTGAGTGTCATTTATTTATATGTATTTATATTTTTATTATATTCCCGTTACCTAATACAAAAGATGCTTACATAAACAATATTGAAGCGCAATAACTATTTTTTTAAGGAATTTTAGATATAAGTACTAGATTCACGCCATTTCCCTAGCGGGGTCGACAGAGAAAATCAAACTTTAGATAAATCTTAAAGAATACCTATTCGGTTTTAATAAAAGTTATAATGCTGTCTACAGCATTATAACTTTTATTAAAACCGAATAGTTTAGTACTCTAGCACTTTCTGTTGACACGACACAAACGACATTTAAAGAGAAAGAAAAAAAAGATTTTATTCAAACAGATAATAACTTTTGCTGTGTTCTCAATAACATATAAGAGCAGCCGGATAAGGTTCATGGTATTCGAGCACTTTAAGGAATTTAGTAATACTTTCATCAATAGCTGGATTGTTACGAAAACTTTGTAGTATAGCAGTACCTAATTTGTTAAAAGAGCATCCACGTAGTTGTGACAAGGTCCTAGTTAATCAACTATCTACATACATATACATAGTATACATGTGAGCGGTCAAGCTGATCTGTAAATAATGTAGCGAGGCGATCATAGATAATAATTTACGAGCAGAAAATCGGCGGTGTACTAGAGCCCTTCAAATCACACCCTAAAAATAAACACCCGTGCCGCCTTCGCCGTTTCGAGTCGTGACACATGGATGGCTAATAAAGTGTATGCTGCTACGAATACCTTTAGCCGGTGGTTATGAAACCTTTATAGTAAAAAGACAACAGTTCTACCTTTTCATTGCCTAAGAATATTCTAATTAGGTACGTACTTCTCTATTAAAATACCAAAAGTAAATATTACATTTTGTTTATTTCAAGCATCATATGGCTGAATGGCTAATTGTCCGATGTTGGTCTGGGACTTAAAAAAGAATATGCCAATTGTGTTTCTTGCCTAGCATGTCGTAACAAACGACTAATGGTATATGGGGTTTTGGGTTTGTGATCGGGTAGGCGAGGGTAGCCACTTGTCACTACTTTTTTTCAATTGTTCATCTAACCCAACCCAGTTTTGTTTTTGGCTGAATGTGGTTAAAGGGGCCTGTTGCCCCTTTGCCTCTGCCTACCTCTTCGGCGATTATGGGCGTGATGTTATATTTATATATATATTATATGGCTGAATTCATACCAATTCGAGCTTGTTAAGACTGAAAACCCAAAACCTATGTAAATAAATATCTTCGAGTGATGTTCTAAATAGATAATAAAGTATCGTATTTGTTCTAAACATTGTGGCACTTCGAAATAAAAGGTAGGCAACTTGGGCTCGAACGGAATAAGCCTCTCTGTTATTTCCAATCTCATTAAATACTCGTGAGTATCTACAGACACAAACAGAATAAAATTGATAATATCGATAGGGTAATGATGATGATTTAGATCCCGTTCCCGTACTGGTAATAATAAGTCAAAAATATAAAAACATAATATTTCTGCCCTCTTGACTCTGTCTGCTTACCTAATATTTCTGCCTACTTGTTCGTGATGATACTGATTATGTAATACATACAAATTTCTGTAAAAAATTGTAACTTTTGGAGTGTGTGTTTCCTTTCAAAATTAATTCGATTATAAAATCAATATACTTATATAAAAATCAATGCTACTTTTCGTTGTAAATTTATTACTCAAGAACAGGCTCACCTATCCAAACCAAATGTTTAGGCTTTGTTCGGACTATTTAGTAGATGGTTTATGTAAAGTTTGCTCAAAATTGGTAGTGCGGTTCTTCATTTATCACATTTTTAATATTTCACTTTATACGTAGCGAAGCACGTATCGGGCCTAGTTATACAGAGATAGATGTAAAAAAAAAATCACTTCACATTTATTTTGCAGGTCCGGGGCGTGTTTTCACAAAACTGGAACAAATCCGATATGGTAACAAAGTCCACGTTAGTTAATTGGATCACCACATAGATGTGGGCACTGTCAAGACCACAGATGACTAATTAACGTCTCCTGTTCGTCATCAATGTTACAGTGCTTGCGCACTTTGGTTCTCCATCGTCATACAAAACAGAGCTATTATTATGAAAAATGCGATTGTTATATCGTATAGCTAGACATACTTAGATCATTTTGTCAACTAGGCATATTAGACAGTAACCAATCTTTAATGTTGATATCGTTGCAGCAGTATAAACCATAATGAAGCGAGGAGACTTCCTGTGGAAAATCTCACTATAGTGACAGTTCATTAGCCCATGGCGTTCAGAGTGTGCTTTTTAATTATGCTTTGACTAATTAAAATAGTAGTTTCCCTGTTTCAAAGCGGGTAATAAGTGATATTATCTAGTTAACTTGTTAATTAAGTGAAATATTTTAATTAGGTGAATTTACTTTTGATTGGGTTGCGTCGCATTGTTTTATAGTTATGTTCTATACTACAAAGAACATAAATTTTTTGTAGGTTCTTATTTAACAGAAACGTTTATTTTACAGCAATTACGCTCAGTAGTGGCTGTAGAAGGTTTTGTAGGAAAGCTTTATAAACTTATAGGATTCTCTCTGGGTTCACTAGATCCACTCAAGTATCTTGGTGGAGTGGAGATGACGTTCTTACCCAAGGAGTCTGAGAGATTGCTTACTTACTTACTACGCTGGCTCAGCGACCCGAAGTGGGTCTTGGCCTCCGACAGCCAAGAACGCCATTCCGGTCTGAGGGACTGCTGCCTAATCTTAATCAACCATAATGCATGACTCGCGCCAAGGAGACATTACAGTTTACTTGTGAAATGTAAGCAAAACCGTATATATACATACATATATCTCGTAAGTGAAGGTGCCGTGAAACAGCTTTCCTTAGGTATTCCGAACGCGTCGGCGGCTCCATTGAGGAAAGCCTTAAGTAGCTACCAGCTATTAATCCTTCATCCTTAAAACGCTAAGATTTATGTACGAGCCAATATCCCTAACTTAGTTTACCTCAGAAATATGCAACGCCGTGCCAGTGAGGACATTTTTATTGGCTTGCTGGAGTGATTTATTATCTCGCAGTTTAAACGGGAAAGCATGCATGAATGCACTCTTATTTACATCTATTTTAAGGGCAGAATCGCTTACCACACATCTGGTAAAAGTACCAATTGAATGTGTCTATCGCTTGGAAGAGTCCAATTATTAACACCATAAATTTGACTTAATTTGAAGCAAGTAAATTGTTCGTGCACCTACAGTGAGGGTAGATGTTGCTTCAATGTGTAGTTAAACAGGGAAAGACGGACGAGCATGACAGTGTCCGGCTAAAGTCAAAGTAAACATCCTCGATAGTGTTTTGTTTTTCAAACAATGCCAAAGCCGGATGACATAATTTGACGAATAATGCCGCGTTCACCGACGATCCCCAGTGTAAACGTGTCTTTTGCATAAGTTGGTTTAGATAATATGAAGCGGGTGAGTGACCTAACTTTCTCAGCGAAACATTTTGTAACTAGTTATTGTCAAACCTGTAACGAAGCGTCCGGTTTCAGGTCTTTGGAGTATTTGTGGGCATTTATTATCTCGTTCTTATACACTGTCTACCTATAAATAATGGTTTTAGTGTAAAATTCAATCCACTAAACCCAAAAGAAGAAGTGAAACAGAAAACGTTTGGCGCACTTTTCGCAAAAATCCCACAAACAATGACATCAGAAGCCAATGTACGGAGACAAGTAATTTCAAAGGCGTATTACCCAAATCAGCCCGAATTAGGGATAGGGTGTACAAATCAAGTGGCGAAAATTGTGTTCCCTGTGAAGAGTCTGGGTGAGGATAATGACGTACAGGATCGCGAAAGCGTAAACTTTATTAACTTACCAATCGTGAAACAGCCTTTCGAAAACTACAAAATCTTGGTAGCTACGGCACCATCTAACCTCAAATTAGGTGGTGAAGAAGAAAGCAAGCCTTTGGTCGTATATATAGTATTCTCTGAAGATGGAAGCGATGAACAAAACCCTATAAATATACCTTCGATTTATTTTGTAAGCCAACTAAATGGTAAGCCCGAGATTAGTAAGAAAGAGAAGGTAGAGCCTATATTAATTATCGACAGCAACCGCACTGTAACTGGATTACGAAGCAAGGAGATAGAGAAATTCGTAAGGTTCAAAAATAAACTGACTAACCGATACGACTATAAAATATCACGATAGCGATTGTGATAATAATACCGGGTAATATTTATTTAATTATTATTATGTTCTCATTAATGTTACTTTTTAAACGACTTCAAAAAAGGAAGAGGTTCTCAATTCAACCGTATAATTATTTTTTTTTTAATGATTGTCAGTTAGAGCAGCTGTCAACATTTTAAAAATCACTAATACGGTCCTGCGTAACACAAGAGTTGTACTTCGCCATTTCTTCGACAAAGTCTAGCGTATTCCATGTGTCTACGCAATTTCAAGTTATAATTATTCAATAAGAGATACAACTTTTTGAATTAAATTAAAATTGCGTTACTGAGATGACGCAACCTTTTACACTCACTCCCATAGCATATATATATAAACTGATCCCTGGTTATATTTAAAATATATATATATATATATATATATATATATATATATATATATATATATATATATATATTTTAAATATAACCAGGGATCAGTTAAAAAAAGGGAAAATTAATAAAACGGAGAAGGATAACAATTCAAAGCGTATATTTTTTTATTTTCAATATGTTTACATATTGATGGCGAACTTGATGCTAAACTGTTTCCTTTTATGCACAACGCACACGATAATATATTTTTTTAATTAAACCTATAAATTAATTTTACGGCATATATATACTATATATATATTACTTTACTTGATAATAATTTCGTACTCGTTTATTTTCGATTAAAATAGCACAATACGCAAAATCTGTGAAATTTACAAGTTTTCATGTTAGGTTACAAAAAATATACTCCAAAGAGAAAAAGTTCGTATAATGACGTCGTCATTACGGATTCTACTTTAGAATCAGGATTTTTCTTTTTAACCCTTCGTCGCCTTTCAATCTACTTTCCTTAGATATTTTATATAATATAGACTATGCGGAGTGTGGCTTTAAAAGTCTTCGTAATGGCACACTAATGGAGATTGAATTTAGAGCGACTTGGATTTGTTTAAGCTAGTATTGGTACGTTTTCTGAATTTAGTTAATAGGGTTTATGCAAAAGATTCAATAATGTGGGAATGTTAAAACCGTGAGAGAGGGTTAATTCGACCAGTCTAAAACTAGTGCTTTTTCTTGTTTAGGATGTTAACCTGTTGATTAACAATTCTACTGAAACTACACTTAGAAAAGTATATTGAATCCAATCGAACACATGAAATTCCTGGCCAAGTACCCGAGGTACCATTAAATATCAGGGTTAGTAAAAAGTATTTAAAAATTGACCTCCATTTTTACAAATAAAGTAAAACTAAAGCATCATACTTATATGCTAGGATGATTAACGATGATATCACATTAATGTAGATATTTACCTATATCAAATTAAACTACTTTTATGCCATTTCACTAGAGGGACAGGCAGAGAGAACCGTTTCTTTGAAATTCATAATTCATAATATTTTTTATTAAATTTCAATTAATATTACACGCCTTCATTACCATCCACCCGTGTCCCCATAATTTAACGCATTCTTTAGTTTTGGAGATTAGTTGAAAGAAATAAAGAATAAACAGACATAACATTTAATGAGTTTTTTTTGTAACAAGTAGTAGTACCTAATTATACATTTATATACACTTAAGTAAAAAACTGTTATTAAAACCTTACAAACAGTCCCTAGTTCTTTTTTGACCCTGCCTCATGCCCCAAGAGTTGTGGGTTCGATCCCCACCAGGACAATAAATAAATATCCCACAACTTCACATTCATTGATCTGACTCCGAGCTAAGTAGCTGCAGCACTTGTGTTACGGATATCAGATTCAACAGTGGTATTACAAACCCAAACAATGATTAATACTTGTGTTTGTTCTGTGTCTGAGTGTTAATATTGAATATTTATGTATAGGTACCTACCTATATTTGTAATACTACTTTTGATTCTGATGTTCGTAACACAAGTGCTAAGGCTAATTACTTCGGAGTCAGATCAATGTATGTGAAGTAGTCTGATATTTATATTTATTTATTTTTAACTAGCTGACCCGGCGAACTTCGTTCTATCAATGAGAAGCTTTGCTCTTAAAAACTGATATTCTTTCTATTAATGAATATCATATTTTAAAAGTTATTATCTCATTCCGGAAGAAGATAAATCCAAAAACACAGATATCATCAAAATTGGTTCACCCATTCTCAAGTTATAAATGGTGTAACTAACATGACTTTGTTTTATGTATACAAGTTAATTTAAAATACCTGAAGCAAAAACTTTGTATCCCTTTTTACAACAATTGCGCAGTCGGAGGAGATGCGGTTTGGCACAGTTAATGTTTTCTATGGAGAAAGAGTGCTGAAATCTAGTATTTTAACAAATAATTCACACGAATTCCTTTTTTTTCAATAAAAAATAAACGAATTAAGGCGAAATAAGGCCCTACATTTGATACTATTCGGTATCAAATAAATGTAGGGCCATCAACAATCGGGTATGTTGATACCAATAACATTTATGCATTGGCTCAAATACATTTATATTTTCGTACGAATATCGAAACAATATCCGTCACGGAGGCGCGGCATGGGCTTATATACGGTAATGGATTGGCAAATATTATTATTCAATACAGTTAGCGATATAGTTTTGTAGTATGAACCACGTTTAAAAGCACCGTTAGGAAAGGGTAAAAGAAAATAAAACTCTTGTACCAAGATATTGTTTGTCTTTAAGTAAGATTTTTAGTAATTAGTCTGTCTTAGTATCACATGTGTTAGTTAACCTTGCACGTTGTCTTACGAGGAAGGAAATTAATATTTACATATACCTATTGGTAAGGCGTGCGAAAACGAAGTATGTAGATTCAAAGGTGGATTTTTTAGTAATAAATCTTTAAACAGACGTTGCCGTATTTGGAACAAATAATGACCGTCAAAAGATGAATATTAAAGTTGCACTGTCCTGCTAATACCAGCTGTTTAACTCTTTTCAAGAATGATATTAAATTTGCTAGATACTTTCAATTACAATGGTGATCGATGATTTACAACAATCAACATACTATTACAATTTATTGCCGCGGATACCGATATATTGCCACTCTCATTCGTCGATGATGCGATCATTATTTAATCAGGATAAATAATTAGTAAATTTCAGATCTGTAGTAAGTTAAACTACAATTTGACAGATATTAGTCTGTATGCGTGGCGTGGCTGACTATTAAGATGCGCAAGTATACTTTTCCACTGCGCTTAGTCTTCGGCCCCAACGGCTTTTGATTGCGGATTAAGCCGCGCTGCTCCGCTCTTCAACCACTACATTGTATCAATAGAGTTACAGCCTTAATACATCTATGTAGAGTATAGACAGAGAAGGGTAACGGAGTTTAAAATCGGGAGTACCGATTTCGTTCGTTTCCCGACGTCACGTGTTTAACTGGCGCGGCCCGGAGCTGCGGCCATGGTACACAGCACAGTAATTGATCAACACTAATTGAATTCGTCGGGAGTGTTGCCAGAGACATAGGAATAATTATACAGAAAGTATTTCAAGTTACGTAACACTCGGTTATTTTGTAATTTAATACATACATAACATAACATCACGCTCACGATCCCCGAAGGGGTAGGCAGAGTCGAAGGGGCAGCAGGCCCCTTCAACCTCCTTAATTTAATAGACTTTTAATAATACTCTCACAAATGTTTAAAATTTCCCAAAAAATTTAAAGAAATTTACATTAATTAGTGACGTTTTTAATAGAACTAATAGCTTCCATTAAAATCACAGCTTAAAGTGATTACCATAATTTACAACTAAATGAAATTTAAATTATGACATAATATTTAGCTTTTAAATGCAAATCCTATTTTCTTCTCAATTGGCATTGAGATGTTGGGCTGCAACTGGCTTGTTTACCTTCTGTCTAGAAATAGCTTATAAGGACTTAGAATTAGGCAGTATGTACGCGTATTGCTTTGTTCGTTATATGCTACGTGTAGATAGGTACATAGGACGGATTAAAGAGTATACGTTACAGTGTAAACATACACTGTGCAATCAATTACATAAATACAATATAAACGAAACTGGGCCACAAGTAGTTTCGCACGCACATACCACATGTACTCGTATTTATGCTGGTCACTTTATTGAATTTGGTATTTCTGCAATGCCATAAGACAAACAGAAACGAAGGAGGAATATTATCTAAGTACGTATTTTTCGTTAATCAAATCTTTTTACTAGCATTTATTTTTCTCGATCACCATGGAGGCGAAGCCGACTTCTATAATACAATTCCAAAACGAACATTTATTCGTTTTATATTTATACTATTTAAGAATATATATATGAATAAATATATATATACTACTATACCCACTCTTCTCTTATCTAGATTATTTAAGCACAAGCTTAACATGCCCAATTGGTATGCGAGCTAATATATCCCAGCACACTATATAAATTACGGAGTCACGAAATAGAGTGTATTTTTAAATGTAGTGCCATATGTCTAATCATTGCATTAGTTGGCCAAATCTAGTGAAATTCTTTATTAAATTGTAGGAAATACAAGAGTGTGGCAACATTACAGGTTTTACGGGAGGAGCGAGGAGGCTCATTTGTCAGCAGCGTCCTCATGAAGACTGGTGGCTTTAACATGTGCACCTTGTAATCAGTAATTTAGAACCACTAATAACACTATTTGGGATGAGTCATTAGTGGTCTTAATTGGGTTGAACGGGGAGGGGTTACGAGACTTGCAGATATATTCGAAAGACAAATGACGACGTTACAAATTTACATATTAAATGTTCAAGTACCAATTTTAATAGATGACTCGATCGAATTACACCAAGCGACAGTTTCCGATTCAGTTATTTTGTGTATTCCTGCGTTGTTAGACGTATTCTTTTTATGCGAATATTTCCCAGAACACGGTAAGCCGTATCGATACAAATTGTTTACAAGTAAAGATTTAAACGTAATATTTTAAACAATCCCTATGATTGAGGACGATATTTCGAATAGCATTTCATTCATTCAATTCATTTCATTTTCTATTATATAAAAAGATTAAGTCTGTCTAACGTTGAGATATTATAATAACATTTCTATATCGCACTCGTATTTTTATTATAAAATGCTTTTACGATAGAGTAAACCTCCTCTTTTACGGTTATGTATACTTAAACGAAAAATATATACATTGATGTCAACAATCATTATTGATCTTTTCCATATTTTACTAGAAGTATTTTATTGTTTAAGGTGTATATAGAAGGACGTTATATATATATATATGTATAGTAGGAGGCATCAGTTTTAACAAATATATAAATCCGATAGAAAAACTTTCAGCTGAATATTCATGGCACTGCTCAGACTAGTTCAAACCGTGGGAGAGTAAAATCTTCCATAAATAGGTTTAGTTACTAATAATGGGTAGAGCCGTCTTTAGCCCTTCGGAGGCCATAAGAATATTAGGGAAACCAATATGTCCAGGGCCTCCAATGGTATCCAATGTCTAGAGCATCAGCAGTGCTAATATGTTTTTCGGTAATACATTTAGTTACCTGCGACTGGGGGGCCTTTCGATCTCGGGGCCCTGGCCAAGTGCCCAGAGTGTCCAGTGGAAAAGAGATGCCTGATTATGGAGTGAACTAAGGGCTATCCATCATCATGCCAGCTAATTCAATTATGTTTCATGGGGTGTAATATGTTAATAAATGTTGTATATTTTTAAAATTATGTAATAGTTTTAGTTTGGTTCCTAGGCCATGTAGAATGGACCTAAAAAGCATGCGATGTATGCCTATGTTTTTTTTTAATATTCGGTGTTCATTTTGAATATAAGATTGCTGCAAATGTTTGATTTATGGTATTTTGCTACATAAATCAATACCAATTTATTTTACATCAACTTGTACTTGACAGGATCTTTAAAATTATACATACCTATGTACGATTGTATTTTTATTATACGTATATTTTTGTTATACGCCTTTAATTATACGGCTTTTATACTATGGTATCATAACAGGATGCCGTTTATTGTTAGTCGTGATTAATGAAGATAAGACTTAAAAGTGGAGCGGACCATATCCAGCCATTATCCTCCGGTATTTTCATGGAAATTGATTCATAAATCCCTTCACTTTGATGTTCAGAATGGAGGTGATTATCTCATTCCTTTCAGGACAATCTAATGTAAGTGAATTATTTGATATAGCTTTTGCCTGCGGTTCCGCCCGTGCAATATACCTATGTCATTTTCACACGCTCTATCACATGTCCCGTGGTATTAATCATTTTGTTCTATTAGCCTATGTTCTTTTTTAGGTTAGACTTACCTTAGACCTAAACTTAACCTACCGAATTTCATTGCAATCGGTTAAGTGGTGCAAGTATGAAAGTTAATAGACAAGGAGAGTTATTTTCGCATTTACTTTCTAGTTCTTTTATAGTTTCATTTCCACCCTACACCGACTAAGGACCTAGGCTTCAATCGATATGGGGAAATAATGATTTTGTACTTCCATGTTGAAAATAAATGCTAAGTTTAAACAATTATTTTTGAATACTTATTCGTATTCTACTTCAATTAAAATTTAGCGGCGTCATCGACACGTGTTGTGAACAACATGCTACTAAGTAATTTGAATGGGATCTGCTCCTTACCGACGGTCATACTTTGGGTTCACTCCAGAAGCCGAGCGCGGTGCCACCATTCAAGGCACGATGGGCATGCCTACAATCTCAACTCAGTTATACATCACAATTGGTGATGGAAAGATGCCGTGTTTAAATGAGGAATTAAACTAAACTCATGTACATTCAAAGCTGCTTCAGAGAAAATGCCGACTGAAATATGTGTAACATGTTTTAGTCAACGCTGCTCGCACGTTCTTTACAAGGTAAAGTAATAATGAATGTCACGTAATCGTGTGGTCTCTTAAGCCCGCGACTTTGAACTTATCTAACTTGCTTATTTACCAATGTCACAAACACTGCTCTTGCGGCGTGGGGTAATCTCACTTGATGCTCTGAAACCAAGAACTTAGGAAAGTCATTGTACAAACTAAAAATTGTTTCAATTAGATGGTGTTTCTATCGATTTTCAGAAGCAGTTAGTGTGTAAAGTTCGAATCTTATGTTACGCAGTCGGGTTTTTAGAGTCCGAAAGTAATGAGGATAACAGTGATACGAGTATAATTGAGTATTTGAAGGCATGCTAAATATTTTTATCGGTTTTTGGGCCTTTTTAGAGATCATATCCTAAACTTCAGTAAGTAAAATTGGGTATTTCTGTTGCGTTTATTGATTCCGGTTATAACAACAACTGGTTAAGTCATCATTTGCTTTGCTAAAATGTTTATCGACGTTTTGTAGTTTAGTGATTTTCATGAAATGTAATTAGTTATTGTCACTGAGCCATCTGTAAAAAATATTACCGTGGCTAATAGAGAGCCATTGGCCGTGAGAGGAATAGGTTGTGAGGACATTCATGTAAGTCAAAAGAATATAAAATAATTTTTAACAAAAAAAAAACCGACTTCAAAAACGTACCTAATAAAAGAAAAAAATTAATTTACTTAGGCCAAAGTAATACGTATTTTAATACTTATAAATTTGAAGTCGGTGCGAAGTAAATGCTTAAATTGGTATAGGTACAATTATCACTCAACAGATACATTTTCGGTTATAATATTAGGTTCAATTGTACGAAGTCATTGTTTAACTTGGCACCGAATTCAAATTTATAAGTATCAAAATACGTATTACTTTGGCCTAAGTAAATTAATTTTTTACCTTTATTAGGTACGTTTTTGAAGTCGGTTTTTATTAGTTAAAAATTATTTTATTTTACGATTTTTAGTGATGGGTAGACCTAACATTCTGGCATATTGAACCGTATGATGTAAGCCCTACAAAAGGGAACTGCTGTAAAACTTTGAGGAATACCCTTGACTGTCTATGGTCTCCATCATCAGACTTGTAATGGTACTTATGACATATATGGGTGCAAAGTTCCCATTAATATAAATGAATTAAGTCGAAACACTAAGTAGTTACTGCGAACCGTTAAGGAATTCCCTTAACTGTTCTTCGTCTTCATTATCAGACCCAGGTGTAAAGTCCTCATCAATACAAATTAATCAAACCCAAACACAAGGTAACTGCTATAAATCGTTGAGGAGTTCCCTCGACTGTCTTTTGTCTCCATCATCAGATCTACTCCAGACCTTAATGAAATAGTAGTGCTTTAAAATACTTAATGAAAAAAAATATAAACGCACTAGTCGCCCCTACGGTTTTCGAAGGTTGCCATTGATTTCATCATCAGGGATGCCATCATCAGATCCTGGCTTCCTTATCATGGGACCACCTCAGAAGTGAACTTTATCCAACAAAAAAAAATTTTGAAATCCGTCTATAATTGACGGAAATATCGGTAAACATACATAAAAAAAAATATTATACATACAGACGAATTGAGAACCACCTCCTTTTTGGAAGTCGTTTAAAAATACTAGTTATTTATTTACCACAACTACGAAAACTTTCCTTCAGCTATCAACATAGAAACTAACATTCAAGATTCGTCAGAAACCTTCATTTCAAATGCTTTCTAAAAAAGTTTGAGTAATATAAAAAAAATATTATTAAGATTTCATTGTAATGTGGCATTATCAAATATTGACCTACATTATTTATACAAGATCAATAAAATTCGAAGTGCTTATATGTAACCAAAAACCGAGAACATAGTAATAATGACTTCTACGTAATATATAACAATGAAAGTTATCGTTTTACGAAGGTGTGGTTTCGAAATTTTTCGAAACCATGCATACGATTTATTTCTCGTCGATAATGTAACATCTCAAGATTTATGTTATATATATTTTTGTGTATGTATGTATGTAGGTGCTCGTAATTTTAGTACTTAGTTGTTCAACTATATAAGTTCCATTGGATTTAACGAAAACTAAAAGTTGTATGCATGACTTAGTGTTCCTACTGATAAATAAATGTTATTTATTTAAATGCTCACAAGAAAACAAATTTGCTAACGTCCCTTCTGAAATTATAAATCTGTTGAGTGTAACCACACGTTATCAATAGCCAAAGCGGGTGTTAAATCTGTTACACCACGAATAGTTTCTAAAGATGGCACATTTACCAATAGTTGCATAAAGACGTAAGGAGTTCGCTTTTTAAAACAAAGCAAAAAGGTAATTAGGATTGGGCAGACGCTAAAATACAAAACAAAACGATGGCAAAAACAAAACGACCTCGTACGGTGCGATGGACTTTTAACTGAATGGATATACATTTCGGTGGGCAATCGCCAGAGACCATAGATTGCTGTGCTGAGATGAATTACTTTCACTTCGTAATATCTGGCATATGTCATAAATTATCGTTACTAGACTTAGTTGCTTGCGTACATTAATATTGATATATTAAGTGGAGTATATTAAATTAATTATCAATGTTAGCATGTATTGTTAACATGAAATATGTGAGCGTTTAATGCTATTCTCTGGCTCGTTGGAATGATGCGTTTTAAAAATTTATAACTTAATTTAATTCCGAACGTTATTTTGGGTTAATTTTAGCAAGTAACCTATATTTATATATTACATTAGAAAATTAACAAGAATCGTGCGAATAGTTATCGAACATTAGGGGAAAAATAGAAATTATTATTTCCTATAGTAAATGTTATACTTAAACATGCTAAATGAAAAGGTATTATGCTCAAGAGTAACACGTGAAAAATTCTTACCGTTTTGTTGGTGCGTGAATTGGTATTAATGGTACACAAAGATGCTAATAATTTCAGTGCTAATTTGTTTACAGTAGTTCGGATAAATATCCAAAGTTCATCGGAAACAATAACACGAATTAATTATATAGTTCAGTCACAAACTTTGGGCAGCTTATTGAAAATGTTGTTGATAAATATTAATAAGTCCGATGTTGGTATGGGACTAAAAAAAAGAATGTGCCAACTGTGTTTCCTGCCTAGCATGTCGTAAAAGGCGACTAATGGTATATGGGGTTTTGGGTATGTGAACATTAAAACTATATTCAATACTACTTATAATAAATCTGTAGAGAGGTCAATTCTGTACATGAAATATATTTTCAAAATAACTATCAGGGGGTGATTAGTGATCGATATTGATGCCAAAAATGCAATCAGTAAAATTTTTGTCTGTCTGTCTGTCTGTCTGTATGTTCCTTATAGAAACAAAAACTACTCGACGGATTTTAACGAAACTTGGTACAATTATTCTTCATACTCCTAGGCAGGTTATAGTATACTTTTCATCACGCTACAATCAATAGGAGCAGAGTAGTGAAGGGAAACTT
Organism: Glyphodes perspectalis; assembly: GCA_951394215.1. Classification (NCBI taxonomy): domain Eukaryota; kingdom Metazoa; phylum Arthropoda; class Insecta; order Lepidoptera; family Crambidae; genus Glyphodes; species Glyphodes perspectalis. The sequence continues at coordinate 12,789,949 of OX596199.1, forward strand.
TGGGAAAACGGGAGAAGTTACTCCATTTTTTAAGCTTCCGTCGCGTGTGCAGACTTAATGGTTAAAGTTACATAGAAATCATGTATGACGGAAATAGTCTTTATAATATTAACCATAAACGCGGGTGACACCGCTGGCACGGTTAGTAGTGAATAAGTCCATTGTCATGCATGTCGAAAAGGCGTATATAAGTTTATGGCGTACCTATTTTGGGTTTATTGAAAAGAGTAATTACCGAGTTTCTTGCCGGATTCTTCTCGGTAGATACAACATTCCGAACCGGTAGTAGAAGTATATAGCTTTGGCTTTACCTGTATTTAACGATTTATAAGTGTTTCCTTGAAACCTATATAAATTAAGAATATTTCGACTTTGACTTTGCGTGGCGATGCTAGCCTCTTGACACTACTTTGAGGAAGTTTTTTTTTTGCTTAAAGATGATTATTGCCACTTGGGCTCTACCTACCCCTTCGGGGACTGTAGCCGCTCAGTATAATGTAGGTTTCTAAGTTATGCATGTGAAACAAGCAAAACAAGAAAAAGCATTGTTTGTCTAATTGTAGCAGTTAAAGGCGAACAAACTGCCGTAGGATACTCCGTACAAAAAAAAAATTATACAATTTTGTGGTACTATTCCACTAATAATTTGATTCGTAACATTTCGTCCAGGTTGAATATCGACGCAATGCAATTATGTAGATGCATTATCATAACTCGCGAACATTGGTTACAAAACAATGTTGCACCAATTTTAGACGTCTCTGCATTTGCAATGGCAAAAATAGCCAATTATGAATTTGCGAAGACCGAGTTCCGTACGATGAGATTGCTGTTAATCGGAAAAAAAAATATTGCATGAATTATATAGTTTTATTGAAAGTAGTAAGTCTATAATATACGATATTAAAATATTTTTTTTTAGTTTTCCTGTGAAATGCATTACGAATACTACTCAGTATTCGTAACGCATTTTTCCGGGTTAAAAAAAGCATTGCCCAGGAATACAGTGGTGATGATAAGTAATCGTAAAGGAACACAAAGACCACGGAATTGAAACCATCTGTACAAATCAATTCGTTTACTCATCTCAATTTTAGTGCGGAACACTAAAAATACCGAAGTAAAAAGATTGTTTCACAACTTCCTACGCGAGATGCGGGTACAACACGGTGCGCTTATGCAACGCTTTACGAGTGCTTGAAATGTTCAGACATGTCCAGACATAGAAGGCTCATATTAGTGTCATACTTAACTCAACACTATATACAGCTGCGATAAATACATCCACTGATGCCTCACCCTGTGACAAACTTTAGCATTTACATAAATTTCTAAGTAAATGTTGAAGTAAAATACGTACTTAACTAACACTAAAATACCTACTTGTGTAAACTTTTGTTCTGTTTTGGCAATTTTCAACAGAGCTCACAGCACGGTTCCCCAAATTACCCCCGGCTCAGAGTTATACAATCCTGGTTTTGTAAGCTAAGAATTTTCTCCAAATAAGTAGCATGTATACCTATTTTCTCGACAAAGTTCTGATTATTAGGTTCTTAAGCTGTTGAGTGGGATGTTGTTTCTCAGAAATGAAAGCTGAGAGTGTATCGTACTTCCATGTAGGTATTATTACGTTAGCATCTGCTATGCGATATTTACATATTGATATGATATTTGAACTGGCGAATGTAACACTCGCAACAGCTTCAACATAATTGTATCAAAAGCAGTGATATAATTTTTTCCCTTGACTTATAATGTTGCGAGTCAGTTTTTAGCGCAATCAGTTTTGACTCAAATATGTATTAAGTTTTATTAGCTCATAGTCAATTTAATTGTTGTATTTTAGTCTAGAATTTCACTATGTTATTATATGACTTGGAATCTTAATTAGGGCACAGAGTAATAATAATAATACTATGTACAAATTAGGGTATTTGACATGCTGGCTCAATGGCTTATTATTCGGTAGTGACCCTGCCCCATCCGCCAAGAGCTGTGGGTTCGATCCCCCACCCAGGACAAACATTCGTGTGATCAATACTTATGTTTGTTCCGTGTCTGGGTGTTAATATTGAATATTTAAGTACATATTAGTAATACCACTGTTGTTTCTGATATCCGTAACACAAGTGCTTAAGCTACTTACCTCGGAGTCAGATCAATGTATGTGATGTATGTTTGTTCGTTAAATGTGTGGGGTGAATTGACATGGCTATACTGTTCTCTTTTTACTATATTTATACTGCCCGATACCAAATGCGAGGAAGTGAATGTGGAAGATTCAACCAGAATTATTCCGCAGTCGCACAATCTTGCCGCTCTGTTAATAACAATGGATGCAGAACACTGTCGAAACTATATATCGTTTGTTGGAACTTTACAATTTCTTAATATATCAACATGCGGCGCCTGTTTATCCATACGTTCTTTTATCGGTTTCATCAGAGACCGCAGAACAATTAAATGCTCGTAAAATTTATAGATGTGTGGCCATGGGAAGGTTGAGTGAAATACAAAGGAATGTTACTTGCTTATTGGATGATACTTCCAGGGAGCGGCGGTGTTTGTGTTTGACGCCCCGGCCACTTAAGTGCATTTTCAGTATCGTACTAGAATTTAAAGGAGTAAGCTAGACATTGCTATAGATATACGTACTGTGGAATAAGCATTTAAAACTACTAGAACATTTTAAAGATTTACGATCTAAAGTCAGTTATAGAGCTTATATTTAAGTTTTATTAGTTTTACATTCCGTGCAATGTAAGAACCTGTTCTTTTTTATTAGCCATTTGAATCTCATTGTTGAGCAAAGGCTTTCCCTTATGTTGAAGTGTTGATTAACATTAAATAATTAACAAGTATATCGTTTATTTGATTTACATTTTAACTGACTTCAAAAAATGGAGGAGGTTCTCAATTCGAAGGATTTTTTTAAAAATCTCCATTCCTGTGAAGTCTCATATTATATACGTCAATTAAATGCCGAAATTATAACGGGAGAATTCCTCAAACACACTGTGCTGCAAACACAATATACACAGTATAGGGAAGCAGAGTCGGCATGATTTTTTTGTAGTAAGGCATAGTAGGGGGAAGACTAACATAGGATACTTTTTGTCCTGGAAAAACAATGTTCCCAGGGGATATCCGATAGAAGCTTTCTGTGGCATATCGAATTCCGAGCGGGTGATGTCAGTAACCTTAAGATAGGGATGTACCTACTAACATTAAAAATAGCGCATTTGATTTTCCATACAAGAAGCGGAATTTGTAATTAATGTTGAAGAAGTAAATGGGATGATGTGGGCTCTGCCTACTCCTACGGGAAAGAGGCGTGACCTTGACCGATATACCTATGTAGGTAAGAAATTTTATTATAACTAAATTAATGACGATTCATTGATTCACCATTATGTAATCTTCATAACCTCATATTATAATCTCATAATAAATTTATAAGACAGCTGTTCGATTACATGCGAGTATATTCCATTGATAAATAAATCTAGACGTAGAATATAATTAAGATTAAATAAGGGTGGATTGTTTTGGTATTTATGGTTTGGTCCGTCCTTGACAGTTTGCAATAAATCTAAAAGATCTCGTGTTACGGTGTTTGTGGTCGCACTCCTCCGAAAGGGCTCGTTTTTTTTTGTATTTTTAGTAGGTATGAGAATAGGTCCTGAAGTAGGTATGTTTTGCCATTTTACCCTCACCTTTTTTAATGGTAGAGCAACGTTTACCGGGTTAGCTAGTAAATATTCCAATAAATTAAAATGGTCTTTATTGTGTTTTTGATTATTTATAAGATGGTAAGACATTTCCAGAAGGTAATGAAGATACCTGATTGTGAGTTTTTGCTATTGCCTTGGTGATGGTTACAATAATTATTGAGTTTATTGCCTTAATATAAGTTAAATAATGAACAACCACCAAGCAAGGTCTATGTCATTTAAGGAATCAGAAGGTTGCTTCACGCCAATTCGTTAAATTTTACTATTTCGGGAATTACATTGAAGCAACTGACGATCTGACCTTCGTAACTCTAAGATAGGGGAACCAGACAATTTTTGGATCATGGTTACAAATCCAAAGTTGTTTGAATTTTCAGGTTTCATCACGATGTTTTTCTTCACCGTCAAGCTAGTGGTATAAATACGTACATAGACTTGAAAAATCCAGAGGTACGTGCCCGGGTTTGAACCCGCACTCCTCGGTAAGAAGCGCGTGTCATACCATTGAGCTACCAACGCTATTGTTCTTCCTATACATACGTCTAGGTAATAGGTAATGTTATACAACTTAATGAATATACTAAAATGTACGAGCCTATTTTTAGTATAAACGAAACCTAAAGACTGATTGTACAGAATCGTTAGTTGAATATTTTTCATATCATGTTATATTTTGACCTAATATTTTTTGCAAAACCATAAATATAAAATATTAATTACATACTTTTTATATTTGTATTGTATTTTTATATAGTCCTCGTGGCTATAGTCGCGTAAATGTATATGTTTCAATACACTTGGAACGTGAAGTTAAAACGTCTTCGGTATGAAAGGTTTCCTTTTGTACCCATAATACATAACATCACACCCGTAATCCTCGAAGGGGCAACCCAGCAAGCCCCTTTAACCATATTGAACCAAAAATAATACCTACTGGGCTGGATTAGATAGGAAATCGTGTTAGTGTAGTGACTAGATCCTCGCCCACACAATAACATACCCAAAACCAGATATACACCATTAGTTGCCTTTTACGACATACTATATCTAATAATAATAATAAATAATAAAAACTGTTTGTTTCGTTCCACAAACCAAAGTCAGATGAGATATCCACAAACCAGAGACAGCTAGGCAAGGAATGAAGTTGGCGCATTATTTTTGAGTCCCAGACCAATATAGGACAAACTACTATTGACAGCGTGTTTAAAAATTTCACATGGTTTAGTTTATTATTAAAGATATAATTAGTATGTAGGAAACAAACTCATTTTCGCATTTCTTATATTATGAAGAACGAGTAGCCGTAAATTAGTTAAGTCGGCTTAAATAGCCGACTAGGCTGACGCAATAATTGGCTGTTTAATAACTAATGAGTACGCCAGTCGACACACGATCTAGAAGGCTATTCCCAGGTCGGCTAAAACCAGATAAAGCTATAGTGATTCCCGCTAGAAATTTAATATTAACGTGTCTTTGTAAATGTATTGTAAGTATATACCTGTCCGTTTGTACAAATTTTTGCCACTCCAATATTAGGTCCCGCTGGAATACCAGCGCTTCTGCGGTATAATGCTGGGGCTGGGACCTAGTTGGTAGCACATACACGCGTTTCTTTCTAATTCCATCTTTGTAATTTTCTCTATTTCTATTTGTCTATTGTTTATTGTCTGTTATAATTTTTGTCAGTGTATGTGTTGTCAATAAATGTTTCTTTCTTTCTTTCTTTTTTATTATTTTACATTTATATAAGCACACTTCAGTGTTAAATGAAAATAAACGCAGATACAATCGTATCTTTAAAAATTGGTTTCCACGGTTTTATTGAATAAGAGTAACAAGTGCATAGCCTAGCCCCACCCAATCATAGTTGGTGTGTTACTGTATACATATGTATGAAACTTGTACTTCAATAAACAAATAATTCGTGTTTTAATCGTACCAAAATATTTTCTGACAATAATAATCTTCAGTTATTTTTTTCTGGCATTCAAAAATGAACTGTAATGTAAAACATAAAAGGTATATACTAGTTTTCTACTAATACTCAATGCGAAAACTATTAGTCGCTTTTTACGACATGCTAAGCAAGAGACACTATTATTTTTTAATAGTAGACCAACAGTTTTTATATCCATTTAAAAAAATCTTAGAACAATCGCAATTAAACATTAAAATAACGCAGATGCCTTTAAGATTTCTTCAACACTAAATAGTATTGTTTCATTAGTTTTATTATTCGTAAAGGCTGAAGTTTCAAAAGAAGGTGGCATCAGAATGCACAGTCACACTCACAATTGACACATCGATCAAGTGAGCTCGACTGGCTTACTCTACGCTTATAATTCATCAAGTAACAGCAGAGCATTTACATTCTGTCATTATAGATTTATGAAAAATAGAAAAAAATTAAAATATTAAAATAAATACCAGCTTGTCACTACTTTTTTACAATTCCCCATTTAACCCAGCCCAGTTTTATTTCATTGGCTGAATGTGGTTATGGGCTTTGACCCTGCCTACCTCTTCGGGGATTACCAGAGATAATACCAGATTTCAGGGTATTTAACGATGTTAGAATTTTCGATATCCTTGAAATAGTAACTGATTAATAATAATAGTTAGTCACCTCTAAAAATTACTCTGCTCTACAGATACCGTCTATAATCAGTTGACTTGCCTTACTAATTATTCTTTGTGTACTGTGTATGCCAGCTTGAACGAAGTCAGCCTTTGTACTTTCATTGGCGCGTGCAGTAAGCAGAGTGGCGCACCCGAACAATTTATCTTAGAGATAATCTAGCGAACAGCGGTCATCGTTAAGGCGCATACACGAGCAGCCCACGCCCATTTATTAAAAAGGAATTAGTTTTGTTGCTTTATTGTAGCAATGCGATGAGCATCTGACGCAATAGCTTTTAGAGTTGGTGCAATGTTCGGTTGATTTAGAAAATCGGCTTTATTGACCTGAAGCGGTATGCCCCAGGTAATAATATCAAGCGGTAGAGCCACAGAGAGCGATTATTACTTTGAAGAAGAGTAGAGTAGTAGAGAGGGATTATATTTCTGAAGAGAATCTTATGGTAATAATAATATATACATATTAATTTAGATAAATTTCTACATTGCACCAGAAAAGTATAAACAAATTTATTTTCAAGAGTATGCTATTTATTTAGCAGCGGCCCACATAGCTTAACTAATAAAGAAAATGTAAAAGAAGCTACTAGACAAGATGTCAGTGTACCGAGCGAAGAATAATGAGTTGTAAAATATTTCACGACTAAGACCATCATAAATGAAATTGTCAACAAAATGGAAAACAAGATTTACAGTTCGGTGATAACTTTTCCGTCCAGTTTGCATTCCTCTTTGTAGACTGTTTCATCAAAGTGATATTGTTATGATTGATTTTTTACTACATCGAAATTCTCATGGCTTCGATGCCCATAAACTGATTTATAGGTATATAATTTGTGAAATAAAATGAGGTATATGTGAATTTTACCAGACGGCTTAAGTTACTTGAGGACTAATTATTTCTTGGAAGTATCCCAATGAGTCCAGAATAGGACAACAAAGAATCAAGGAAAATAATTTTCCAGTCAGAATCATGTGTAAAATGGCTAAAAAGGTTTACTTTGAGAAAAAGTTATATTTGTTTATCGACGTCACAACACGTCCAAACAACCCGCTACGCAGTCGCGACTGATCCCACACGGACGAGTTCCTCAAATGGCAGCAAAATCTACGATCGTTTGTTTGATTAGTATTAATAAAAAAACAACTCTAATAAATGGCAATTCGTTAATACTTGACTTCGACGCTTTGGGAGTTTGCGGAACTCCACTAGGCAAACATTTGGCGAACTTCCCTCAAACAGCTCAAGACAAATCATTACTAACAACTACGCCGGCTGCTCGAGTATTTCCGAACCATGAATGTTTCAACCAGGGACAATTTTTGTTACCCGTTGAACGGGTTATCATTATGGTTTTATGGACGAGTTAGAGAAAAAGCACATCGATTTGTCTTACCCATACGAAAGGGGTTTTGGAACTCTTTAAAACCCCCGAGAAACCCCTTGAAAGGGTTTTGTTCTGGTTACGACTGATAACCCGAACGAAACCCTTTCAAGGAAAATCCCCTTGAAAGGGTTTTGTTCTGGTTACCCCTTGAAACCCCTTTGAAGGAATAACCTCTTCAAATGTCTTACCATAATGAACGAGTTAACTCTTACGCTCTGTTACTAGGCAAAACCCCTTCGAAAAGGTTAAACTTTTGTAGGGGTAAGACTGTCAACGGGTAAGTCGATCGAACGAATTAACTCTTAACCGGGGTTGTGACGTTCCTAGTTTTAACTCATCGTGCAGGCTCTGGCATATTTATGTACTAATATAATCATCACAATCTATTGAAAATTCCGCATTGAAAACTATTTTGATTATTTTGGTTATTGTCACTTACCTGGTAAATATGGGCCCCTGATTGTTTTATGGTAAATGCCTCACCACTAGGGTTTGCTTTCGGAGGTATTTTGGACTAGGGAAGTCAGTGGAGTGTGTTGAACTGGCAACTGGTAGAGCACTGTAATGGAGCATCCTTTCCTCGACTGTAACTAACTAAGCTGGACGAGGCGTTAAATTGGTCAATTATATTAACTTATTCAGACCACATCATATTTTTCCATTTATAACTAGTGTACCTATTTCTTTCACGTGTTATTTTGTTTTTAGGTAAACGAGATTTTACGAATACAAACCTAGCATACTTTTATTCGATTCTCTGTACAATATTGTTGTATAGCTTGTAACGTGTTCGTGTAATTGCTCTCGCCTTAAGAGCTGTCAATCGCAGTGCGGGCCATAAACGGGCAACATGTAGCAAATCCACTTTCGCTCTCTTTAGAACGAGCCTCAGTGACCGCTACCCTATTCTGAATTTCGGCACCGCAGAACGATCGCCGCTCTAAGTAATGATGCAATTACACTCCGTTGAAATATGAGACATGATATAAGAGCAGATTCACTATAACATCATTCTACTCGTATAACTACTTTTAATCAATCCTTATTGGTGTAACTTAATTATTTCCAAACATCTCATAAACGCTCGAATGTAATGAATTGTTAACAATCACAAGCGTCCATGACTTTTGTATTATATATAACCTTGTATCGAAAAGTAATGCAATTTATTTAATTTATTAATTACGCTTCTGATCGATAGTTAATATGAATATATGAATAAAATATGATTTTGAGATTTTATAGCAAATAAGCAATAAAATAAAATGATTATATAATTCAGAATTTAGTCCGTGATAAGTCTTATCTGTGAGAACTGTAATTAAAAGTATAAAAAACAACAACATAAGCGTCTAAATAATTCGAACATGGCGAAATAAACAGGTACCTATCATTTAAATTCAAGCCAATCGTCCAAGTGTTTGTCCAAATAATTTAATTAATTAAGCTGCGAGTGAAAATATTTGTGGCCGCTTATTTGTGAACCGGTATTCAAAAGAAAGGCGCAGAATTTAAAAAAGACTGGCGAATTCTGGGCACCATCGTATAACTTGCCAAATGCGGTGAACTAAAAGTAAATGTCGGTCTATAATTTAGGATAACGCATTAAAATCGTATAAAATTATACATTGCCGTGTATCATATGTTACTTGTTCCGTAATGATCTGTAATTAATTATACTCAACTACATTGCATAATCAAATACTACTTCATCTTTAGTCTTACTGTTGTAACCTTGTGTCAATCGCTTTTTACATTGAATCATAATAACCCTATTGATAGCATAGGAAGTTTCACTACGGGTACATAAATATTATTAAATTCATAAGTTCATATTAATGTCACGGCATGGGAAATAAACGTTATTTTGCTTTTTGTTTTCATTTATTTCTATCAGTATATATCAATCTATTTGATTAATTATTTGTGCAAACGGGTTTTTTTCTTAGCGTTTTTTCCGCTAGTTAAAAAATACAACTAGTACAACCAACTTATTCGAGATTTTAAAAGATTTTGTGATGTCCAAATTTCTAAGAAAACATTTCATAGAAATATCATGTGCTTTTATCAGTATTATATATGTGGGTATGTGTGAATATCTAATGTGTAGATTATCTAACAACAACCATGTAGGTAAGAAACTAATACCATGAAACAAACCGCATAGGAAATGGCACACATATGCCTTCGTTTGGTTCAATCCCGGTGGCATCAATTCCAAATGCATATCTGGCATCATTCCAACGCGTCATCGTTATCTTGTAACTCTTTAATTGGATTCGCTGTTCAAATATCCAAGTTAAATTTGTTGTATATTTTTCACTACAATTTAAAAGTCTTTATTCGAAGTTGATGGGAAAAATATTTAAAACGATTCAAATTTTTATTTAAGCAAATCACTGTAGACTTAGCTAAAACGACGCATGTTACATGAACTTTTATATTAAGCCAACTTCGAACTCCTAGATATACTTTATATTTAATAAAGAATGCCTGGAATACAAATAACTGTGTTCATCGCACGCTTGCTGTTTTTAGGAAATGTACTTATTTATTAATATAACTAATTCATGACTTAATTTAGTGGTGGAAGATACATTATTTAATCAAGTTTTGTTTACGAAAATTCAAGTAGGTACAGTACACATTTAATTAGGTGTACCGACATTTGACAAAAACTAATGACAAATAATTATTTAAAAAATAACTTAAGGTAAAACTATACTTGATAAAGTTATCACTTTACAATCTAAGTATTCTTTTTTTAATAATTCATTTGACTAAATAATTAAAAGTCAAAATTGCATTACATCATAACATCAATAAACAAACTAATATTTTTATAATTATGCAAATTGTCAAAACATTGTACAGCATAAATAACGTTTGACAAAATATACTGCTTGATAAGTGCTTCATTTACCTACCAAAACAAATCCAGTTACGTGTCGAAAAAATAATTACTCACTTACTTTTTATCACAGTAACATAGTTATGGCAATACGTGGGTACTTCATTATTTTTTATTAAGTGACAGTTTATCTACAGTCTTTTTATAAAATCACAAATTTAATAAACTTAGTAGGCCCTTAGTCAAACAAATATTTTTTGGAATGTTAGTTTAACACTTGAAATCTTTGCAAAGTAAAACATTTGCAAAGTCTGTATTGTGAAATGTTTGCTAAATGACATGTTTGGCAAATGATCCGTTTTTCAAGAGTTATTTTAAATTGGTCACTTGTCACTCTTTTTTGTCATACATTAGTGAACCGTTTAATTAACTACTTCTAATAAGCACGTTATAGAAGCAGTCTTGTCCGAGCCAACTGTTAATAAAAATGTTGATTTGCACCTCATGTAAAGCGCATTCCAAAATATCTATACATAGTATATGAGGTGGTATTAAAGCGTAATAATAGTAAATATGTATTACAATTTTTTTAGCTATACATAAAGCCTTAATTGGAAGTATGTTCAAATAAGACAATATCTGTTATGCTGCATAATTATTGGTAAATAAAAAGCTTTTTTAAACATACGTACGTATCATCACGGCCGTAATTCCCGAAGGGGCATGCAGAGTCCAAGAAGATGACACTTAAACAATATTTAGCCAGTAATAAAATTAAGCTAGGCTAGACGAAAAATTTATATTTTATTAGATATTTTATAGGTTTCGTTTTATTATTTATTATTTAAATTGCATGTTTTTTTTATTTTATAGATTACGCAAATCTATTTTTAAAATTTAAAAAATACTTAAGTTCTTTACAATGCATCTAAAACGTAGATTTCTAAACGGCCCAGTTACAAAGTCAGCGAAAAATAATCAATATTCATTACACGGGTCGCCGTTCATTGTTTGGTAAGGTGCATACCGACTACACATACCGAAGGTTCATTTGAATCATTTCTTCTCCTTTTATTGGAATAACAAACAGATACAAGTTATTTTATATATTTATTAACTTGTATATTAATTCGTCTATAAGTCACTTAAAAATATCTTTCATCTTCTATGAAACTTGTGTCGAGAAGACGCACTTAAATAATTGTTAAAAATAAATAAGCCAAACAAAATCTATGCGAGTTGGTCCTAAAGCCTGGGAATTCTTTAAAACTACACTTACAAACTACGTTTTGGTTCTGATTTTCAGTGGAGGTCCACAATTTAGCATCGAATTAATTCGTAACAAAAGGTGTTTGAATATGTCAAACCCGCGGCGACGGAGGATTCGGAAATGCCGTAAGCTGGTGCAGTTACAACTCCATTCCCTGTTTAGACTCGCAGTGTATGCTATCATTGCTATCGTAAGAGATTTAGCTAGGTATCTTTTAAATAAAGCTATATACTTACAGCATAGAAGAAATGCTCTAGGGATAATTTAGGTCTTAGAATTAAATAAAAATATAAATAAACGTTTGCGAGAGAATCAAGAGACTTGTTTAAAGTTATTTCATTACTTATTATAACAACAACAATCAGTATCGTACAGATACTGCTGATTGCTGTTGAAATATCGATGTAACTGATAAAATATCGATTTGTTTATGCACCGAATCACAACCAAGTGCTCTTTAGTCGGTGAGCGCGCTACCTCTAAATGGGTTTTAGGCTCTCCTCATTGTGTGAAATATGTAAATTTGTATGCTGAGCTGCGCCGCCAGCGTACGGTCAACAACATAAGTAGATTCAACCATTACAGCTTATGCATGTCTCACTGGGCACAATATTCTTACGAGTCTGCACTGGACGCGTCGACGGGCCAGCTTATTGTCTAATGTTATCAAGTCGCCCCAAGCCTGGCTTAACGACTGACACTTTATGTAGGTACATATCAGCCCAGACTAAGTGCATTCTGAGACACGCTGATGTGATTTATGCCATTAACACTTAGCTGGAATATTCACATAGCTTAGCTTTATTGTAAATACATCAATAAATCCTTGTTTGCCGCTTATTCAATAGCTTTGGCAACAAACATTTACTGTAAAATAAATATTAATGAGACTACAATGAAATAACTTTTATCTTCTTGTCATATTTAGCAGGGCAGCAATGTACCTCTGAATAGTTGAATACCCTCTTTGGCTCAGCAATATTTCAGTATTCTTATTACGATACCCAAAGAAATCGACAAATTCGGATCAACCTTAATTTTGTTTCGCAATCTGTATTCGGTTTTTTCACACAAACCAATAAATTATGACTTGTATGTATTTAAAACATAATGTATTATAGTTTATTATGGGTTCAGCGCGGACTAATAATTTTTTTCTAATAATTGCGGGAAGTTGCGGGAACGACTATTCCATAAAATAATGTGAAAACAAGAAAAGAAAGAATAAAAAAAGAAAAATATTTAGTACCTATGTCCCTTTATGATCTTGGTAAAAACCAAGATAGTATGAAAGTAGGCCAACTCTATATAATTTAAGCAAAGGTCATTTGTATCAGGATCTGGCATTGTCTGAGGTCACATCGTCCTTTATCGCGAGGGTAAAGGTGAATAACCTACTCTGCTTTAGGCTAACTGTATGCTTGTTTCAGTAGTATTAATTATTTACGGAATGAATTATTCATTATTTTAGAAAAGTTAATCTTGTTATTGCATATTCATAACCATGATTAGTACGGAATCCCCACCTCTACTAAAAAAAACAAGCGTAGCACAATTTAAATGAATGATAAATGCACGCTATTGCGATACCTTTGGAGCATCACAAACTATAGCATAAGCTTTTGTTAGGTGTTCTTTTAAGGAAAAGGAGCAATGTAAATGTAGTTACATAATACCCGCGTGAATTTTTGCACGGTCGTTGTCATAATTCCTGGCACGGAAAATGTTTGTGTTGAATCGAAATTGGTGACAATGGATCACGCGATTTCATTAATGTCATGTCAACCGGAGTATAGATAATAATTTTGTACACGTTTATTCAGACAATGGTTTAAGGTCTACTCGATTTTTCGTATAATACATTAATGAAGTGAAACATTCTTTAAGCACCTAGTTGGTATATACCTATTGTTTAATTCAGTTATACTGTTCCGGTTCACTTAATACGTAGTATTTTATAATTCTGTGTTTGGAAGGAGGGTGGGAAAGTGGTTGGTGAACGAGACGCAAATAGGAATATGTTTTCAGTTCAAATCGTCACCTCGTGAAGTTATTTTGGGCCGTTCTTACGCATAAAGATTTTTTTTTCGCTAATTTCAGGATTACCCGGTACCTTATCTTTACACAATGGTCATGATTCACTATGAAAGATGCGGTTCAAAGAAGAGAAAGGCGGTGGGAGACATTAAGGGCAACTTCATGACATAATGTCTGCTCGCAGTGTGCCCCCCGGCTTACTTGTGAGCGTCATTCATCGCCCTTTCTCGGTAGGCTCTTCAAATACTTCGGCCTTACTTAGAATTCATGATAAACGCACTGCTGGAATTTACTCGGAATCTTATCTACTACGTACCTACAGTGCTGGGTGGAATCTTCTTATTTTATGATCATGATACTGGCTCGCATTATGATTCTAGATATTGTCATGTATCACAGGATTGAAGCTCAGATATCTTGTATGAGTGATGTATGTTTCCGGAATGCGACCTCTTTGTTGAGTTTTATCTATTATAAGTTTTTGAAATTTTTCATTTTGTCTTCTTTTTTATTGTAATTAAATTGCGTAGATGTTCCAGCTACTAGTGTTTTAATTATTATATCAATCTAAATTCTATAAATTATTGCAGCCAGCATCATTATCTTTGGTAACAGTAAGTATGTTGTGTGCCAGAGCTCGTTAACACTAGCTAGTAATAGTCCTAAACTAAATAAGTTTTCGTATTTGATAAGTCTTTGTAGAGATCTAACCCGATCTATTTTCTATTTCTAAGATTGATTAAATTACAATTACGAAATTTTCTAATATTTTGTTCTATAATATATCTTGTACATGTTTAGGTCTTTCAGATATAAAAAAAAATTAGGTACAAAATTAGTAATATCATTTTTGAAATAAAATGTCACATCACAGTCACCATTTCCTAAGGGCATTGTAAATATATTTTTTATTTAAAAAAATAGATTTGCTGACAATATTTGTAATTTTTTAATTTTATTATGTTCATAAAATATAAGGGAAACATAGGAGTACTAATATTGAATAAAACAATATATATAACAGAAAAGAATGGACATGATTTAATAATGACAAGATTTGCAGGTTGAAAATAGTGTGCGAACCTTAATTTTATTTAGGTAAGCGTGGCATGGGTTTGGCTTTATGAAAGAATTAAATACGATACGCAACTCATTTTGATCCTCAGGTAATTTTTAAAACGTGTAATACCAGAACTTCGTGTATTTATGAACGCACTTAATACTTACATTATATAGTTTTGGGTTGTTATAGGTAGACATACAATGCACTGCATGCGAGTAGAGGAAACGCGATACAGGTAGTACTCCACGATGCGTAGACGCTTAAGAAACTGGCCGAGTTCCGTCTGGTGGGGTACCAGATTGCGGGCTACCATGGGAGTTTAGTCCGTGCAAGTTGGACATATCCTGCTCTGCTTCTCCCGAGGCAGACAGGAATACGGAGGAATTCCCCCATGTATAAAAAGGTAGATATACAATCCCGTCATGAAATATAATAGGTTGACTGTATCTGCATCTAGCAAAAACTTGTTAATGTAAATGAATTAGCGTAAAGTTAGTAATTAGTTGATCTGATTCCGAAATAATTAGCTTAACCACGTTTTTTATAGTGGTGTATTACAGTTTTCTAGAGATTATATTTTAGAATTATTATATAATACAATCTATCCTTTGACAAATTATAGATATCGTTAAAAATTTAAATACCTCCAGAGCAGGCAATATGTGAATAATGTAGAAAACTCCGCACTTTTAGAAAACCATACTTATAATTAAATAATAAATATACTTTTACGACACTAATGCCGTATGCATTAATTAATTCTTTGAGGATATTCATGCAAGTGATACATTAAATTCTTGGAATGTAAGTATGTTACAACATATTTCCGGGCTTAATTTAATTATAACGCATAAACAAATTATATTTCTTTCAATTAGTAATGCTGAAGAGACTGTATGCAACCATATAAATAATGATTACGCTTTCAAAATGAGACCATTGAAATCAAAGCTTCAGATACTTGTTTCTTTGAACGTACGTTAGTCTAGCGAATGTTAACTCATTAATTGGTTTCAAATTGAGTGATCAGATTAGCGTCATTTGAAAGAGTTGGTGAATGTATTGGAAAGGTCATTTCAAGGTTCGCTGTGCTCACATAGAGTAGGTATCTGTTGGGCAATGCTGACCTCAACGTTATAATGAGAAGCTAAGGAAACGATACGTACACACGACAGCACTTCAGTCTTATCACTGCGGAATCTTATTTCGTTGTGATAAGAGCTGTTTCGCAACAAAAATGTATAGCCTGATGTGCTGCCGTCTGTACCTAACTAAATCTCGATTATTTATAATCGTGACCTGCGCGTAGGGTTGCCAGAACTATAAGATTAACTGGTAATTGTACTTATAATTAAGTAATAGGATATAAGATTCTAATTCTAATAGCTATAATTTATATATACCATACTTGTAGTTGTGATATATGTGTTTCTTAAGAATTCGTTAAAATATAACTTGTATAAATGCAATATTTGGGTAAATACGTTTAAAAAATCATTTTTGGTAATATTCCCCAAACAAAAGACTTCACGCCACTTCCTTAGCGGGGTAGGCAGAGAGAACCTAACGCCATATGGCACGATCCTTACACACCTCACTTGCTTCTTCAACATTCATGATCATGAAAAGGATTACGCTATCGAATACGCTACGAATCCTGCTATTGGTAGCAGGATTCAAAAATACTTTTGTCTTAGATTATTGACGTAAATTTGTATGTTACAATTTTAAACCTTTTAAATAAACCATTCGAAATCTAAATTTACCTCTTAATTAAAAAAAAAAAAACCATTCAGATCGGGCTAAGAAGACATGACATCTCATCGTGAAAAATATTTAAACCAAATGGCCTCATACCTCTTTGCCTTATCTAATGTCAAACTTCCATTTGTGGCTAGGCACCTATAAATATATTTGTTTCTTTTTTGAGAGGTCACCATTTCGTCCATCTGCCAACCCTATCAAATTAAATGGTTCAAGGTGCGGTCGTTTCGCTTATTGCCTTTAGACGCATAAACCTAATCTCGTAGTTAGTGTTGGTCAAAGAAAAGAAGATAATTCGTAACAAAGCAACAGACTGGAAGTACAAACAAAAATAGTTTATCAAGTTTAGCCTTTAATCCTGAGGTCATAACAATGACTAAGTACTCCAGTAGAATACGCTACATCAATAGGGATTTAGTAATTATATATGGTTGTATACTCACTTTGGGAGAGCCCTAAGTAACGTCAAAGCAATAATTAGTTTGACGTTAATTTGGGAAATATGCTTTTGTTGAATGTTAAATCTACAAAAGGAATAAAGAATATATTTCGACTAACTGTCGTCTGAACGTTGAAAAAATGAGTTCGTACTTATTGATAAATTTGACACTAAGAATGTGATATTTAGAAAATCGTGAGGATCCTTTAAAAAAGTGTGCATTTACAAAGAAATATAAACTGAAACCTCGGCGCTTCATTGGGAATAGAACGTACGGTAGACAAGTTGCACAATCAGCGTCATTATCAACTGCACACTTAATACATACTATTATTAGGAAGATACAACAAAATCAAAACTGTGTCATCTAGAAATGTGAAATGAAAAGAAGAGAAACAATTGAAGTATCCCTATTCGTTATCCGCAGCGCATACTGTTCAAAGCATCCGCAAACACAATCCGATGACGTCGATGCCACACAACGTACAGGCGCGTTGCTGAAAATTACTAATAGTTTGTGTGTGACGTTTGTCCAGAGAGCTGACGGGTGCCAAATTGGCGTTCCTGCCTACAGCGGGCCCTCCACAGAGGGTCTGTTACCTGCTTGTATAAAAGTAAATGATATCTCGACGTGGATTGCATGCTCGCAGCCATACCGACATCGTATATAATATATATATATATATATAGCAGGATAAAGTCTCCGTAAATCAAAGCTCCCGCAAGTAAAGCCGCTAAAAGCTTGTTATAATGTACATGGTATATTGGGTACAAGCCATACGTAGTTAAACTGAAAACTAAATATTTAAAGACGGTTAACTTAAACCTTTCGAATTTCATGTTGTACAAATGTACGTAACGAAGAAAACTGGTATATCCACTCGCCCCTTTACTTGAATTCAGTTTCGTTAAGAACTTTCTTCATTAGACCACGCCAGTAAAGTACAGTACAGCGCAGCTCATCTCGCTTAAATTGCTATGAAGCCAACAAAATGCGATTTCTATGGACCCAAGCAAAGGATTCTCTGTGTAGCGAAAAATGCTTGAGTAAATCGGTTTATCAATAACTTTCAATTAACTTGTCAACATTTTCAAGGAATATGTGTTAAATTTACTTCAGAACACTGGATTCGGAAAGGTGTGTTATTGAACCATACCCTATATCGACCCATTTTCCCCCCCGCTGGGGTCCTCGGTTTGCCGTACCGGGGGGGGGGTGGGGGGCTTAGTAGGCCCTGGTTACCGGAACAGGCCCGAACCCAAGAGGGACTCTGAGGTGGGCCGCGTCTGTTCGAGTTAGGGACCAACCAGTCGCGGCGCGGGCCGCGGCTCTGTCTGCGGTCGGACGAGGATTGCCGAGGAAGAGACTGACTCGCGCTTTACGGACCTACCCGACTGGGGAGACAACTGTATGCAACGGGCTGACGCTGAGGCCTAGCGGAGAATTCCTCAGGGGCACTCGCGAAGCCTCAGTCGGCGTGGAGGATGCATCCCTAAGTTTTAGTGGGTATACCCTGGCCGTTACCATCTTGGCTGGATTGGCGGACCATCGCGTCCCACCAAGTCGAGGTGGTATGCGTAAAGCTTTTCTCTAGGCGAAAAAAATTAATAATATCAACCCATTTAGTCAACTCCCAATGTTATATGCTATAATGTATCTAAAATAAAAACTGGGTTGAGTTAGATGAAAATTTGTAAAAAAGTAATGACAATGCCTACCTTATCTAGCAGAATATGTCTTCACAATCACAATTCTTGTTTTCTACCAATAAATAATCGTTTCAAAAATGAGAACTAAATTGAATTCGCTGTAATCACACCGATACCTAAAAGAGATTGCTCTCCAACTACTAAAAGGATGCTTAGTGATGGATAAATATACTGAATACCTTTATCAATATTCACGACGCGAGTACCAAACCATGTGCATCAAATAAATACTTGAAGATGTATTTTCATTTTCTATATAAGGGAAATTGAACGTAGAGTAACGGTAACGACGAACGGTATGAAGCCTGTTGGTGAATAGTTAAGCGTATACGAATATTGCAAACACAAATTATTATTTCATAATACATCGTAGATGTATAATGAAATAATAATCGGTAAGATAACTAAGTAATTGGTTCTATTGAGCGAATAGCAGTGACTAATGTTGAAATGAAAAAAGTAACCGAGAGGACAAAAGATAGCAAAAGATCTTTATTCGGGATGACTCAGCATTAAAGAAAATGCATCTGGAGATATGAATGCCTGCGGCGTTAATCTGTAACACGGAACATAGACTAACATGGTGTATGTAAACGATGAACAAGATTTGTAGACGATAATTGTATTTTTGGGCAGACATCTATGGTTCCTTTTGCTATACACAAAAAGGAAAGCTTTTTCGTCTAAAAAAGCAAAGAAACACTGATTGTCCAATCAGAAATGGTACCAAAATTTTATCTCTCTACAGTCTTGATATTAAAATGCCAAAGAAAGGCTGTACCCCGTTGAAAGTTGGGGATTTAAACTTCGAGTAAATAACCAGCGATGATAACAAGTTAAGAGAAGAGAAGAAGAAAAACTTTGCCCGCGGCATTTCATTGTCAAGATAGTTTTATTCACTTGAAGCGGCTTTCTATTTGCTCCTTTTGCATCAGTATTGCGTTTAGAGCTTTTATTCGATAATAGATATCTCGTATTGGTAAACTCTGATATACTTTTACGGCCAGAGACGTTTCCTCCGATTGAAACATTTGTGTCGCCAAAACGAAGTTACACTCACAAACGGCAACTGAAATCGAATTTGTTTACAATAGGGATGAATTTGGACTTACTCTCTACTTTGAGGAATTTTCGTGACAAGGTACGACGACTAACCCTAATAATCTACCGGATTTCGGATGTGATTATCCTGGTATTAGTACTAGCTGTATTAGGGAGCCCTCTGTGATAGCAGTGAAGGAGATTTTATGGTCATTACGTTACAATTACTCGGTAAATACTAGGGTATCCGTTCATGGAGATGTTACTATAAGAAAATTAGGTATGCGTAATGAGATAAGTCACATTTGCTAATCTATATAATATTATAAAGAGGAAAGATTTGAATGTTTGTTTGCTTTGAATAGACTTCGTAACTACTTCTTGCACCAATGGAAAGCTATTTGATCAGTGAGTAACATATGTTATATTTTATCCCCGTATTCCGACGAGTACGGGAACTACGCGGGTGAAACTGCGGGGCGCTGCTTGTATTTCTACAAATAACTAATAGGTTTATGAGCACTTATATTATTCTAATATTAAATATACTCATAGTACTACATTATGTAACAGTATCTTGTTTAAATAATCTTTAAGGATTTATTTGTAGAATTAACTTTCATGATATATCTATAACTCAGAGGTTGTGATGTATGTCCGCGATCACCCATCCAATAGCACTAACGAACCAAGGCTATTGGGTATCGAGCATTGCGTCATTAGAACAACTTACTTCCAATGTATTATAATAACAAACTGTAGATCCATTACACGTCGATACATCAACAGCTCAGTTTATCTCACATCACAAGTTTCACATAAATGATTACGTCCAGCCCCTACAAATCCTAAATTGTAACGCAGCCTCAATTTCGGGATGTTTAATCCATTGAACACATACAATAGCACCACATATGGCCAGTTGTGCATACACTCGATATACATTCAAATAATTAATCGCCTTGTTTAATTAATCGTTACACAACACCTACTGTGTACTTAATAGAACGTTACCGCGGAATATTGTTTGATGGTGTAGGGCTGTTGAATGTTCATTACGCCGCATTTGCGCAGCTTAAAGTGATGTTAAACGTGGTTAGGTGGGGAAATGAAAATGGCAATACATGTTAGTCTACGACTTTAAAATAATGAGCTAATTGCATTCCTTGCCTATTATTTAGTAAAAGGAGATAATGTATTATATATTCGGTTTGTTTGCCGACTACTTGCTACTTGTGATTTCTTGTACATTGTTTTCTATTTCAATACTGGTTAAGGAGCTTGCTGCTTTTTGGCCGCCTTCCTCTTCGGGGATTGCGGGTGTGGTAGTATATACGTATATATATTATTCTCTTTGTTCCAGCTACCCACGCCAGAACTACATTAACGTTAAAGAGCCACTCGATATCTATTCAGAAATAAATAAATGACGGTCACAATATTCAACGTTCTGTTAGATTCGGTATTTCGACATTTACGTGACTCAAAATATCGCGACAACGTTACCGTACAACTAGCCGTTTTATGTGTGTAGTTTTGATATCGTCACAATTTCATCCTATGTTACAACTCACAAGTAATTTATATTCCGAGCCATGTCCGTGAGTCTCAGTTGCTCGGACAACAATGGCCACTGATTTTATATGACGCCTCCAATGAGACCCTCGTAAAACAACATTCTCATTGAGCACGAATTATGAGAGGAGAGAGGGCCGTAATTAAAAAATTAGGACGAATTTTAATTTGTGACACGCCTTGTAAATTCCACTTTAGTTGTTTTTATGTTTGCGTAAGGAGTTTTGTTTTATGTTTTAGGGTTCCGTACCCAAAGTGTAAAAACGGGACTCTATTACTAAGACTCCGCTGTCCATCTGTCAGTCTGCCTGGCACCAGGCTGTATCTCATGAACCGTGATAGCTAGACACTTGAAATTTTCACAAATGATGTATTTCTGTTGCAGTTATAACAAAAAATACTAAAAACAGAATAAAATAAATACTTAAGGGGAGCTCTCATACAATAAACGTGTTTTTTTTGCCGTTTACTGCTCGATATTAATAACGTAATAAGTAACAGGTAGACGCTTGAAATATTCACAGAATATATAGTTGTTTAGTGTCTAATGTTGTACAGATAATGGTACGGAACTCTTCGTGCACGAGTCCGACTCGCAATTGGCCAGGTTTTTTAAAAAACGTCAAGTTAGGTAATTGATTTGTTTCATGTTGGTTTGGGATTCGGAAACAATGTCTCAAATGTATTTCTTGCCTAGCATGTCCTCAAACGCGATTTGTGGTGTATCGGGTTTGTGATTGCGTGGGAAATGGGCTAGCCACTTGTCACTACTTTTTCACCATTTTCCCACCCTACCTAACTCAATTTAGTTTTTTGGTTGAATGTGAATTGGACTCTGAAATCATGGCTTTACGTCTGTTACGTTAGACTTCAAACATATATATTTTAATGGTTGACTTGGGTCCATTGCGGTACCATTTCAGAGGATGTTATATGAATGTGTTCATATATTAATTTAATATAGCTAAGTATAGTCCAGGTGGCAACCTTATTCTGTATATGACTTCCATCAAGTTATTGTATATTTTTGTGGCTCTGGTAGCGTAATAAGAGCGACACTAATGTACCTATCAAAACGATTTGTATTTAGCTATCTAAGTACTAATACAGTGACATAATTTGTAATACATAAATACGATATTTCATGCAACTGTGCAGCATAGCGCTGAATTGACCATCGTAAGCGTATATTGCAATGCTTGTGTGGCGACTTTCATTCGTGCATTCGAACTCTACGTGAATGTTTTAAATATTGTTCACTCGGCCACGTAATTGTTATAGCACGATAGTGATTAAATAAAATATATTACAGTGTACTCGACCATTCATAACTGGATTTTACCTACTCGAAATAAACGAAATAAGTTTAGAAATGCTAATACTTGCTCTTAGCCGGCAATAGTTCCTTATAGATTTTTGACTTGCAACGTATTTATTTAGATTGCGTTAGTTTTCTTGAATTGAGATGTAGGCGCACAGAACAGTTGAATACTTACTTGCAGAAATTATGAGGCTGAAACTGCTATTTGAACGATATTGTAAGCTAATTACAAGTCTGCAATACTTAGCAGTTTTATATTATTCTCAAAGTAAAATAAGTCACCGGAGAGTTTGCGCAATAGTCGTAGTGGGTAATTTGGGTGAAAAGTTTGCGGTTTTGTTGCAGAGTTGTGCTCTTGTTTTCGTTTGTTATTCTCAGCGAGATTGGAATAAGAATGGTCCAACCGTTGAAAGATGTTATTGGTTCTAGCCGCTCTGCTTGTCATATTTTGATGACAGAATATTGCAATGAGACATCTACGACGGGAGGCGGCTACACCGACGGGATGACTTACGTCCACTGTACCTATGTGGAGTTACTAAAAACTTTGTTGTAGCATGTCTTTAATTCACAATTTCATTTGTGTTTACTAAATTTAATAATTAAAACACTGACACAATCTTTGAGTTGGTAATGATTAAAAGTTAGCCAAATTATTACAAGAATCTGACAAGCGATTGCACGAATTATTTTTGTTAAGCTGGCTCAATATCGATATATGACAAATGTCAGTTAAATTATTATAATAGTTAAATCCTAACTGAATGAGATACGTCCAAAACGTATTACTTATATAATTACAATAATTATTAGATGTATGTTGATGGAGAGCTACTTGTTCGCTATATTAACTTGTTTAGAAATTAAACTCTTCTACAGTTTGTCTAGACACTCGAATCGCTGCAGGACGACTTTGCTAACAAATTGTACTTTTCACCGTTTGTACAATCGTATACTGCGTGCTGGACCTAGTTAAAAACAAAGAAATACAAGAGAACTAACTTGTACCACAAACTTTAGGGACGTGTATGAAATATTAAAAGGCAACCGCGAGTTGTGTTCTCGCATCGAGTACTTTCCGGAGACGAATAAAAATGTATTGCGCCATGCATTCTGCATCCGCTCAGATGTCAGGGGTTGTTAACGCGAGCCGGGCCACCTGCGGCCCGATTGCGGTGCCGGCCCACAGCCAGCGGTGACTCGCGCAATTTGTAAGGGACGGGACGCCCAGCCGGGATCAGTCGGGACTAGTGTTGTCTACTGTTCGATAGTTACTACCGATACTATTGATTTGAATATCGTTAGACCTATCGATAGTATGAATAGAGTTGAAGTCAATATATTCTGGTAATATTAGTCGATCCGGTGTCATTTTCAGTCCCGGCCAGATCCGATTGGATTTTCATCGATCCGTTCAATGATACCGGATCCGCCGGATTTCCGAATCCGGTTTTCCGGATCACAACTCCTTTATGGACCTTCTATTTTTAATATCGATAGTGGAGTTACTTAATCGACAAAAAAATTTTAGCGATTTTAAAATCTAAATTTTTTATATTGGTTTATAACGTGTTGCTATAAGTACATACATAATGTCACGCCTTTTTCCCTTGGGGGTAGGCAGAGATCACGTACTTCCATTTGCTACGATCCTGGCATACACCTTTCGCTTCTTCTACATTCATAAGTAAGTATAAGTACATATATATACTATCGATATTTAATAGTATTGATGGCAGCACTCTCTGAAACTACAGGGTATCTGGTAACAAGGTTGGACTCTGTTAGCACATAATGTTCCTTCGATGTCACAGCTGGAGTGAGGCTCACATAGGTTCAGTCATTATTGTAGTCAGACGTTACATTTCAGAAAACCTAAAAACATTGCGCATGTCTTAACGATGTCTAATAATCTGCAATCCTCCAGAAAAAGTCTTTGTGTAGAAATGTGAGACTAGTTAGAAACCCAGTTTAATTAATGACTAACTGTTTCATTGAAAATTTATTTTGAATTTTGCAGTCGCGAATTTTTCAGATTTATTATTTACTTACGGATCTCTGAAAAGAAAGACGATTTGCACACACTTGTCACTTTTTTGAACGATCCATCCAACGATACCTAAGAGATATTTATGATGAGACATAAATATATCATCCCCACATTGCTTCCCCACATAGTTTCTGAACTGTGGGTAGGAAAACGGATATAACGAAGATATAAGATTACTTGTGGACTACGGAACTCGCTCAAATCCCGATTGAATGTCCACTATTTTTTGCTCTTGCGATCTAGACGAAGATAGCGAAGATGATTTTTTTTACCTTTGGAAAGTGCGTTACTCAGCAGTGTTTTATTTTACCAATCTCGCAGGACTAAGCGCTATGTCGGAGCCTCTAACACTAGCGTGCATTCAATTAAGTAA
This sequence comes from Glyphodes perspectalis, assembly GCA_951394215.1. NCBI lineage: Eukaryota > Metazoa > Arthropoda > Insecta > Lepidoptera > Crambidae > Glyphodes > Glyphodes perspectalis. The sequence continues at coordinate 12,815,205 of OX596199.1, forward strand.
ATTTCCAAGTGTTTTAGATATCTTTGGAAGCTTTAATTTTTGTATGTTTCAAATGGTAAGTAATCTAAGGTATGTGTGTGTATCTGCGTCTGTACAAGAACAGACTGGTAAATTATTAGATACATTCGATGTCAATCGTATACGGAATAGGAATCTACTAACTTTTTTTTAATTTCAAGAACTCGTGAATGAGGAAAAAGTTCGTTTTTATTCTTGTAAAAAGATATAATAATATTCGCTCGAACTCTTCGTATTTTTGTTACATCTTACTTGTGCACCTATCTATATACTTTTTTAAGGGTTATGAAGGTCAGATTGGCAGTCGCTTCAATGTAATTACCAGACTCGCTAAATCTTGGATCTAAGCGGACCCCGCATGAGCACGGGACATAAGGCTAGGACGATGATGATGATCTATATACTTTTATAAAAAGACCTAATACCTTAATTGTAAAATAATATCGCCACAACCAGCTATTGTGGTTTGTCAAAGTTTCCATAATTTGGTGACTAACACAGTATCTGTGAAAGTAAAAAATTAAGTCATTTAAGTCAATCAATATTCAGAAAATTGGTAAGTTATTTAAGTCGAGCCCTTGATATAAATATCCAATTGTATAATGCAAGGTGAAATGCCTGCACCTTGTAACTGTAACATTCACTAATTTTGCAATTTACTTACCACAAATAAAGCTTGCTAACAGGTTTTTCTCGAAATAAAAATATGGGCTACTTGCCCAAATTGTAAAGTAATTAAACCAATCATGATTCTCAAAAAGACCATTAATTGTTATACAACTATTGTAAAACTATTTAACAATAATAAACGCTCAATAAGTACCTATTTAAATCTACCCAATAGACTAAATAATTTTTTTATCGGTTTTGCTTCATTGATTTCATTAGAAATGTTTAATTTTATTAAAGGTTATGATGGGCCGCACCTAAGAGTACTTAAATTAATCAAAGCTTTGACCTCGAAAAAATATAGGAAAACTATAAAGTGCGAATACGAAATCATAAATCTGTTATTCAAAAGTCAATTAGCGCAATGGGGCTCGTTAATAAAATGAAATGTCAATATACGTATTAAATGATTAAACCTATTTACCTAAAGACCCGCGGTAATGAAGGTAATTCCCACAGATTGCTTTAATTTATTATATAATATGACCTCGTATTCGCACTTGCTCCAGTTTAGGTTTCACGCGCCTACGTCACGAGTCTAGATTCAGGTTTAAACGCGTGGACTTTATTAAGGATAAGTGTAAGACGGTGCCGCAGCGGCTAGCGCGGAGCTAGATGTGAAAGGCTGATACGCGGAGGCTGTGGCGTAATTTTTTAGATACCTATATTCGGCAAGATATGCCCGATGACCAAATTGCTTAACCTCCAGACTTGGTTCTGGCTCCTGTCGTCGAATTGTATGATCCTGTCGGAATAACTAATTGTTGGCGTTTGACAAAAGTGCTGTTATCTAAACTGATCAAGAAAAGCTGGAGAATGTCTTTGTCGTTTGGTGGAACGCGCTAATCTCAGGAACTACTGGTCTGAATTAAAAAAAAATATTTTCTGTTGTAATAGTTCATTTATGGAGGTAGTTATATAAGACATAACATTAACCATAAACGCGGGTGACACGCAGGTAGATGTATATAGGCAATGATATTACAATAAATAATAGGCAGATATGCCATAAGTGCTCGCAATATGATTTCAAGGAAAAAAAGAAACAAAAGGTCATTTTTAAATTACGGACGCAAAAGCAAAGCCTCTTAATATGATAATTTTAGTAATATTATTATCTTATCAGTTTCAAAAGGATAAAATGTTTGAAATATTATTATTAGTTTACTTCTAATACAAACAATAAGGTAACACGTTCCCCAGGGACTTCTTGAGTCCGCTTCTCTTATCAATCGACAAGGCGGATATTTGTTCAATACGTTATGTCGTCGATAATATCAATATTATCATCAATTTATGATATCGAAATAAGGCTTATTCTTCTCAATTCAGTAGAGAACATGTACTCGTGTCTTTAAAATAATATAATAAATTATTAAAATTTTGTCACTGCAGCGGTGTTGCAAAGAATCAGATGAGATTGTTGTGTAGGAGCAATACAAAAGAAATTCAACCTTTTAACAATAAGTATAAATATGAATAATATCAATATCGGCTTTTGGTCAAAGTGAAAAGGGTTTATTCCGGTAAGATAGATGTATAGATCCTATAATTTCAGATAGTTATCTTGTTTGTTTAGTGCAGATTGTGTAAAATTCGCCGGAGAGTAGAATGTACCTACCCATAATTATACTGGAACGTTAAACTTGACAAATATTTGATATGAATGCAAGTTGAAGAGCCCAGGGTCATATTTAATATTATTTATATCATTGAACACTTGAAACTTCTCGGTCAAAAGATGTATACTTAGTATCAAGAGTTGACCTTGTCAGCCACTTGACCTTGTCGCGCCCGACCCCAGCTGTCATCCATCATTCAGCTGCACACATCTTGCAGTTACGCAATGCTGACGTTATAATTGTTTATTAATTAAACACACACAAGCGCTTAATTCATATTTTATTCTGGCGTAATTATGGAACTATTATGTGTGTGGTGTGCGTATAACCATTTAGAAGTTATATGAATGATGGACTATGGCTGGGACAATCTAAGATTTTTCGGTACATATTATAAATGTTATATTTATTAACCTACCCATGTTGGCCCGGAACTTAAAAGAATATGCCAACTGTGTTCCTTGCCTAGCATGTCGTAACAGGCGACTAATAATAGGTAGTAATGGTATATCGGGTTTTGGGTGTGTGATTGTGTAGGCGATGAACTAGCGTTTATGTATTTTGGTATTGTTTGCAAAAAAAAAGTACTCGATTACTAGGCATGATATCTTCATCTCGGACAGCTAGTCAGTTTGAGATGCTGGAAGCAAATTTAGTGCCCACATTAGCTCGGTCAAATGAGTAGATATCGTAAATTCTGCCCTTGTGTCCAATATTACAACTAAGCACTGCTTACTGTTTTATTTGTTTAGTGAATGTCACGGTTGAGGACTTGAGGCTTCCAAATCTTAAACAGAAGTAGAATATTGGCTGCGCTTGACATTACTTTACTTATTGGAGTACACACAATTACAATATCTATAACCTTAATATAAGTAGAATCTTCATAAAGACTATACTTGCGGAATTTCATAATTAAAAAATCACTCGACGTTTTCTTTTATATGTTGGATGTCTGATGTTTTAAAAGTAAATACATTTTTATCTATACGCATCGATATAATATATTTATAAAAGGTCTACGACGATACCCGATACCTATAACAGGATAGAGCTATGAAACAAGGGATTCACGACTACTATTTGCAGAGCAGAGTAGCGAACATAAAAAGTCTTTTTCCATAGCCGCGCCTCGCCAAACTTGCGCCGTATAAATTATTCAGCGGGTTTGCCGCGACGCTTAGCCCCTATTCTATTCGTTAACGACTGCAGTTAGTTTTTTTTATTTAAACAAAGTGACACCTAACGAGTTTTGGAACGCGAAAAATGATCTTACAATTTCTTTCTAATGGTCACTTCGACCTCGACCCACTGCTGGGCTACAGACCTGGTGCTCATGTCATGGGGTCTTGATTCCTATCTTGTAAGCGTAACAAACATCATGATCTATTGATATCTACGAACCCGTAATTCAAACCGAATTCAAAAAGTGAACTTGACTTGAGTGAAGTATTTATATATTTCACACAAGTCGAGTTTATTTTTTGATTGAAATACGAAAGGAATGTAATACCAATGTTTTTTGTTTGATTCGTTATTTCCGAAATTTGTGGATCTCCTAAGCCATTTTTCGAAATACTAGTTGCGTTAAAATGTAGGTATGTATATGATATCTATGTTTTAAGTTAATCACTCATATAACTTTTGTAGTCACTATAGAAATAATCATGTAATTGAGTTTCATCAAAACATCCAGCATATGTTCAACAGATGGCTTGTGCACTGGTTTGAATGGCCGTTCACTATATTGTCCAGGGTGGATTTGCGGACGGATTACGATGTAGCTTGCTCCGAATACTGAGGCATCAGTTAAATAATAGTTGCTAACCGCTGGAAGATATGCGGTGATGTATTTATAATTCACGCTTGATGCACAATAGCGACGACAAAATATATATGTAATAATAGAGGCTTCCTTCTGACATTTTAGGTGATGATTTTGAAACTCTTAGCACCTGAAATCTTATGTCAGGTGCGAAGAGGATATGAGATTTCCAATGGAAATCGTGGCGCTTACTTTAGATAATTAGTCTGACGAATTGCAAAAGTGCTGTAATTCATTTTATTTGGTCCTGTCGCAACATTCGTGTAGTTCCGTAGAGAGCAAGTAGATAATTTCGAGTTTTCGTCTGAAAAATGCTTGGCGCTGGTGATTTCTGTATACCCCCAGCGGAGGCAATAATACTTGTGACTTTTGACATTAAAAAAGAAAGAATCTGACATTTAAAGTTCATGGTTGTACTGAAACAGAATCATACCCTGTCCATCTTAAAAATGTCTTTTTGACAGTTCCTTTAGAACGTATCTGTTACAGATTACGAATAAATTAACTTCAATATGCGTAGTAATAGAATTATATTTACTCAATAATCTTATTAAATTGGTTTGTTTATTATATAAAAAAGAGATTAAAAGACCGTAAAAGCGTTTTAACAATGTGAATATTATCTATCATTTATTTCTTATCACTAAAATAAAAAAACAGATGATGGTAGATATTATATTTCTTAGGCCGGGTCTTAGACTATTAGTAAAATATCCTAACTCGATAACGAGACGCCCGCCATATCGATTAATGATGTGATGTGAATAGTAGTGTCAATTTCTATGAGTAAACTTTCCGATTCCCGTAGTATGCAATTCAAACGTTATTTTTACTGAATTTAAATTAGTTATAAATTTTAAAAGAAAATAATCGATAAATCGTGTTTACATTAATAAATAGAGATTATTAAATAATTTTTACAATAATGTCTATCATATAAAGTTAAATATGTTTAAACTGAATATTTTGATTCGTAGAAAGGACGATGCATGAAAAGGAGTATACCTATCACGGCAATAATTTTACGTGGAACGAACTATAGCTTCTGCGACTGCGAGTGTGTAGAACTTAGAATTAAGCAAAGAGGATTATCGTCTCGTGTTTTATGATATCCCCCATTGAGGATAAAAGTTATGCTGTGTGTAAACGAATGTAAAGCAAACTTCTGCTAAATCCGTTTAGTAGTATTTTTGTATTTGTGAAATATAACAACCATCATCATCACGAACACACTGATAGAATTATTTGTATTTATAAAATTACTATATTAGTATGGATATAATGTCAAAATTATAATGTTTATATGTTTGCGAATGGAACAAGGTCTAACTTCAACATGTTCTCCTAATTAAACAAACCATACTACCAGTGGAAACAACACCGTAATAAATTATAATTCTGACTAAATACACTTTTGAGTTTAACTTTAAATGTGTAATAGATTGCTAGGACCCGTCCCAGAGGCTTACTTTCTTCGCCTTGTTAATTTTGCGGTAAAATACGTATACCATTAGAAGCCCTAAAATGCCCCATATTTGTATTTAGTTGCTCTACAATTTCCATTTTATTTACATATTTAGGGGAATATGCAATTACTGGCAGCCAATAGGCTTTCTGCAATCATTAAAACCCTCGCGGTTGAGTAAAAAGCTTTTCAACTACTTAGTAGCGTTTTCTGAAGCTTAGTAATTATTTTGAACACGCGAGTAAGGGGCGTGGCGACCAACTGGACCAACCGCAGATTATAGTGATTGTGATTAGGACTTTATTTTTTTGTGAAATTCAAAGAAACAATTTTAAGTTGTAGATTTTTATTACGTTTAATGGCTATGAAGGGCAGTAACATATTATTATGAGAATTCAACGTTGTAAACTGTCTGGCGTTGTGCGTAAGTACGATTTATATTATCAAGGAGTTTACAATTTAGGAACCATCTATCAAAACTAAGTATACTTACTTCAAACTTTTGTAAAGGCATTCTAGGTTAGGGTTTCAACTTCAAAACTAGAGTCGCCTTGTGTCTATGTAGATTAGAAATTAGTTTTGAGGGAGACACAACTACACGATTTCAAATCAATATTAGTCGTCTACTCAATCACATACCTAAAATAAAATACAAAGTATATTCTTCAAGGAATTATTTATTTAATAAATTATGATAATACATTTTAACATAATGCATTCATCATCATCAAGCATTGTATTAAAAAAAAAAAAAAAACCTTTCCAAGATACAAGTCGGAAATTAATACGATCACATTTAAATAATAATAATAATTGCTATAAAATTTACGCTTGTTAAAAAGGATTATCTTATGCAACAGTTTTACTTAGGAAATATCTAGTTTACTCTAACAAGCTAACCAGAATTTCTTAGTCTCTCCTTTGATCAGTATAAAAATAAAGGTAGGTACCAGTTGTAAACCCACTACCTTGGAGCTCCACTAATCGGTAATAAGCAGCCTATCGAATACATTGTTGTTTTCATAACCGCGCACAATTAATTATAAGAAAAACTGACGTTACAACAATGGTTTTAATAATGTTTTCCCCAAAAAGCGTAACCCTTGTCACGCAAATATTTGGTAAGATACACTTGAAGACTTTTTAATAAAATTATATGTTCAAAATTAATAAAATAAAAAGAGCAGCATTTATACAAAAAAACAGGCTTTTTTATTAAGGTTTTACCTATCGATCTATAGTCATTATATTTAGAGAAATACTTAAGTTTCAACTTTCTCTTCAAAATCAAATTATTGCTACATAATAACCACTTAGCTTCTCATACTTAGACGACGATAGCAAAATAGTGAAAAAAGCAGTTCACCGCTAACCAGGATTAGGAGTTTTCAACTCTTTTAATGTCGGGTCTCAAACCACATTTAGCCAACATTAAAATTGGATTTGATTAGATGGGAAATTGCGAAAAAGCCTCTACATGATGACAAGCCCAACACCCAGTACACCATCAGTCGCCTTCTAGGACATGGTGGACGAGGAACACAATTAAAATTTTTATTGGAGTCCTTTAGCAACATGGGGTATAAAATTTTTAAACCGCAATTATTAATATGTTTCGTGTATAGGTCCTATTAATCGAGTCATGGAAGTTTATAAACGAATTTAACTATGTCTATCCGTTCGCCTAGTATCCGTAGGACAAGTTTAAAAGCTTAGTTTGGAACTAGGAAATTGGTGTGCCAGTCTGGGGCATTTATTATTTATTATGAATATTATTATTTATTATGAATATATTGCGAAACACTTGGGGTGGTGATCGTCAGATTAAGAGTCAGTGCGCCATGTAAAAATAATTGCGCGGCCCATTGAATCCGACTCATTAGTATGATTGACCTTAAATAGTCTGTTCCGAGCGACTTTATCTGTCAAAGTAGTTAATGAGTTAGCTCGAAGTTATTTAACTGAAGTAGATATCTTGAATTTCTGCTAAAACGCATTACCAATATTACTTTGTTAAGTTTTCTTCCCAGTGAGTGTTCTAGCAGACGCGGATCCAAAAGTCGCTGGCATCTGGGAATGCCCTTGGGAATCTTTGTGTCGCAACGTCGAAGGAATTTGAGTAGTACCGCCGACAAAAAAAAACTGTAGCTGATTACTTTTAACCCTTAAGGACAGACATGTTAGGCTATTTATGTTGCCGATCGTACCTATCAAATTTGCATAAATAAGAGAATGTAGAGGTATACATATAAACTATAGGGTAGTCGGATTATCAATATGAATACGTATGAGATGCCAAAAATGAAATCCTCTTAAATCTTTTACTGGAATTCCCATTAATTTATTATGAAATAGCAAGCAAACTCAAATTTAAAATATGTATATGCAAATATAACTATATATAACTATATATATATGAAAATAAACTAACCAAATATAATAGGTTGTGTAGGTGTATTGAGTATCTTGCGGTATGATTGTAACTGAATACTGTAGCATATTACGTGAAAGTTTGTAATCTTCCTGTTTCTTACGATAACTGATGAATAAAGGTACTTGTTAGCTTACCGTCATAATTGGTCATTTTATGATGTGGCTGGCCATTCATTTTAATATAAAATCAAATGTTTCATGTAAATGGGACACAATGAAAGATTTATTGAAAAGTTTATATGTATATAAGTAAGTATTATCAAGATAGATAGAGACCAAGAAGCAGTATTCTTCTATAGCCACAATAATAAAATTAAGTAGGGTTGGACGGAAAATTGTGAAATACAGTGATCCCATGCCTGTTTTAGCCCCCATTAGTGGCCTTTTACAATATGCTTGGCAAGGAACATAGTCGGTGCATTATTTTTAAGTCACAGACCAACATCCGAAAATTCATCGTGTCCACGTATTATGTTTACTTCTCACAACCTCGTTGGTGCAATGGATGACAAGGCCCATACCCGTGACATACGATGTATATCCTATACATCGTATGTCACGGGTATGGGCCTTATCATCCGCACTGAAGTTTTTTTTGGTGACAAAACATTATACCATATATTTTAGGTATGAAAAACAATATATTGTACCTATATATTTTAGGTATAATAATAAGATTATGGTCCGGATGTTTGTAGTAAATTCATAATTCCGATTTCTATATTATTTAATGATTCAGGTCAATATTTGATGTCGTCTAATATATGTTTATATACGAATATTTATACATAAGTTGGCCTCAATAAAATTCCAGAGCGAATTTTGTGGCACGTAAAGTTGGCTGGTGCCAGCTTTAGTAAGGTAGGTTGGTCTACTGAATCTGTTTATGTCTCAACATTGACACATAAACAGATTCAGGAAAGTTACCTGCAGATTTCATAATTGAGTTTGACAGGTAAAGTTTACAAGGTCGGAGGATTGTCTTTGATGAAGGAATCGTAATGAAATATTATATTGATGTTTTCCTTACATTATTAATTTATGTAAGAGTATATTACGAGGCCGATTACGATCAATTTTGAACATTAATGACTGTGTTGCGAAATATTTAAAAATTCGTGACAGTATCTAAACCAAGCCTTCATTCTAACTTTATGATCGATACGAGTAAATGACCATTTGCGATTACGTACTCGCAAATAACTATCAACTTTGCAACAAAAATATAAAGATATTATGATTTGTTTTTGTAAGGCATTATTGGAGAAATGCTATGTCGGTCTGGGACTCAAAAATAATCTACGAACTGTGTTCCTTGTCATGTCCCTAGCATGCTGTAAAAGATATATACAGGCCAACAAAATAACACTTTTTGTTTGGTGCCGAAAATATCTATATTTTTTTTAACTGATCAGTACCAGCCTAATACAATTCTGTTATAAACATTTTTCCATCACGTCAGATTTTTTAGTAATTTGACTATAAACTTTAAAAAATAAGCTATTTTAACGATTTTTGTCGATCTATTTAACAGCATAGAAATTATGGATGTTTAAAAGTAATAAATCTCTTTAATAGTAAAAATATTTAATATTTTAATGCTTTTTAAATTAAAATTGTACTTATTATTTTTCTAAGCAAAGATATGGCTAGATAAGATTTTCTATTTTTTTTTCATACATTGTGAGTTGTACCCGTAGTATGGACGAATTCTTTATAGCATTCTAATGCGTATATTTGGTCAGGCATCAACATAGCAATATAATTTATACTATTAATAAAAACATTAGGATTATTACTTTCTATAAAAGATGACAAGTATTAGATATATAGTATTAATGAATTAATTTATCCATACTAAAGCCAGGCCTGATAGCCAGATTTCGTAACTTTGTTATCAAATATCTCAAAAATGTGATGTGATAGGCAAATTTGGATAATTGTATCTGGGTCAACTGTTACTGATTTATCAAAAAAGCAGTGATTTGATTCTGCACCAAAAACCTAATATTAGGTTTTGTAAACATGTACACAGATAGCCACTTGTCACTAGTTTTTCACTACTTTCCATCTAAGTCAATAAATTATTTTTTTAGGGACCTATAGGGATCTTATTGATCATTGGACTGTGCCTACCCTTCGGGGATTGCAGGAGTGATGGTATGTATAATAATTAGAAGACAAAAGTAATATCTACATCATTATTTGGATGAAAAACCGTACAATTGTTTACGTAGATTTAACACCGCACTTGACTATGTAGCGATACCAAAAATATTTCACATGTTACACACGGACAGCAACAAGACAAATCAATAAAAAATGACTTCATAAATTGGCAATGAAATTCCATTAGACAAATACACACAGTAATTTAGACCCTAAAGCTGGAACGCTGGGCGCGTATGTCGCTAGGAGGCGAGTGCTGGTCGCTAAGGCGGCGTATCGAATGCGCTGAGCCACCCGCCTCGCTCGACGAAAAGAAAGGACTGCGTAGTTGTTAAATAATGACGATAGTTGCACGTTACCAAGTGAAATGTCCGTAGGGATGGAGTGTTCTGACGAGATGAGCACCTTGGTATTTAAGAGCGGGTCGGTATGGCGAATGTCATCAGTTAACACAAGCTCACTGTGATAGGAACATCTCCAAAAGTTGGAGTTGTTCTAGTGGCTTACACACCTCCCTGCGCTTAAGGTTTTTAAACTTTAACAAACCGTTGCAACCAAGCACAATATGCGTGCATTCGTGGTAAGTTGGCTAGTGTATTTTTAATCGTATTTTCAATTGATCGGTCCAATAACTATTTGGCATTAGCGATTTCTCGTTATTTGTTAAATAACGAGTTTTCAGGATTCTAGGACTTGAAGTGAAGTGTTTAGTGGTTTTTTGAAAATATATGTGAACTATCAGTGTGCCAAATGGTGATTGAGATAATTATAATTTTCGTGTCTTTAATTAAAGTACATATTCGGACATACCAATTAAATGTTTGTAAAAAGTGTTAATTGTACAAAACACAAACAATTAGTGTCATGGAACTTAACAAATTAGTTTCGTTTGTAATTATGATAATTTTAAGTAATTATTTTGAAATGCTTAAAATCACCATATATTATAATTTTAAATGAAATCGCAATATTAAGTTAAAGATAATAATAAATGTTTTTATTTTTATTTTCGATTAACTGGAAATAAGTGTTGTGTCGGTATCTTTAAAAATTGGATACAGATATTATATTCACTGGTTACTATTAGTTCCTTTAGGAAAAGTTCTTATTTATAATACACAGAAGTAACCAATAACTAGTTTGCATAAAATATTCCTGTTTTGGAAACAGTTAGGCCGTCGAACAGCGGATAAATACTGCTCTTGAATATTATTTTCACCTCACCGCATTTTCCAATATTCCCTTAAACCGTTGCACATTGTGGTTCAATGCAAAATTCGCAATTGAGAGGACCATGAGTTGTCTGCGTCGAAAGGAGCACTCAATCTTTATTCACATCAAGTGCGATTTACGTTTCACCTCGTTCATTTCCACACATCGCGACACTTCGATGCGCCGATAAAAGTAACTTGCTGATCTGTATTCCGGGTAACCACCTACCAAATACGATTGAAATCCAAACATCTTCCCTCGTTGCATAATTCCGATTATTTCGGCTTGTTTACGACTGCGCACAGCCCGGTATTACGTCACACGCACACTGCAAAGATATTGCTCTCCTTGCAGGTCCACTTTCATCTTTGTTCCATTTAACGTAAAAATGTCCACCAAAAGATGTTTGTACTTGATATGCTTAGCGAATAATGCTGCGCGGTTTTATTGCTCATTTCAAACTTTGCCTGTGCTCGCTTAAAAGTGTTACACATTTGCCGACCCAGACATCTTTCACTTACTCTTGTTTAATGTGGTTAGTTAATGCGGTATTATCGTGTTACATAAGTAACCGCTACTTTATGTTTTAACTGCTACATATTTATACGTTCAATTTACACGCCGGAATAAATGAGCCGCCGAGGAAAGGTGTTTACGGCTATCGACTTCTTTGTTGTGTATTACGAATTCAGATCAAATGATACGGCTATCAATACAATAGGTTTGGCAATCGCTGCAAAATTCAGTCTGACGTTAACCTGAATTGACAACATAGTTTGAGGACTAATCCTCAAACTATGTTGTACCGCTGTAGAAGCGGCATATAGTCGAGGTATTACTGGAATAGAAATAAAGCAAAAAATTGTCTTGTGTTATAGTCACTCGTGTTAGAGCTTGCCGTTACAAGCTTATAACGGAACAAAAAAACTAAGGTTTTCAATTATATCGGACGCGCCTGTCCGTTGCCCCTTAGGAAATTTACGTCCGCCCGGTCCTACCTACGCCCGGTGATCTATGCTCTAAAAAATATTTGTTTTCTTTCCAGGTACTCGCCTGCGTGGCGCTCGCCTGTGGTCGCCCCGAGCCTCCAGTAGGCTACAGCTACTCTGCTCCTAGCGCCAGATATTCTGCTCCCTCTGGCAGCTACGGAGCTCCATCTATTGGTGGCGGCCACAGAGCCGTCTCCGTTGGAGGACACTCCGGTGGAATCTCCCTTGGACATTCCAGCGGCATTTCCCTCGGCGGCCACTCATCTGGCGGACTCTCTCTTGGCGGTCACTCGTCTGGTGGACTTTCCCTCGGCGGCGGTCACTCGTCTGGTGGACTTTCTCTCGGCGGCGGTCACTCGTCTGGTGGACTTTCCCTCGGCGGCGGTCACTCCTCTGGTGGAATCTCCCTCGGCGGTAGCGGCTTCGGTGGTGACTCCGGACTCGGTGGCGGATACGCTGGTGGCTACTCGGGTGCTCCCTTAGTTCAGAAACACATCTACGTCCACGTTCCCCCACCAGAACCCATCGAACACAGGGCTCCTCGCATCCCCGCCGTCGCTCCTCCCCAGAAGCACTACAAGATCATCTTCATCAAGGCCCCGACCCCACCCACCCCCACCGCGCCCATCATCCCCGTGCAGGCCCAGAACGAAGAGAAGACCCTCGTATACGTCCTTGTCAAGAAACCCGAAGAGCAACCCGAAATCGTCATCCCCACCCCCGCTCCCACTCAGCCTTCCAAACCCGAGGTTTACTTCATCAAGTACCAGACCCAGAAGGAATTTGGCGGTGCTAATGGCGGTGGCGCTATCGGCGGCGGTGTTGGCGGCGGCATTGGCGGCGGCATCGGTGGCGGTGATCTGGGTGGTATCGCTCTTGGCGGAGGTGCTGGCATCGGAGGAGATTCTGGGCTCGGACTCGAATCTGGCATCGGTGGTGGCGCTGGAATCAGCGGCGGCGCTGGTGGTCACGGAGGCGATGACATCGGTGCTGACTTTGGCACAAGCGGTGGCGACGAGAGCGGCTCCGCGGGCGGCCATGGCGGTGCCACCAGCACCCAATACGGTCCCCCCGGACACGTTGCTGGCCCTCTTCATTAAGTTAAAGATTCCTTGAGAGTAGGTGGTAGGATTTGTATATTTATTGCTGTGCGTGCTATTCAAAACCGTGTCGCAAAATGTTGGAGTAGTTTAAATTCTTACCACCTCGCGGCGGTGTAGGCGGACGCCCTGTACATAGTCATCACCGTCTTGCGTTCGTCTGCAACCTCGACAACTCATCTCATCATCGCCACTCATCTCTACTTGTTATTAGTGCACAAGTGTTAATGTTATCCTAAAGGAGGTAATTTACAGCGACTGTTACGTTATGTATTATAGCTTTTTATTTTTATAATAAAAAAGTTGAATGTGAAGTACATTTTGTGTTTTTTTTAGCTTAATGGGGAATGGGCATAGTGAATTGCGTCACTGCCGAAAGTAGTCGTGAAAGGTTGCCCTGTCGTGACTGAGGGCGCCGGTAGCGCGCAAGACTCCTTTCTCGAATTCGACCGGTATGATTAGCTTCGACATAAAATCGAAATTGTGAACAATCAGATTGGATTACTGAGTTGTGTGTTGCGTAAGAGCGTGTAACAGTTGGGCTGCGCTTAGCGGCAGATGTGGGGATACCATATTATAAGATCAATTTCCATTATTTTCTAATACTCGATGGTCACAGAAACATGAATACATTTCAACAATTATTCATCATACAATCAACGATCATTATTTCATTATTACGGAAACTTTATATTTTCACGATTCTAAAAATAATAATTTGATATTAAACTGTATGCCACCCTGGCTAACTATTTTGCAATTTATTATAAAGTGCGACTTTTGTAAATCACTATCCGCGGTTCGACTATCCATTTTTTTTAATTATTATTTTAGTTTACGATATCAGTGAGTTTCTCATTCGTATTTTTCATAAGAAAAGTGTTTTAATTGATTTTAGAGCTCATTTATTCCGCCTTTTATATCTTTCATTGTTTTAGTAGACACTATTGAAATGTAGATTTTAACGGTTTGATAAGAATAATTCTGTAAGCCATAATAATCATAGCATTAAATTTTTTTTAATTAGCTAAAGACGAATGAATTCAAAATGATAGTGACAATTTACCCAAAATATTCCCCGAATTTGGGTAAATCTCCCCAGTTGGTCGCCCGATGGGGCCAGTTCCAAGCTCTTGGCCGCTCTAAACGCGTTCGTTAATGACCGTCTTAATGGATCATAGGTGTAATTATACTTTCGTATAATTTGGTGGACGTTTGAGGTTACATAATAATATGGACTTCTTCACACCGCCTACAATAAATGTTCTTTATGGAAACAGAGCCCCATTGGAGTATTATTATTTTTTGGTTTATTATTTAATAAGGCAAATAACTGTGCTTTATATCTGTCTGCGGAGTTATTACTTAAGGTAATATTTTATTGGTGCTACGCGACAGACGGGTTCATTTTATAATAAAGTTAAGGTGTGTAATAAAAATAACTTTTGTTACAATGGCCGACTAGTGAATCCGATAGCTATTATGGTAAATATGATTGCTTTGTTATATAACAAACATGTAATAATAAACAGGAACTTCAACAGATCACTGGGTCGAGTGGTTATCTCAACTAAAAATTAAAGCTCGTGCGGTCGAACCCGCTCGGGGCATGTGTTCGTGTGATGATCACAGTCAACTATCCTTGATTCATGGATGCTTATAAAAGTATTCTAGTATCTATTCTTTATTTAGCACATGTCTGAAAAACAAAGAAATTATGTTAGAGTTCGAGAATGTAAAGTACTAATATTGTAAAACCAACTTTACTTGTTTTATTATTCTCCATATTGCAATGTTCGGACCTTCTCTGGTATATCGACTACAACGAATTTAAACTAACATGTTATCGTTTGATTTTAAAATGCATCCTTTGCAAGGTGCCTATTTAATTTATTGAATTACTTGTAGGAAGGTGGCGTAATAGAATAGACTTTTTCGCATAAACATACTTCCAAATTGTGTTGAAATCGGTACACTAGTTTCAACATTAGCTAGCATGTTATTCGTCTCGTATCTGATTTTTAATCTCCGTCTTAGAGTTGCGAATCTTCGATGGCGACGGCTTTAGTTGGATGCAGTGAAAGGATTAGCTGTCAAACTGAGACTTGCTAATTAAAGTGATTGTGGCAAGTTCGTCGTAAAATTAATTGTACTATATTTATATTAGCATCCTCGGTGATTTTATGTTTATTTCACCTAATCCGATTCTACGAACAAATATAGGTATTTTAATTATTTGCAGTATGAGGGTCGGTGGGATATATTTCTAGGAACAAATTTAATCTTGGGCAATGTTGTATATCATCAAACATGTTATTTACTTCCTCAAAAAGAGTAGGCGTGGCAATATGACATTCAGGTCATTCTATATGCAAGTTTTTAAAATTAAACTTATCTAAAGATCGAATAGTTAGGGAAAAGCGGGGTAACTACGAACGCCTAAGAAAAAATTGAAATAAAATAGCAAATTTATGACAAAGACTTAAATATCTGGCTTTATAGCAAAATAAACTATTTAAGTACTTACTTAACTCAAAAATCAAAATTCATATTTCCTAAATAAAAGTTACTCATAACGTTTGGGTTTACCCGACAAACGTTGGGTTATTACGAACTAACACTAATCATCTTTATTCAGTTTTCAATAACAACAATCACGTTAGTAGCCTGCTGACGTTGATTGTATGGCTGTACCGAATTACGAATTAATATCTATGATCATAAATTAAAGCTTTTTCGAGGTTAAAGCTTTTTTTGAGATTTTTTGTGTAATATTTTGTTTCTGTTTTCCTAGCGGGGATCTAAAACAATTGAAAGAAAAAATAGTGCGACTTTAAACCAATTACAAAGAAGTAATCCATTCGAATTTACACCTCACTGTCCATTCGGCATTTCCATTCCATGTTGGTCTGGAACTCAAAAATAATGTGTAACTGTGTTTCTTGCCTAGCATGTTGTAAAAGGCGACTAATGGTATATGGGGTTTTGGGTATGTGATTGTGTAGGCGACGACAGCGATTGAGTGCCAGACATTCATCTTAAGATGAATACAAAGAAAATAATGCAATCTCATTCTAATATAGTGGACGATCCTGGTTACCTGGCATTCGTGATTACCCGGCTTTCCCTTAATAAAAGAAAAAACAGTATATATGTTTAATCAAATGCACAATTTTAGATTCGAAGGCTATTAGAAAAGCGTTCTTTTTTACAGAATTTTACTATCTACTGCATATAAAATAAGTGTTTTAATCTACAATTCTATTTTATTTCTTCGGCAAATGACCGTGGTATTGCTGGCCATGACCCTTCAGAGAGTTTAAGAACCTCTTCACCTTAGGGCGTTACTCTTTGGTAGTAACATCTTGTTGCGCCATACCTAAGGCGTCTGGGCTTAATAGAGCCCTTGGGCTACGGCTCCAATTGGAGCGAACAACGAAGCCTTAGCGTGGTAGCGGGTATGCGTTACTGATGCAAGACATCTCTTATGTGTGTATGTATAAGTGCTACAGAAGAGATATTACAGAAGCAGGAGATAAACATTTAGTATAGTCTCTCTCACACATTTTAAATTGCTACCGTGACTTCGAACCGCTATGATTGTGGCCACAGCTTAATTGTCCGCTTGAAATGCTATTATACTATAATTGGGCGTATCCGGCTTAGATTGCCCGAAATAATCATACACGCAATAGCCAGACTGCTGCAAATGTGTAGCGCATTACTGAAGAACAGGTGAGAACCTAATATTATGAATAAAACTCGTAAATCGTACTCATGATCGATTGGGACTTTGAATCGCGATCATTATTAGGTGCGAAATTAAATACATCTCGGCTGTTGTGGTAGATTGACAAAGACGTCGATTTTTTTTTATCATCTATTTATTTATCAATTTAATTATTTCTAGCCGAATTCTAGAAATAATATCTAAAAATATATAACGTAATCAGTAATTCTAAACCCGAAGCGTGAATTTGGCAATCTTTATGCAATTCCGTAGAAATGAAAAAATTAAGGATTTGTCATTGTAGGTGCTAAAAAAGCCTGGGCCCAGCTTAGAATCAACCTTCTTTAAGACCCTAATATACCTACGTATTACGTTTCAACCTCATACCTATTTTTCTTAAAGAGTCGAAGATTTAACACTCATTAAAGCGAGGTAAGTTGAAAAAACCTTCTTTTGCTACAGTATAATGGTACGATTTGATTACATCTAATACTGGCTCTCAAATTAGGTCAATAAAGGGTCCATGGAAATCTTACGGGAATAAAATAAAATTCTTCTGCTATATAATGCTGTATTATGCTGGTCTGTTGTATGTAAGTATGCTACTTCTTTATTTAGCAGCTTATACAACCTTATATTTAGTATATACGAAACCTGAAAACTGTTTGAACAGAATCGTCAATAGAATCGATTGCAATAGTTTTTATACCATGTTATATTTTGACTAAATAAGTTTACAAAATCTTAATTAAAGTTACAACCTACTAAAAACTGTATGGCGTGCGTGCATCGCTTGTAACAAGAACACAAGGTCGTTTAGTCCCGTTAGTATTATTAGTTATGTTGAAGAGGCGAGTAAGTAATATAAGGATCGTGGCATATAGCGTTCGGTTCTCTCTGCTTACCCCGCTAGGGAAGTGGCGTGAAGTTTAGTTAGTTAGTATTATTTCAAATAAGACCAAACGCCGTAAAAAGGGCATTACTATATTCATGCGAGGACAACGAGGCAACACAAAATGCTTGTAACTTCATGGGCTATCTAAAGAAAATATACGATTACAACTCTTTTATAATGGTCATTTTACTTAACTACTAACTACTAACTTAGGTAACTTAACACTGATTTTTTAAATGAAAATATTTGATTCGGTTTTAGTTTATACCAAATTTAACTTTTTAATCTAGCAAAACGAGAACGTGACTATTATTTTACCTATGTTATATACAATTGCGGTATACTAAACTTTAAAGGAAAGTTAAGCTGTGAGCAGCCTATGCCATAATATATACAAATGTGCTCAATAGATCTTCAGAATTAACATGGCACACGTGTTATGAAATAATCCGACATAATGCCTTTGTGAAAGAATTTACAGCACTAATTTGTGTATGTACCTATTAAGACTAGAAATGCAACTTTGTAAATTTTACGTTAATTAGATAGTGAATTAGCCAGTTAGTTAATCTCCTAAATCACATGGCTAAGCGCAATACACCCCATATCCGCCAACTCGCAGACACAGCCCGTCGACACGACCCGGCGGCCTCTAAAAAAATAATCATGTCGGGAACATGGTCCCGTCCGTCATGCTGCTAACATTACATACGCAAGCGCTCAAGCTCAAACTGTCAACTCATATACTGCCAAATAAGTTCCTCATATCAAGACACCGATATGACGCCTACAAAGTCTTCCGAATTGCTGGGTGAAGCCGCCAACAGGCCCGTCGACAAAGATGCCGACATAGGTCGGCAGGTCTGCGACTTTGGTGTGTAGGAGTGCTTTTTATATTTACCAACCGAATTGGACAAAATTGTACTAAAATGAGATGTAAATGAAAGGCTCCTATTTATTTTGTTCTAGCTTTAGCTCGTGGTTGTGCTTGCATGTTACAGTAAGTCTATCTTGTGACGTGGTTCACTGATCGGGATCTATCCATTCTTTATAGGTGTTAAACTTAATAAATGTAACTTTAAATTATTGGGATGTGCGACCATACGCTTTTAAGTTAGTTAATTCGTATATTCTACCTCGACTTTATTTTAAATTGTCAATATTGTCATACATACCTTTTACAGTGAAAAGTAACAGTGGATAATAGACGGATGGACGAACAGATATACTTATGCATAATATTAATTAAACCATGAAGGGATAAATAGTTAATAATGTTATTATTAAATAGATGACAATTCAATTTCCAAGTACGTTTCATGTTAGCTTCGAAAGCTGTAACCTACTTAAAGGAAGTAGCTTATATTGTTCATCGAAGTTCCGAACGCAAAACGTGATACAATCTGTTGCGATGGGATCCCGGAGCGATGGTTTGTTTGGGACATTCTATACTTACGTTGTTGTTTTGGGTCGGTGCCAGTAACGTAAACTGATACGCACTAAGTAAGCGTTTTTGTATCAGCGACTTAAAAAGAAATTAAATTTATGTCGCTCACTTAGTAACTACACGCCAATTCCTTAGCTGGGTGGGCAGGGAACCAAGCCCCATATGACACGGTTCTTACACACTTCACTCGCTTATTGTACTGGCTATGGAATTTAAAAACGTGCAAATGTTTGTCCTTATCTAACATAAGGCGAATATATGTATCGGGTATAGGATTTGTGATAGCCCACAAAGGACGTCTACTAGAAGCCACTTGTAACGACTTTTTCACAATTCTTATATTAGCTTACTGCTCCTGGAGTTTACCTACCCCTTCGGGGTTTCCATGTGATGATATGTATGTGCGTGTGTACTTTACTTATCATTGTACCAATCTAAACGGTTTGATTTCAATGAAACATTTATTAAATTTAATTTTGAAAGTAACTTCTCGCGTAAAACACACACACATATATAGAGTTAATGATACCTATAGGCAAGATACCAGCAATATAGATTGTTCAATATATACAAATTATGATATATTATATAAGAAAACCTTGCAAAAGAAAACAAATAAATTATCCCAATAAAGTAACATAAACCAGAGTAGGATAGAGCAAACACTCCCCTTACTTTGTTTTTATGGACTATCCCTAATATTGCCAAGGTCTTTGCTGATGCCTACTACGTCAAAGAATAAAAATAGATGTCGAGGGAAAATAAATAAATGTGAAAGCAGTATCTCCGTCTGCCAATAAAATATACAGTAGCTAGCTATTTTAATATCTTAGGGTCACTAGGTTGTTCCTTCTGTATCAGGCAGACGCAGTGACAATGTCAGTTTAAGCCTGCGCAATATTATTCTGCGTCTTTGATTTTATGAGATTTAGGTATAGAAAGTAATTGTGTAGGTGACGAGCTACCTACATGTCACTTCTTTTTCACAAATTTCCATCTAACCCAGCCCAGTTTTATTTTCGGCTGAATTTAAAGGGGCGTGCTGCCCCTTTGACTCTGCCTACCCGGTCGGGGGATACGGACAATATGTTATTATTGTATGTGTGTGTTCGTATATAAAAGTATTTATTAAAACAATTTCCGTACTAAATATTAACGTTTAACACTGCAATAGGAAAACCTTTGTCAACTAATAAACATATCCGAAATTAAATTGACTTGTAACCCAAAAAAAATTAACCCTCGTAGGATCACTCGTGTCTTTGTCTGTCCATCTTATCGATGTAGACATGCTAATTTTTGAGCTTCAAATACAGACTAAGTATACTCGATGAGACTAAGTAATAAATGCTTGTGTTATGGATATTAAACATTTTATTACATGTTTTATATTTAGTTAACTTTAACTACTTTTCGATCATTTTCGATCACGATCATATAGCCATCCTAGGATCAGAATCGGTGATCTTTGGTTTTAAAGCGTGGATTTTTAACCACTGGGCAAGGTATATACCTTAGTCCAGTAGTTACAGATAATCGGTGATTCTGATTCTGAGTGACCGATTCTGATCCCAGGAAGGCCATATGATCAAGTAAGCTATGGATCTTTATAAAAGAAGTTCACATGTAGTGCATTGCTTACCATACATACATATGTAAGTATGGTAACCAATGCTCTATATTTGTTTTCTAGACGCTTTTCTAGCTAATAACTAAGAACACATTTTAGAACGCTGTGTGTGGTCTAAATACGGCAAAGTAATTTTATACTTAAAAGTTAGAATTTTTTTTTTTTTATAACAAACTCTAAATGGAATAGACAAACTTAAAATCTGATCTGGAAGACTTATTTAACTTGTACGGGTTTTTGTCTTATTAATAAATCCGAATTTATTAAAATGTAATCTGCTTTTCGTATTACATATCTTCAAATACGGGTATTCTTAATAAGAGTCTGCACAAGAGTTAATAAAGAACATTTACCAAGACTTGGCAAAAACGCTAATTTGACAACTGAACTCTGAAATAACTTTAGCAAGGCTTCCGTTGCTTTGCCTAAAGTGCCACAAGTTTGTCCTGCAATTCGATGGCGCAGGCTAAAACTAGCCCGTGTAAAACATTGCAGACAATGTCATTATTAATTGAAATATTTTAGGCTTCATTTTGATGTGGGCTACATGAGACAAACTTTGTAAAGCGGTCTGGTGAAACGCGATAATTTAATAATAACAATAAATACTCCAGACTGACACATCAATCACAGTCACACAATCAAATGGATAATAGGTGAACGGATAGACATACTTAAATACATTTATAAAACTTCCATGACTAGAGTACAAATTTTAATGTCTATGTTTATTACAAGAAACATTTTCCCCTAGCGGGATTCGAACCCGCGACCCTTGTTTTCGTGGCCAGGGTCTCTGACCAATTGACCAATTGGCCAGTCTATAATTTAACTTCTCTAAAATTAAATGATCTTCAATGACACACTTAATATGAACATGACAGAAGTTATCGTAAAATAACGTTTACACGCTAGCTTCAATATTAATTATTATCAAAAATGTCTCATTTTTAAGCTAGAAAAAGGCCATGCAGCATGAAATATAGCATAAATAAGGTTATTGTATATATATTATGTATGTCTCAAATACGGTTAAAAGCCAAAAATCCTTCTGAAAAATGCGTAATGGTCTGTCTTCTTCTATTGACCACGTAACACATATAATAATACCACAGGCGTATATAAACATGCAAATGTATCTCCACCTGTCCACCTATACCCATTACTGAGACCTTGAGACGTATTTTTACTTTCGTAAAGCAATGTATTTTACCACTAATTTACAAGAAATAATTTCAGTGTTGTTGGCTTATTTTAACCCAATATTTTATTTCATATAAGTGTGATATCGACGTTTTACTACAATAGGCACGGTCAAAGTTAATTACATAACATACATATATATAACATCAACGCCCGTAATACCGGAAGTGGTAGGCAAAGTCAAAAGGAGAACAAGCCCACATTCAGCCAAATATTAAACGGAGATGGGTTAGTTGGAAAATTGTGAAAAAGTAGTGCCATGTGGCTAGCTCGTCGCCTACATAATCACATATCAAAAACCCGATGTATTTAGTTGCTTTGAAAACTGAATGGCTCACTCATTAGAACTGATTCAATTTTATTTTTTTATAGAAAAGCAATATCAAAGCGTGTTCGAGGTATGTACCGCTTTTATTTGCCCCTTCTGTGAATTAATTTACTAATCTATGCCGCTAGTATGCTCTGGCCACGTTGGAACGCTACTCCCTATTTTGGCAGAGTGCCGAAAAAAGTTTTGCCAAACGATAGCATTGCCTGGGACTGGTTAACCAGCTCGATACGACTTAGCATACGTCTGTTGATGGAAAAGTTAAGGGAAAATTGTTGCTATTTATTTACAAGAATACATCTAAAAGTGGTTTTAAGCTACATGCTTATTAAAGGTTAAATTCCTATCGACGCAAAATTCAGAGCCCGTATCATAGCAAAGTAGGTAATACATCATCATCCTAGCGTTATGTCCTGTGCTTCGACGGGGTCCGCTTAGAGCATGATCCAGGATTTAGCGAGTCTGGTAATTACATTGAAGCGACTACCGATCTGACCTTCGTAACTCTAGGCGAACTAGACAATTTTTGGATCGTGATCACAAATCCAAAATTGTTTAATTTAGTAGGTTTCATCACGATGTTTTCCCTCACCGTCGAGCTGGTGGTATAAATATGTACATAGATTTGAAAAATACAGAGGTACGTGCCCGGTTTTGAATCCGCGCAACTCGGTTAAGAGGCGCGTGTCCTTACCGTTGAGCTACCGCCGCTTTCTGTAAAGTAGGCGTAGGTAATACAAATTGCAATAATAAATTCGAATTAAAGCCAAGCGTGGAAAAAACGTTTTATAAAGCATATTCAAACACTTATAACCTAATTTATGTTGTACTGTGGGTGGCGTGAAAAATACATTTATGATATCTGAAGTTTGCAAACGTGATTATTATAAATACTAGTTACTTTTATTATAGTAGGTACCTATGCATAGAAAACATGAAGCTTTCATAATTATGAAAGGTGGTGGGAAAGTTCGACCTGTGAATATCCCGCCACGGTTTTATACGGCTGTGCTAATGAATGGCAAAGGAAGACAATTTTCTTTAATTAGTAATTTCGAGTACAACCGGTCTTTGATAAAACCGTACTTTTTGTATGAAATGCTTGTTAACTTTTTTCTTTTTTATCAGTAACAGAATTAGTCTTCCTGTTTTTGTTTTAACGTTGAAATATTTAGTCGACATAATTATGCGCAGAAACACTACCCTTGAACTTTACCATTCTAATTAATCTTTTTACTCATTAGGTGTTGCACGAAGGTCGCAACCAGTGGCGTATATCCCGGGCACACCGATAAATTTTGATCTCGCATAACATGGCTTCTTTATCATCTTCAGCTATCCTAGCGTCCTGTTCTCAGTCCGGGTCCGCTTGGATCGTGAATACCGTAACGTGGTCCTAGATTATGTGATTCCGGTAAGTGATTAAATTTAAAAAAGACAGAGGCATGTGCCCTGAACAATATTAAAATAGTTTCCTGAAGTTGTGCACAACCACCGTCAATTGATTTAAATTATAAATACAGGTGAGTCGCAACTTTTCTTGCTGGCAGTTCGCCTTCTTCGAAGTATTTTTATGAATTATTCTACTTCGCTAAATTCATGATATCAATCCACAGGTACATATGCAAGCTTCCCTGCAAATGACGTATCCATATGCTCAGTCCCGAATAACTACCAGATATTCTCCTGAGTGGAATACCCCTTGCAGTGCATTCAAGTGGCGGAACAATAATGTCGCAGACGCAATCAGGGCGTTAGTGCCGTACATACATAGCTGCGTGATGGATAGAACTAGACATAGTAGCAGCATGGAGGCGAGTAATTGACCGCCTTTCACCATTTGACTTGCCAATATCACTGTGGGATTAAAGTTATAGTTTCAGTTGGAAAATAGAAGGCCTTTGATTTTCCTAGCGTTATGAACTGTGCTGGTGCAGATTAGATATCGATCACGATTCTAGGTTTAGAGAATCGGAGCGACTGCTACCTGAATTTCACAAAATTTGAACGGAGCTAACTCCCCACTAACACATTGGATAATTTCATTGGTGGTGTAATTTCATAGTTATTTAAATACGCGAGTTTCATTTAGAATAATTATGGGGCATTATGGCAAATATCACTCTCAATAAAACTCAGTCCAATATAATACTTAATGACACATGGATTGCCTCCTGTAGAAGTCATTCGTTTTGATAGGTTATGTAGGTACAATAATGCCTTTTATATTATTAGTATCCAAGCCTTTCTTTCCCTCTGGGCACGTGTCTGTCTCGCGAACGAGAGGGCCCCTCTAGTACCAGAATACTTACCAATATTTATTACCGGAAAACATATATTAATTCCCAATGTGCCCAAGAGCTCCAATAGCTTAAAGATGGGCCTAATGGTATCTATCAGTATTACGTTCGACAGTTATGTAAATGTCTTTAAATTATTGAGCTTAACCTGTTCAGAGCTTGAAAGATGGAATCGATTTTGATAAACGCTTTGAAAGTATCGTGAGAAGGACTACAAATATATATGTAAATGTAATAGTTACACCTATTTTTTTTTTAGCATGTAACAAGAGAGGGAATTGTTAAGATCTGCAGAAGCTTCGTAGTGTTTGTTACCGTATAAAGATATTTGGTATAGATAAATTCAACTCTTTTGGGTACTCTTATCTGCAAGGGCTGCAAGTTATGCGAAGTGCCTCATATTATAGAAAAGCTAGTTTAAAGTATAGCAGAACAACTTGAAATGTGGTAACCGTAAGTGAAAATAAATAACACACATTTTATTTTTGACTGGCTTGATGGCGCATTCGGTAGTGACCCTGCCCCATGCGCCAAGAGTGGTGGGTTCGACTCCCACCCAAACATTCGCGTGATGAATACTTGTGTTTGTTCTGTGTCTGGGTGTTAATATCAAATATTTAAGTTTATATTTGTAATACCACTGTTAATTCTGATATCCGTAACACAAGTGCTTAAGCTACTTACCTCGGAGTCAGATCAATATATGTAATGTAGTCGTATATCATGTATTTCTCATAATGAGGCTTTATTTTCCATTTACTTGCTACTGTCGAAATCGCAATACTATTTTTCAATTGCCATTTGTGCATAATACGTAGATATGCAATATTACACCCCCAAGTCCTGAGGGAAGTTGGTACATTATTTTCAAACCGCAGGCCAATATGGGAATTATATTTTTATGTCCATCACTCATTTTGTCTATTTTAAATAGAACGTTACGTAAGTCTTGATAGATAAACTGCCATCGTACTGCGCACTTATTGAGGTACGGAACTCTACGAAGTACGTGAATTTGTAGTTTCACTAGTTTTATTACGTACTAGCTGTGCCAGCGGTGTCACCCGCGTTTATGATTAATATTATAAAGACTATTTCCGTCATACATGATTTATATGTAACTTTAACCATTAAGGCTGCACACGCGACGGAAGCTTAAAAAATGGAGTAACTTCTCCCGTTTTCCCAACATTTCCCTTCACTACTCTGCTCCTATTGATTGTAGCGTGATGAAAAGTATACTATAACCTGCCCAGGAGTATGAAGTATAATTGTATCAAGTTTCGTTAAAATCCGTCGAGTAGTTTTTGATTCTATAAGGAACATACAGAAAGACAGACAGACAGACAAAAATTTTACTGATTGCATTTTTGGCATCAGTATCGATCACTAATCACCCCCTAATAGTTATTTTGAAAATATATTTCATGTACAGAATTGACCTCTCTACAGATTTATTATAAGAATAATAGAAAAAATAATACTTGTCAAAAAAACCAAGTCTCGCAACTATATTGACTTGGCCATCGCACTAAATAATTTGATTTTCACGTGTTTTCATGCGATGGCCGAGTCTCAATATATTTATATAAAACGTTAAAGATTTTTAATATTGATATGCGTCACTATAAGATGCTGTTAATACGAGTAATTACGTAACAACTTAATGCTTCGAGTACCGAGATTCCAGACACAATTGATTTTCAATTGTTATGGACCACGATCGTGGTCTTAGGGACTGAACGTATTAAGACAGAAAGTCGCTTAAGTAGAGACTGAATAAATTAATAACCGACTTGGTATTACATGGATCTCACAACTTTTTACCGTAGAACAACTTAGTTGCGAGACTTGGTTTTTTTGACAAGTATTGTTTTTGATGGGATCTCATTTCTTTTTGTATTTTGTAGACAGTTCTACTTTTTTCCTTTTCGGTACCTTCTACTTATTGTATATATGTATATCTACCAGCAACGAATTTTCTTAAAGCCCTCTCTCTGACTTATGAACTTTTCTTATTTTTGTAGGTAGCCTTCCGTTTTCTCTTTTCCGGTACTACTTCTTGAGCTTCAGCTACAGTTTTTCTAAGAGCCCACTCCCTGTCTCTATGCGTTTTTCTGGGAGGCTTTGATGTTACAATTTTTGACAAATCTGGACGGTAAATGCTTCTTAGTCTGTTGTATTCACAAATTGAGGATTCCTGCGCTTTAACACTTCCAAAGTCGTCATTAATTAGATGTAAACCGCCCAGACTTGTAACTGTAAGACTTGTAATTGCGGAATGAATTCGCATGACGGGAATACCCATTTTTTGCTCGATTAGGCAAGGGCACTACCGTGCGCCTATATTTATATGGGATTACAAAGTTATTTAAGCAGTTATGTATCTAAAAAACTGGACCGAAATTGAAAAATTTTACTCGACTTGGTGGGGGCACTACCGTGCGCCTTTATATCTATATGGTATTACAAAGTTATTTAAGTAAGTAGTAAAATATTTATAAAACTGGGCCGAAATTGAAAAATTTTGCTAGACTTAACGGTTGCACTACCGTGCCCCCAAATATTTTAGTTTTTCCTTGATTCATTCACCAAACACTACTTATATTCCAAATTTGAAGCTTCTAAGTCTGCTAGAAGTGTATTAGAATTTTGATGATCGGTCAGTCAGTCAGTCAGTCAGTGAGTAACAAAATTAATTAAGAAACTTTGACCCGTTATAATTCTTAAACTACTGGTTCAAATTGAATGAAATTTGAAATATACCGTGTCTTTACAATGTCTGCATCGTTACTGAAAATTCAGATCTTCTAGTTTTATCCACAACGAAGTTACAGGGGGTCGAAAATGGCCTGAATTGCTTCGAGAAAAGGATGGTACAGCCGTGCCGCTTTTTTGCTCGACTTGGCGGGGGCACTGCCGTGCCCCCAGACGTGCGCCTTTATATGTATATGGTATTACAAAGTAATTTAAGTAAGTAGTTAAATATTTATAAAACTGGACCGAAATTGAAAAATTTTGCTAGACTTAGCGGTTGCACTACCGTGCCCCCAAATATTTTAGTTTTTCCTTGATTCATTCACCAAACACTACTTATATTCCAAATTTGAAGCTTCTAGGTCTGCTAGAAGTGTCTTAGAATTTTGATGATCGGTCAGTCAGTCAGTCAGTCAGTGAGTGACAAAATTAAGAAACTTTGACCCGTTATAATTCTTAAACTACTGGTTCAAATTAAATGAAATTTGAAATATACCGTGTCTTTACAATGCCTGCATGGTTACTGAAAATTCAGTCTTCTAGTTTTATCCACAACGAAGTTACAGGGGGTCGAAAATGGCCTGAATTGCTTTGAGAAAAGGATGGTACGGCCGTGCCGCTTTTTTGCTCGACTTGGCGGGGGCACTGCCGTGCCCCCAGACGTGCGCCTTTATATTTATATGGTATTACAAAGTAATTTAAGTAAGTAGTTAAATATTTATAAAACTGGAACGAAATTGAAAAATTTTGCTAGACTTAGCAGTTGCACTACCGTGCCCCCAAATATTTTAGTTTTTCCTTGATTCATTTACCAAAAACTACTTATATTCCAAATTTGAAGCTTCTAGGTCTGCTAGAAGTGTCTTAGAATTTTGATGATCGGTCAGTCAGTCAGTCAGTCAGTGAGTGACAAAATTAAGAAACTTTGACCCGTTATAATTCTTAAACTACTGGTTCAAATTGAATGAAATTTAAAATATACCGTTTCTTTACAATGTCTGCATGGTTACTGAAAATTCAGTCTTCTAGTTTTATCCACAACGAAGTTACAGGGGGTCGAAAATGGCCTGAATTGCTTCGAGAAAAGGATGGTACGGCCGTGCCGCTTTTTTGCTCGACTTGGCGGGGGCACTGCCGTGCCCCCAGATATTGTAGGTACTTATCCCAATCCTCCTAGTACTTTGTCCCGTCCTTACTCGGGGTCCAATTTTAGGTAATAAATGACTTCCGATCCATTGTAAGTCTTAGATAAGGGAACCAGACAGATTTGGATCATGGTACCACATCTATATAGCTTTATTAATGTTGATGTGTTTGGTTTCATCATGATGTTTTCCCTCATCGCCGAGCTAGTAAATATTGACATACAATACATTTTAAAAATCCATAGCTGACAAGATTTGATCCTGTACCTCTCGGATAAGAGACGCGTGTCTTACCGTTGAGCTATCATCGCTATTTACTACTAATATTAGGTATATAAGTATACTAGCTGTGCCCGCCCTTTTACCCGCGTTTATGTTTAATGTTATATAGCCTAGCCTAAATTAATTATACTAAAGAAAAAGGATTTTTTAATTCCGACCAGTAAGTCGTTTCTGAGATAAGCGCGTTTAAGCAAGCAAACAAACAAACAGACTATTCAGCTTTATATATTAGTATACCTATAAATTAATTTATAATTTCCTATGATGGCCTGGGATTAAAAAACAACTTTGCTCCTTGCTAGGGTGTCGTAAAAGGCAATGAAATATTAGGTATTGTATGTATGTTCATATGCATTTATCAATAAACTTTTATTTGGATATCAATAACAATCAACACTTTATTTTAATTATCTTTACAAACACTCTAGTTTACGGAAGCTCCAAACGAAAAATGACTTACGATACAATCGTACGATCGGCAATAAATTCAATGGGCTATTATATGTGCCAATGAATATGTCGTACGTCACATATTATAATATGGGTTAGCTTAATATAGCTCTGGCGAATAACCTTTCTTTGTCCCGGCTGCACAATGCCACCATTGGTGTTGACTAGCTTAACGTGATATGCGAATGTAAAGAAAATGTATACATATATATAAAGAGGAAAAAAAATTATTGTTTGTCTGTTTGTATAGCCTCCGAAACCACTGGACCTATTCGAAACATTCTTTCACCAATGGAAAGATATACCTATTATCAGCTAGTACCATCCCCATGTTCCCACGGGAGCTACTCGGCTCAAACCGCAGGGCTTGCTATTTTACAATACACACATTACTTATTTATAAAATATACAATATTTGAAATCTTTATTAATAAAAACAACAGTATTCTTTTTTAAGTCTTCGTCGTCGTCCCATTGTTCCGACTAATTGTCACGTGTCTGAATAAACTTGGATGAGACATTTAGCTATATCTGGTGTTAGCATTTTTTTCGTTAATATATGATCACTAACTACATACATGCCTTATTTATGAATATAAAGTATTTGTCTTTACCAATTTATTAACTTACATTTGGTAGACCGTCTTTGTTCATATTTATCTTTAAGCCAATGTTGAAGTCTGTGTTTGCGTGAGTAGTTTTAGATTCAAATGAATATTAACAGCTGCTGAGATTGACGAACAAACTTCAGACTCTGAGCGACATTTTAGCTTATTAAATATTTGAGGGCTTGAAAAACATGTGTAGCGAAAATATATAAGCCGTGTGGAACGGGTCAACATCGTTGTTAAGAAAAATGTGTTACTAAGCATACATTTTTCAGTAGATCTTTGGGTGATGTTTCCCGGAAATACTTCCGTTGTAAAAAAAATATTTTACCTTGCAACTTGTAAAGGATATACCTATATAATTCTGATGCGTAATTTAGCAGATTCGATACGCGGCGGATGTTACTGAACTGTGTACTATCAATTTAACCGGGGTCGTCATTATATATACGCTTTAAAACAGAAAACAATTTATCCAAAATAAAAGTGATGGAAAAATACCTTTCACAATTTTTTTACGGAAATCGTACGGGGAAAAAGGTGTTCTGTCGAAGCGTATTTTAATTACTTTTTTTCTGATCTGGCCTAGCGAAAAGGAAAATATGGACATTTATTTTTCAAATTCCATCTTCTACATCGTTATAAAATGTAACTTGGTAATATGATTGAAATAAAGGAGCACGAAGTACACATAATGATGCAAATAAACTGGACTGTTGAAGCTATAAAACTATCGGGCACAGTTTTGATCGAGGTACTATAAATTTCATCACTAATTCCCAGTAGCAGCACTTTTATGCAGCACTTAAAAAGTTTCACAGCTCTTAAATACACTAACGCTTAGTGAATAAAAAGTTACTTAGTTCCTGCCCTCACAAACATCTATGTGTACAGATAATATGTTTTATGTACTACAAATTCATTACACTAAAAGCTGGCCCCTTAAAATCCGTTTACTGTATTGGGGACACATATTTTTAATATCTTACATTATTTTCACTAACCTACTCTTACTTAAAATATTAGGATAAAGTTTTTCCTTGTACCTTGTTATATTTATGATGCTAAAGTGACGTAAGTAATGTTAATAACTTCTTTTTTATAACAATAACTTAAGTTACTTTTTTTACACATTCATTCCATAATAGTCTGTATTAAGAGTGGCATGAGAGAACTATGCCATACAAAAATGTATTTATAATTCACACAATCTTAGAGTCAGAGGATCAGTAAGCTCAAACACTCTGTGGCTACATCGCGTACACAGTCGCAGAATCAATAAGTACATATTACACCGTTTAGTCGCTTTTACGACGTGCTAGACCAAAAATATATATTTTAAATTATTTTTGTGATACAAATCAATCAATTCAGATCAATACGGTTCTCACCAAACATAAAAGTTTGAACCTTGCTAATGGGGTTTTCACTTAGAACTTTGTCTTTTTAAACAAATCATGATCTTGTACAGTAGCAATGTCGAGGAATTGCTGTATTAGTCTATTTCCTTTGTCGTTGAGATAAAGTCAATTGCATAGGAAATAGGGAAGCTGTCTCGTGGACAGGAGATTAAGTTCGACACATAGACAGGGTAAAAGTACGGGGGGGCTTAGTTGGCCCTGGTTACCGGGATAGGGTCGAAGCCAAGGGGGACTCCGAGGTGTGTGAACAGTGCTGACATGTCACTTTATGCTATTAAGTGCGACGGAACGTACAGCCAGTGCAATGTACATGTACAGACTCCAATGTAACATCAAACTGAATTAGTCTTACGGACCCATCCTTCATGAAAAATATATTCTTGGAAAATCCTAATGCCTCAGTGTTGAAGCACAGACAATTCATAGAATTAAGACAAAATGAACAACGTTTTCTTCTGTCATTGGCTCGCCTTATGTAATGTCCTTATTTCGATTAGCGACTAAAATAATTCGAAATTAGAAATTCTGGTAGTGAGAAATGTTCTAGGAACTGTGGTGGTATCTCAATAGTAAGAACACGCGCTTTTCATTCAAGGGGTGCTGGTTCAAGCACCGGCATGCACTTCTGGATTTTACAAACCTATGTGCGGCTACTGTGGCATGGCTTTATATCATTCGCTGGTGAAAACGCCGGGAGGAATCCAAATATGTATGGATGTGTAACCATTCTCCAATTATTTGAATCCCTGTTTAAAGCTTATGAAGATCAGGTAGACGGTCGATTCAATGTTCAAAATTGCTAAATCCAATCTAAGCGGACTTCGACTAAGCACGGGACATAACGAACAGGACAAAATAAACCCCACGCAGAATTATTAGTTAAATTTTAGCTTAACCATTTTCATTACTTACTTGTTTTATATCATGATGCGCTACAATTCTATTTGGCTTATCTATACTTATAATAAATCTGTAGAGAGGTCAATTCTGTACATGAAATATATTTTCAAAATAACTATCAGGGGGTGATTAGTGATCGATACTGATGCCAAAAATGCAATCAGTAAAATTTTTGTCTGTCTGTCTGTCTGTCTGTCTGTATGTTCCTTATAGAAACCAAAACTACTCGACGGATTTTAACGAAACTTGGTACAATTATTCTTCATACTCCTGTGCAGGTTATTGTATACTTTTCATCACGCTACAATCAATAGGAGCAGAGTAGTGAAGGGAAATGTTGGGAAAACGGGAGAAGTTACTCCATTTTTTAAGCTTCCGTCGCGTGTGCAGCCTTAATGGTAGAAATCATGTATGACGGAAATAGTCTTTATAATATTAACCATAAACGCGGGTGACACCGCTGGCATCATAGAATAAAATTGAGTTAGGTTAGATGGACAGTTTTTTTAAATTTAGTGGCTAGTTCGTCGCTTACTCATTATTAATAACGTCTTACGGTTCGGGCGGCTATTCTCAACGAGGATTAGTCAACTACGCAGGAGATATTATAGTTCAAAAGTGTTTGGGCAAACACAGGCGC
Organism: Glyphodes perspectalis; assembly: GCA_951394215.1. NCBI lineage: Eukaryota > Metazoa > Arthropoda > Insecta > Lepidoptera > Crambidae > Glyphodes > Glyphodes perspectalis. The sequence goes on from OX596199.1 coordinate 12,848,443, forward strand.
CCTATCTGTTCTTTAACTCTCATAGTCAGTGAGATGGTAATCTGATATAATCGGAAAGAGGCCAGGTGCTGGGCCGTTGGCTTAGCGTGCTTTTTGTGGCAAATATTTGGCCTGACTGGGGACCTGAATCCGGGAACTTTTGGTATTTAGGCAGCGCATGCCACCATTAGACCAACGAGCAGTAAAAATAATACAATTAGTCGCTAATGCGATATGATAGGTAAGGAACGCTATCACTACGATTTTATAATTTCAATCAATATAAGGTTTACACAAAAAAAAAATACTTATGAGTTTATCCATCAGGCCTTTCAAAATACAAATAATAAGAAATTTCGCTTTAAAAGAAATATTTAGAAATTCTAAGAAACTGATTATCTATGTAAAACAGTATTTTATATGTTATTAACAGCTCAGTTAATATTTAGGGAATAAAAAATTACATATGCAGCTATTAAAACATACATTGCCAGTAACTTGACTAGCATAATTCCTACTCTTTGAATAAATATAATACTTTTTCTCGACACGAAAATTTATTGATGGATATTAACGAGTGCAATTAGGCGAATAAAAAAAATCAGTCGAATTGAGATCCTCCTCCTTTTTTTTGAAGTCGGTTAAAAATACTGCAGTATTGCTGTATTTTACTCAGGCGCGATGCACAAATTTATCTCTTATTTTATTGCTTACACATCCCCATATTTGCGCGAGTTTGCGGTATTTGTAGCTTGGCGAATAAATTGCATTTTAAGAATTGTTTTGTATCGGATCTGATCGAACAGTATTTTTTAATTCGAATAGCAAATTGATTTAGAGACTTTTAAACTGTTTTAGATACTTTGGCGTTTATTGATCCACGAAGAATTTTTTTTGTTATGTTAAATAATTCATTACGATAATCATCACATCTATTTTATTGCTCTTAAGAATACTTTGTTTTGTAATAATAGCATCAGCCCCTGCTGAGTTCATGTTGGTAATTTATTTGCTTGAGAAGCTATGTGTTTTAAAATCAGTATAATATATTTTTTATACTTTATTATATACTTATTCGTTCCGATTTTATGTAACGGACGAATTTGAGCATGGAGTAATTATATTGAAGAAGATGGATAGATATTTTACCAAAATGTATCGATTCTCCGGTTGATCAATTAGGTACAGATCGTCATTCTTTGCCGTGAAAAAGAAAAATATGAGTGATCATTTGCGTAGCGTCAATTGTCACATGTGTGAAGCAATTGGATTAAATTTTTGGCGACCGACAGTTTGCATCGGGGACATAATGCAAACAGAGATAATGACGGGGGCTAATGAGATCCGTGTACTGGGAACTATTTAATATAACAATTACATAGACGTATTAATATTGTGTACGCGTGATAATAGAATCATACCGAATTGTTGCCAACATTTTAACTCGAGTTAATTTCCCATGTTAATGAAAATCTATATTTGTTAAATTTTAGGACCGGATAAAATATCACTGGTAGAAAAGTATTTCATAAACTGTCGTTTAAAATTTACAGATTAAGTCTACTAAATAGGTATGCAATGATTTTTTGTACGCATTCTTTTATGTGATTGGATTGCAGTAAAATGATAAGAGAAAAAACAAGTAATCTTGTAATTAATCATATAAAGTAGTATTAGGGCACCATAATTTGAATAGTCGCAATAATAAAGAAATTTACTGAAAAATAGGATCGCGTGCTGCGATATCCTGTAATCAAACAACGTTCTTGAATTAAACAGCCCCTTAACGAATCAGATAACGTTTATAATTATTTGCGATTCTTACTATTTTGGTGTAGAGCCCTAATCTTAAATGCAAATAAGGAAATTGAGACCAGAACAGGAAAGCTTAGCTAAATTTTTCATATATATATATATATATATATATATATATATATATATATATATATATATATATATATTACTTGTAATGGTTCAGCTCTGTGATCTCTGGTTTTTGGATAGGTTTCTACCATTTGTTTTGGGTGTCCTGCGAAATCTAAACTTATAATAAATCTGTAGAGAGGTCAATTCTGTACATGAAATATATTTTCAAAATAACTATCAGGGGGTGATTAGTGTTTGATACTGATGCCAAAAATGCAATCAGTAAAATTTTTGTCTGTCTGTCTGTCTGTATATTCCTTATAGAAACAAAAACTACTCGACGGATTTTAACGAAACTTGGTACAATTATTCTTCATACTCCTGGGCAGGTTATAGTATACTTTCATCACGCTACAATCAATAGGAGCAGAGTAGTGAAGGGAAATGTTGGGAAAACGGGAGAAGTTACTCCATTTTTTAAGCTTCCGTCGCGTGTGCAGCCTTAATGGTTAAAGTTACATAAAAATTATGTATGACGGAAATAGTCTTTATAATATTAATCATAAACGCGGGTGACACCGCTGGCACAGCTAGTATTTAACTATATGGTTATGAAAATATTCGAATACAATTATTTAAGTGCTATTGTATGAATAAGTATCTATCAAAGAACTCACAATGAATTAAACATTGAAAAAATATCGAAAATCATCTTAAGTATTAGAAAAATATGTGTGAATCCCTTCTTGATTACTCAAACTCACATCTTAACATGCACGTCATATATAATAATATCAAGTATATAGTATATGTATAATATAGAAAATAATATCGAGTATCTATCGATCTGAAACTAATTCTACTCCAGGGATACAGATTTTAGCTCGGACCGTTATAGCACGGATTGACAAAATCTACATTCACACTAGTGAAACCGCAGCCGACTAACCGCTCCAATGGTGATTTAATTTATATTATAAATGAAACACCTATTGGATTTCAACGTGCTGCTCAATAAGATTGATATTAAATACCTATATATTTTCTGCATTCAGTAAGCCTTAGGAAATTTGATGAAAAATAAATTTAAACACATATGCTATTGTGTGCGTTTTCTATTAAAACATTTATGAATTATTTGATTTCGTGGTTTTATGTTGCGATACACTAAGTAATCACATATTTTCAAACCGAATGAAAAAAAATTAGGGCACACGTACAAAGTAGCCAAGAAATAAGTGGCAATTCTAATCCAATGGGGGATGATGCATTGGGTGGTTTATGCAAAAATAGTCTTAGAAATAAATCTCTTTAGGTTAGCGTGAATTGAAAACACAACTCGTAATTTATCATTTAGGTGTAAAGATGTCGCAATTAGTATTTCGTGTAACCAACTCGTAAACAAGAGATAGGGCGTAATGGCCCTTGGGAGCTTCAAGATCGGCACTTAAGCCCAAAGTTGGCGGGCCATCCACACAAAAAACCTAATTGGCCGGAGGCTTGGGGTCTGGAGAGACACTGTGTCATTTTTTTTTTATGTTTTACATTTAAATGAAACTAGACTGGGTAAAAAGGGTTGTTTTATATTTTCTACCCTATAGCTGTTGTCTTGTACAATAGTGTTTCAACGAATGATGCATGTAATTAAGTTGACACATTATGTTCAATAAACTTGAAAAATGGGGGAATGGGACGAGACAGACTGGTCTTAGGATACCTTTTCATCGAAATAGCACGTACTCTATTTTTTAGATTTACTACATAAGTAAATGCGGTATCAAAACGTATGTTTATTCTTGGCAAACGTTCAAAATTTATAAGGCCATACACTATGCCATAGTGTATGGCTTCTGCACTAATAGGGTAGGTTTAGAGAGACCATTTTAATCAAATATTGGCTCTGCAAGTACACATCTTGGACGTCTTCAGGATGTGCACTTGCAGGGCCAAACGCGTCCGTTTGGCAAGCACAAAAATCATATTAACGCCTGCAAACATGTTCTTATCAGTTGACATCACGAGATTGGATTCAGCCATAGAACCATAAAGTGAATTTCGCTATTACATATTCCGACTATCACTTGAGTTCGATAATAACAGTATTTTGCTATTCCGCTGTGCCTATATGCATGTATAATGGTAAGGCCGTTTTCAAGTTTATAGCTTTGGGGTGGACCACCCTTAACATTTAGGGGTATGAAAAATAGATGTTGACCGATTCTCGGACCTAACCGATAAGCACACAAAATTTTATCAAAATAGGTCCAGCCGTTTCGGAGGAGTTTTTGTTTGGGAACAAACACCGCGACACGATAATTTTATATATTAGAAAATAAAACGAGTTATACGTCAAAATGTGTCAGAGTCAGTCATAAATATAAAGAAAGAAAGAATGTAATATAAAAACTTTAGGACAGACAGATTTCGTCTTATTAAATAAAATAAATGGCCGAAATTCGCTTCATAATGTAACGAAGATTTTAATTACACCGTAATTTAATGTGCGTAAGAATGAAAGGAATGAATGGTTGAACTTTGATATTATTTCATAAATTTCATAATGAAAGATTCTATACAAATCCAAGAATATTAAAGTACAATAAACGCCTATTTAAGTTCAAACGGAACATGGTAAGAGAAATTTCGACGTACCTTCGTATTTCTGCCTGTTAAGGACTAAGTTGGTCGTTGCACGTTCAATTAAAGATTACTTCAACCCCGTGTTTTCATGAGTTTTAAGCAGCTATTCCGAACTACCGAATTACGTTTATTAAATTACTTTGGGTATATTACTTGTTCCTTAGAAACCATTTCGTATTTCCATCTAGGATTAGGTACTTACTATCTTAAATCTGATTATAAAACTAACAGTTTATGTACTTGTGTTATTGAAATCAAAATCAATAATTATGCAGCATGAAGATAATAATTATTATATAAAATGTATACTCACAATGTATTTATTCCTGATCTAGGATTGAAGTCTCGCGCTTTACGTGACCGAGAAGAAAGAATTTAAGAAAAAAGTACTAAGACGTATTCTATAGACAGGTATTCCTAGCATATTTTCTATAACTTATATAAAATCTCCTGTCAAAAAGAATGTGCCTACATATAAATGGATATTATATGTAGATGGATATTTTATATCTACGGAACTGTGCATATTACAATAATTATAGGTAATGATACAAATCACAAAATATCAATGTCAGAACAAACATAAGTCTTACGTCAAAACTTAATAACCACGTAGCGTTACACTCGGCTCGAGAAATACCTGGAAATACCATAATAGTGAATATTTTATATAGATAGGAACTGGTCTTTCCATTAAATTGTATATATATACATCAGTACCTATCTATGTCCAGTACGGTGGGATTACACAAATGCATTTTCGATATCTACTCTGCTAGTAACAGGAGCACGTTTGAGAATGAAATCAGGGATTTAAAATTAGATTAGCTATTTGAAGGTGCTATGGTCCGTGTTTAATCATTCGTTGAGGTTCTTTGTTCATTCGATTAAATAAGTATCAATGTATTATTTCTTTAAGAAATTAATACACAGTAATAGAACATCTTAATGACAAGGTACAAGCGGAGATAATGCAATGTGTTAAGTAGAAATACTTAATTCTACATTCAATTCAAACATCTCGGATTGTGGACCGTTCAGCCAAATGGGAGCAAATTAAATTATTTACATAAGCGTTACTGCAAGACAATGGGAGTAATGTAGCCTGATTTTAGAATTTAGTTCGGTAAGATAAGGCGTCTTACTTAGGTACATTAAAACCTCGCTAATAACGAGCAAAGGCTCGTAATTTATGATTCAATGTCTATTGTTATCCGCTAAAGCGGCTTACACCAACGCTAATACAAATATCAATGTTCCCGTTTTTCTTTGAGAATTTTTGAACAGAAAATTTACTTTAGCACAAAATAAACCTTTTTACGCAAAAGTTTCAGTTTTACTGTATGTGATGTGAGGAGGGGAAACCGTTCGAAACATTGTATAGTAAGTCCAATGAACGTCAGTCACCTACATATTACTGTGATATCGACAATTGATGTATATGCCAAAGCCTAATATGCCTACCCTGACACCATGCAATGCGAGGTCTCCGGAACTACATCCAGATACCTGGAAGTTTTGACATACAGCTGATTGCCTTCGGTCTCATTTCCTTGAGCCAAACAAACCAAGTCCTACAATTACAAACAAGTTTGTCAGAAGTACTGTGCAATTAAATCGCAAAAGTACAGAGAATTTCACTATAAAAATAGTATTCTGGTAAATTTGCACTACAACTAAACTAAACCTGGTCAGTATCCATATACACTCAGATTGCTTAAAAGCTTTGAAAGTTAATTGAAAATCATTTTTTTTTTCAGATTTTTCCAATTTTCTATGTTGCCTGCGAAAATTGGTTTAGGTTTGGAAACACAACGCGTTCGGCTTTATTTGTTCGGCTTGTTGTGTATGATAGAGTAAACTAGTTTATAGTCTGCAATTCACTTTCTGAGGGTGTTCTGCGGATAATTTGAACACGACAAAAGGATGCAGCTTTATTCCCTGCATTGCAATGCCAAAGCGAATGGGTGTGCGGTCCATAATACCAAGTAATTGTGTTATAAATAGCACAGTAGATAATAAATACATTTGAACTGCTTTCACGCGTAAAAATGTCGCATAGAGCATTCGTGTTCTGTATTATTTTGTGAACTAAAGAACCTGCAAAGATTTTGAATTGAGTCAAGTCGATCAGTCGGGTGTGAGTATGGTTTTGAAAGTGTTGTTGATGAAAAAAATGAGTTTTTTAAAGTTAAAATAAAGTGTGTATTTCTCTCAAAAATAATTTTCCACTTTGTAATAAAATGCGAGCTACTTAACGTGATAACTAGCGTGTTTTGTGTTTTCTGAAGATCACCATATGCTTTGGTTGTAATATGGGCAAAAAAATCTCGAAAAGACACTACATAAATTATCAAAACGTCATAAAAAATATAATATCGAAAACTGCAAAGAATTGTAGAATATACATGGGGGTACGATCGATGGGTATTGATTTCCACCAACCACAGCAGGCCTTCAGGTACAGGCTGCGTGCCACGCACTGTAAATATTTTTATAGAACTTTTATTTATGTTGTGTACTCTAAATTGTTACACATTATATATCTACGAATATTATTACGTCATTACTGTAGAAGCTGTCGACACAGTAAGCGCTCGAGCTGCGCCTTCCATCACATATTGTACGTAGCGTTACGTATTGGCGTACCATTGATGCATAGTGTTCTTATCGATCCACTGCTGATGATGTTGCTGTTCCAATGCATTAGCGTTAACGTTAATCCTAACACTCAATTACGCGTTGATTAAGGTAGGATAAACCTTGCGTTTTGGCTACATTCTGGTACAACGCCAACGAATTAATTCATAGAGAAGTAAAGCCTTAAAACTTACACAACGAGGGCGGTAAGCGGCTGCACTGTGCTAATATTGAATGTATGCAAAAAAATATACAATAAATGTACCAAAAATAAAAGATTATTTTTTTCGCTAAGCAGACTATTCATTCGATTTATCCATCTGAATCGAATGCATAGTCTGCCTAGCGAAGTGAAAACGATTTGTAGTCAACTTCGCTATGTACATAAAGCCTCAGTCATCAAGAAGTCGACAACGTTTTGTGAAACTACCTACTTCGAATAGTCGCTTGTTGCTGAAACTTGCTTTTTTGTATTTGTTTATGTTATAACCTAATGTTATACTTAGTGTTGTAAAATCTTTGTTCCCAAAAATTTTAACCGTCACGTAATGTATAATTATTTATTTAAGGTTTTTGAATTTAATATATTTTCTAAAGTTTTAAATATTTACTAAAAGTTGTATTTTTACTTAAGTGACAGTCTTACCGGGGTTGGGTATATTTCGAGTAAGTAATGACAGAAATAAACAGAATTCTCAAAGGGTGGCTATTAATGGGTTTGATGGGAATAAGATTTAGTAAATAAATATTTATACCTTCTTTTATAAGCCACAGCACATAACACATACACAAATTCAGATAGCTTTAATGATACGCATGTCAAGTTAAAGTTGATCTTTTATGAAAATCTGGGGGGGCCCGGATCCAAATTACCTACATAGTTAACCCTACACCAGCTAAACGACTTAACCCCTGTCGTAAGTTAATGGGAATAGGATTAATAACTGACGGGGATTGAGCCAGATTTTGCATCAGTCGGGGGCGCGTCTGAAACTTGAGACAATCGGTAAATCTGCCTATCTGCGATGTCGAAACAACAGGCAATAAATACATTACAACCTATATGTTAGTAAAAACTAGCCGTGACCGAAACATGGAAACAGGTTACATTGTAGGTATATTTGCCTTAATACGATAATACCTACGTTCTTAAGCCCCGTAATCCTTGAACACCTTTATACAAATATCATTGAAAATTTTAAATATGAATAAATAACATGTGTTGTGACGCCTCAACGGAATCGGTATGTAATACACTAGCTGTTTTACCCGCTTTTATGGTTAATGTACGCCTTTACTTTAATACTCCTTTTATAGTAATACGTAGCGAGATGTTATGTAGCTTTTATTTAGCTTTCCTCGATAAATTAACTATCCAACCCGAGAATAATTTTTCAATTATTAATAATTTAATTTAATTTAATTTATGTATGATATTTTCTTGCCGGTATTGGCGAAATTGGCGGCAAATAATTATGTAGCTGTCAAATTGACAGCTCTTATTATTTTGCCGCCTCTGTATGTATTTATGGCATTGGGCTGTAGGGTTGTGGGTATGTAGTATGTAGTTTCGTAATTATTTATTTTTATTTATTTATCTTATACTATTTTCTTGTTATCTTTTGATCCTTCTTGCTATTCTGCCTACTGTGTTAATTATGTTATCCTTGTTAAATGTTTTTGTTTGTTATCTTTGTGTCTTTACTTAGTACCTAAGTATATATATTTATTTGTATATTTTTATTGTTCTGTAAGTGTGTCCGTTAAAAAATTTTACCACTCCCACATTAGATCCCGCCAGAATACCAGCGCTTCTGCGGTGTCGACCCGATGCCGTAGTAGCATAATGCTAAGGCTGGGACCTAGTTGGTAGCACATACGTTTCTTTCCTATTCTTATTATCTTTTAATTTTTCTTTTTATTTGTCTATTGTATAATGTCTGTTTAATTCTTGTTAGTATATGTGTTGTCAATAAATGTTTTTTTCTTTCTTTCTTTCTTTCTATTCGGACCCGTAGTTCCTAAGATTAGCGCTTTCAACCAAATAAACAAATTCTTCAGCTCAAAATATTATTAATAAATATATTATTGGTTCCCGGTGCTATGCCGTTGGGGCTACTCGTAAATACATTACTTGGATGTATTCCAAAGATTGAATAAGAAACCAAAAAGTCTTTAAATTAAATTTATGAGTTTTTTCTACTTTGATAATTTATGGAATGAGCAGCAATTACATTTTACATTGATACAGTTCACAAACACCCATCTATCAGAAAGATTGAGGTCAGATTCAAATATGTAATAAAAAGCGAATGGGTGGAATGGTTAGGAACGGGAAAAATAAAGTATTTCATTTCAAATCCATTCTGATTTACAAAATTGCCTTAATCCTAAGGCGCGACGCGCGATTAATGGTCTTCCAAGAATTATTAAGGCTTGGTTCACACAATAAGGGGTGAGTTAAGACAATGTTTGATCTGGAAATTAACGGCTTATTTAATTAGTTGATGAGCGGTGTCAGTTTCTGTTATTGCCCATTTTGTTACATGTATATAGATAATATCAAATGATATAAGTTAATATTATTTTTTGATAGCTGTATTTAAAATTACCATACAAACAGTATATGGCAATTTACGAGGTATACTGATCGTCCTTGTAGATCGCTTTATTAGTAATATATTCTGTACATATGTATATATTTTATACATATTATACAATGCATATACGACATTAAGTGTAAAATACGTACAATTGTGGACGACTGTATCTAAAGCTTAATCATTGATATGAACTTATTATTACCATGATAAATAAAAAATCGATAAAAAGATTAAAAACGACCTATACATTCGTTTAATGAATTAAAAGTATTTTAAATCAAATTTAAATGTTAAAAGTATACTAACATTCCTAGCCAAGCTATGATGAATCACATACTGTAAATCGATCGTTTATTAACTAAACCTATTTCATCAAAACTTTGCACTCATGAATTTAACGAATAAAATTAATACCGATCGAAAGTATGAAGCTTAAGAAATGTACAGACATTGAGTTGTTTATTTTTTCCTGCCTTAAGTTTTGGGTTGGTACGTATAAACTGGTATATACCTACTATGTAGTTATTTCATTTCACAAACATCTCATTCTGGCACATTTTTTCTGACCATAAACTTAAAATTAGGTGTCTTTAACTTTAACTCTGCCTACCCCTTCGGAGATTGGTACAATTGTTGAGCTTGGTGTTTTTAATAATTTCATAATATGAAATCAAAATTATTTCGCAACATTATATATCTCCCATATTAGTCTGGAAAATAAAATCCAGGGAATACGGGAAACCAAATACGGGCGTATTTGGTAAAAGGCGAGTAATAAAGCCCCTCTGGGCTTTATATACCATTGCTCGCCCGCCACACAAGGGCACCCTCTGGGCACCTCTGTGTCCGCAGGTGCCCAAAGGGTGCCCTTGTATTTCGGGGCGTCCAACCGAAATGGTCCATGGAGCAACGTCAGAGCAGAGCCTGAAAGGGTGACCGTAGCTGGGATGGGTTCGTTGGTAGGTAATACGTCTCCAAAAGCGATATGGCGGAACACCCCGGAATTTTATGGATAGGCCCCTGAACAGGGGAGTCCCCTATAACCACCTCGCTCCTCCGAAGTGGGGTGCTATGCATAAAGCATTTTTCCGGCCTAGATGTGGCAATGACTACGGGTAACTTATTAGTGTCGAGCGGCCTTAGTAAAACAGTGACCCCGTGTTTATGCGGAGAATCTCCCAGTTGCATTGTGGCCGACAATGAGCAGCGGCCGCCCCGGCTGGGTGAGCGCTCGCAGCGGAAACGAGCCGTGAGCCAGTTCCTACTCCGGTTTGCTCGGATAATTTCTCATACACCTCACTTAGTTTTCCGCAACTGTTTTGATTCTTGAGGGTACGCCATGATGATAAACGGAAATATACAAGTTAGCGCAGTGGTCAGGAGTTAGCTGGGGGATTCAGGGCGTGATGTTAGGTTAAGAGATTTACAAGTTCGGATCTCGCACCGAAATACATTTAATATAGAACTGATCACCTAAATAAGTGACACCTTATTTGTTTCTGGTTTATATATATGTCGCAGTCATCTGGTTTAATCAGCTATTTGATTGGATCACTAGCGCGTTCATTGAATGACGACGTTTAATTGAATGACTAAAGGACAACTCGTCAAATTGTTTAATATAACGTTCAACTTCTTGACTGAACGTCATATCGCAGTCATCTGGATGAATCTGCTATTTGATTGAATGACTAGCGCGTTCATTGAATGTCGACATTTAATTGAATTGAATTCATTTAATGAAAGCGTGTTGTTAGGATCACAGTTCTAACCTAACCTAACCTACTTGTCTGGTAGCATCTCGTTTCTGGTAGCAATTTGATTTTCAGGGAAGGCGCAATATATATGTCGCAGTCATCTGGTTCTGTTGGTCCGCTCTGTTCAAGGGGCTATGTTACAATCCGCTAACTAGTTGGACGTTGAGTGACGCTTGTTCAATCAACGTTCGGCCTAGTCATTTAATTAAATGCCGTCATTTAATGAACGCGCTAGTCATTCAATTAAATAGCTGATTTAACCAGATGACTGCGACATATATACGAGTGTATGCGAGGAAGTCTTCTTTGGATTCAGATCAGTGCGTGTGTGTCATATTATATCTTAAACTGTTATCCCATGTTAGCCTGGGACTCGAAACAAATTATGTAGGTACCAACTGGATTCCTTGCGTAACATGTCGCAAAAGGCGACTAATTGTGTATGGGCTTGTAACTATGTAGTCGACGAGCTAGCCACTTGTTATTACATTTTAACAATTTTCCATTTAACGGAACTGCCAGGTCAGCTGATAAAATGTAGCATTAGATAAGTGAGGCGCCGATTCAAATCTATTTTGGGTTATACTTTTAAGAGCATAGCATATATGTATCATTTTATCTCAGGAAAAGTATTATGTTATTCTGAAATAAAATAACTTAAATAAATAATAAATAATAATAAATAAATTCTCAGACTGACACACCAATTCCCTAGTTCCAAACTAAGCTTTTGCTTGTACTATGGATACTAGGTAAACGGATAGACATACTTAAATACGTTTTATAAACATCCATGACTCGAGTACAAATGTCCATGTTCATTACACGAAGCATTTGCCCCTAGCAGGATTCGAACCCGCGACCCTTGGTTTCGTGGCCAGGGTCTCTAACCACTCGACCAACGGGCCAGTCAATAAGATGAAATAATATCAGTGACTATACAATTGCGACAATCTGACTACCTAGACTTGGAATGAAAGAAACTAAAGCTCTCTTTGAGTTTGTCCAATAAGGCGATTAAATGTCTGAACATTTCTTGCGGATTTTTCGAACGTGGAAAATATAACTTATTTCTTTGATGCGAGAGTTTAAGTGTAAGTTGAAATAAATATCTCTAGTGGAGAGCATAGACGAGTAATAGAAAAGATAAATAGCCTATTTTATCTTTGATGCTAATTCTAGCGTATTTGTGTAAGTATTTGTGTTTCATATGTAAAAGGAATTCAAAGTAAATGTTGAGTGCATCTGTAAGATTTTATTCATTCTACGAAACCGTTTATGATATTCTCATCTCCTCTCCTCCTTCGTCCGAATCTTGTTAGAGAACAGACGTGTCGCGGATTTTATTCAAAACTAGCTTCTGCCCGCGACTTTGTCAGCGGGGAATAGTTACTTTCGGCTAACGTTAACCTTAACTTGCGACGTCGTTTACGTAAAAGGTAAAAATATTTTTAATTAAAATGTACGTTATGGAGCTGTTTTAGGTACTTACAATCTAGCTTCTTGTAAAAGTGGGACGTTAATGGCACGGCGACTTCGAAGACGCACCACAAATCGACCATCATCGCTACGAAACGGGACTAATGCGAGCTACGACCTGCTACGGGTTACGGAAGAAACCTATGATTCTCACATCTGTGCTACGACTTCGTCCGAGATATATTGCATTTAAATATTACATACATTTCTAATTAAAATCTATTACAAGTGCATCAAGCTAAAAGTTGCGTAAACGCAACTGTGTGTGTTATCATATAACATCTTATCTACCTGAAAAAGCATACCAGGAGGTTACAAACAATGTTCAGTGAACGATTACTTTTTTATCTGAAGAAAACACACACACACACACACACACATGAACGCACACACGCACGCACGCGCACATATACACACACACACACAATTATCTAACTAGACTACGAAACAAGTATATATACTTATGCTCATCCATATATATATATATATATATATATATATATATATATATATATATATATATATATATATATATAACGTAACGTGTATTTATTAATGATAATGTTATTTATTTAAGATTAAGCTTACATTATATGAATCGAACAAGGAAGCAGGCTTCTCCTAACACAGGTTTTTCAAACTTAAAAGGAGATACTTAACACTTGTAATGATGTACTTGTAAGAAAATGAAGAACTTTTTGGATTTTGATTTTGATATTATGTATCTGTAAATACACAAATTGAATAATGCCGAGTTTACAAAGTTGCAAAATGAATTTGAAATTCCAAGTATTTTCATTCCAACCAATCTTATTATCCTCTGACACAATTTTCATTGAAAAGGTGTAAAATAAAATGTTCAACTATATTCGCTTCACAAATAAATTCACATAAAACATACGTACTTTGTGAGTAGGTAACTAGACGATAAATGATATTAATATCAGTAAAAAGTACCAGCGAAATCTTCTATTCTCTAATGCTTATTAACCGTTGAACATTTTTTTTGTTATAGTGGTATCTGTTATAAGTAATTTAGTTTTTTTACCGAATATCTGTTGGTTGGCCGCTATTGAGCCTGTGCGGAAGTTGATATTTTTTTTTTGTGCAGACTCCTAGTTCTTTTTATTACAAGCTTTTATTCTTATTAGTGCATTTAAATACAAGATTTTTTTTAAACAAGCTTTTTTACTTTCAATTTATTTTAAATAAACATTAATTTAATTAATTTTTTCTAAGTTACTCCCTGTTATGCCAGCTAGGAACAAATGCAACAAAGAGACGATAAATTTGAAAATTGATTTGTTTTCAACCGACTTCAAAAAAAGGAGGAGGTTCTTAATTCGACCGTATATATATTTTCGTATTATAAGTGTGTATTCCTAATCCATAAATTGCATCACACAAATTTTATGGTTTTTGTAGCTCTCCCCGCTCACGTCGTGTTTATTACAGCCAATAATTCAGTAATAACTTATAATTTTAAAATTACCAATAGACTTTTATTTTACTTAGATGTATAGATACCAAAGCGGCTTAAAAATCACTTGCGATTTCTCATAGCGCATATTTTCCACGTTTAGGTACCCAAATTACTGACAGATATTAATCGCAAGGCATTATTATCTCCCTAAAAATGTTGTTTGAGCGCATTATGTAACCGAAGAGCGCATGATTCATCACGTTACCGATTTTCTGTAAGAGAGTATGAAAAATAGACGTGGTCGGCGAGAAGACCCTGGATTTATATTATTATTATAGTACTTTGGACATCGATTTAAAAACATTTATATATGGAAGGCACTCGGTACCACGGCGCATAAATAGACAAGTTACATTACCACCCCCAATTATAGATACAAAATGATAATATAAATGAAATTTTATGAATGGAGACGAGTTGATGTGTCTGAGTCGAAACTAATTTCATGGGCACACACCTTTCAACCACACGCCTAGGAATATATAATATTTTAATCGAGTGAATAAAATTTTATACACAGTTTTGAAGAGAAACTAAGCTTTTATGAAATCTTTTATTAGGTGGGTCATTGTATAATAAATAATGCAACATGTTGCAACTGTATGTTTTCACAAACATACCTTCAGTTAATATTATATACCATAAAAGTGGCGCTTGCTCTTTTCCAAATTAAAATTTTACCAGTATGGATGGGCATCTTCTGTGAATCCTATTCTTCAATTCTAATAATAACTACACGACTACAATTGAACTATAAAATGTAGAAGAATTAGTGCACAGGATTGATATGTATTTATACATTATTGACCTTATTATCTGTTAATCTCCCTAGCCTGTCTGGTCTGCGCCAAAATATCACATAACCGGAGAGAGCTCCACGCCAATTTGTATGCACCTGCCTTTGTCTCTTACGAACGAGAACGTGTCTGCCATAGTAATAAAGTTGTGATTTGACGATAAATCGCCTATTGAAAATGAAAGTGATGCACCTATTTATACCAATATTGTATGACGTCAAGATGTAGACTCTCTATCAAAAAGTTCCTCTTGATAAGTAAAACTTTTATTTCAGTTTAAAGCCCTTGTAATGTTGCAAGCAAATGTAACTAAAAAGCAGATCTAAACATTTTTTCCCTGGAGCCTTACAAAGGCCGAAGAACATTGACTAACATCATAACCTACATAAGTAGAAAGAAAAATATTGTTTCCATAAAGGTCAGGTAAACACTCGATCCTATTTTTGGTTTGAATAGGCAGTGAGGTTACAATTTTCTAAGTACTATTCAAAATGTTTTATTGTGAAAAATATAACTTCGAGCTGTTTGAATGGTTTCAGTTCTCCAAGTGACGTTCAAGTGGCGGTTGTTAATAACGTAGTTTAGGTCATACCTACTAATATTTCCTTTTGCTAACAGTATCCTCAAAAATGGTAGCGAGGCGCCATAAAAAAACTTTTATGTTGAATAGTAAGATAGTGGGCATGTTTTAGGATGAAGACGTCGTAAAAAATTATTATCTATGGAGTTTGTTGTTATATTGAAAAGCGACCTTCAGTGAGTTGAACTTTACGGCTTCCTGTATTTTTATTACTTTATTTTCAATTGTATTGTCTTAAATATTCCATTTAGTAAAATTATTGATTTGCTATCTTTCAAGTTCAAATCGAAAAATCAATTTACGTTGCTTCCGATTTGAAGAATCTGCTAAGATACCTGTTATTAGGTGATAACTAGATTTTTCATTAAAATAAAAAAGTTAATTATGCTACTATATAATCTGTTACCTACAGTTACGTAGGTACGTTACGTTATGTGAAAAATGTATGTACTAATAAAGAGTAGACAAAAGTACAAAAAAGTGCAACAATAAGTATAAAGAGTTGCAAGTTAACTATTACATAATATTAACCAAAACAATATTTTCACACAAAGTTTACTCGTTGGCAAAGTATAATGTGTCAGTATATGGAAGTTAACATTTATGATAAAGTACAGTCCGATGTTGGTCTGGGACTTAAAAACGAATGGGCCAACTGTGTTTTTCCTAGCATTTCGTAAAAGGCGACTAATGGTATAGGGGGTTTTGGGTATGTGATTGTGTTAGAGCTAGCCACTTGTCACTACTTATTCACAATATCCCGTCTAACCCAGCCCATTTTCTCATGTTGGTCTGGGACTTAAAAATAATGTGCCAACTGTGTTTCTTGCAGAGCATGTCGTAAAGGGCGACTAATGGTATATGGGGTTTTGGGTATGTGATTGTGTAGGCGACAAGCTAGCCACTTGTCACTACTTTTTCACAATTTTCCATCTAACCCAGCCCAGTTTTGTTTTTGGCTGAATGTGGTTAAAGGGGCCTGCTGCTCCTCTGACTCTGCCTATTATGAGCGTGATGTTATGTTGTTATCCTATAATGAGTAGTTAGTAAATTTTGTCCGTACTACCATTTAGCCTACAATTTTCTACCTACCTCGCTAGAGATTTGGCGTGAAGTTACTTTAGTTTAGTATTTTATTGTCATTTATTTTACCGAAACTACCGAACCGCTAACGAAACATAGTAAACTATGGGCTTCCACCAACGATAACAACATAATGTGTACGAAACCATTTCAGAGATCACTAATTGCAACGTTGCAGCTTTATTATATTACATTATAATGAAAATATATTATATTATTATATTCCTTTTCCTTGTATGCGACTGGTTTTGATTTGTCGTGCTTCTTTTCGTATGAGAGTGTATGATTTTAAACGCGATAATACCGCCGACGTATGTGGGTTAGTTTTTATGAACTTCTTATCGCGATTATCACAGCAAAGGGTCAAAATACATACACTACCTATTGCATACATTTGTAGTTTTGGAAAGGCAACAGAAGGAAAGCGAGTAATAAATTTCATCCCTCAAGGATATATACCCACGTGATATGTTTTTATGTAACATAAAAGGTAACATAAAAATTTGGGTTGGCGGTTTTTGGGGTTTACCTATATATGTATACTTATCCAAATTATGATATGGGTAGGTAGGAATCTGCTACTATATTCCCATTAATAATACGTGAAGTAAATGGAAACGTAAAGGAAATTGTGAAAAAGTAGTGACAAATGGGTTACTCGTCGCCTACACAATCACATACCCAAACCTCATATACCATTAGTCGCCTTTTACGACATGCTCGGCAAAACACAGGATTAGCCACCTGCGCAGGAGATATTATAGTGCACAAGTGTGTGCGCTAACACAGGTGCACTCTCTATTCCTTTACTCTCATAGTCCGGTAAGACGCAAATCGACATGAGCGAAGATAGGTCAGGCGCAGTACCAAAAGCTAAACGTGCTTTCCGAGGCACGGGGGTTATTAAACCGCAAACTTCTTGACTCCGGACTGTTACCGAGTAATTTCAATATTGAAATACCCAGCCACAATTGTTTTTTGCGCCGACCCGCGAATTGAACCCGGGACCTCTTGGTCCCTAGGCGGCCCATGCTACCACTAGACTAACGAGGCAGTCAACTTAAGGAATACCGTGTAAATGACATACAAACAAATATATCTGTGCTCGTAACATGAGATTAATATAATATTACGGCAAGTATTGTCATGTTTATTGACATTATTGGTTAATTACTTTGAAACATTCAGTCAGTTGTAAATAGGTATAGATAAACTTGTCTACATATTTATTGATTTTACAATTTGAATCTATATAAACAAAATGTTACGGTCGTTTCGAACGTATACGAAATAACAAATACTTTGGAACGGATCAAGAATAAAAACTGAGTTGATTCGGTAAGCTTTGAAAGCCGATCGCAGCCAATGACGTGATATATCAATATCTATCTCAGTAAGACAAGTAATACCAAAGAAAACGATCGTATCCATAGGCCAAGCTTTAGTGAATTCACCCTGGATTTAGAGTTTCTGTTATATTGAAGACAAAGGCGTTTGTGCGAATAGATAGCGAAATATGGTTGGCATTAGGTGACCCTTTGATATGTGGCCAAAACTACAATAATAAAAATAATAAAAAAGTTAAACATTGCAGCAGTAATAATATTTGAGAAGCTGACAATATGTTACGGGCACGAAATCAATAATTAACTAAAATAGTTAACGTTTCTACTTAATGCTACTTCGTTATTACGTTATTTCGTAACGTATGCAATAGTTTTCTATTAAATGCACGTCTGTGCATCTCCTACAATGTCAGTAGCACCAAGGATTTACGTTAATATCTTCTTTGGTGCATATTACGCTGGTGTTGAAGAGCTTTCAACAACAAATTTGTTAGAATCATCTCTGCTTCAAAAGTAACAACGGTTTAATAAATTAAAGGTTAAAAAAAAGTTGAGTTCACCTTAGTTTGACTTAACTATTTACCGTATGCTATTCTCACAATTAAGACAATCGCATGAATACCTCATCTGTCAATATCCCTTCAAAAATACTTTGTATGATAAGTTTCAATATTCCATTACTCATTTAGGTCATGACAGCTTACG
The DNA here is from genome assembly GCA_951394215.1 of Glyphodes perspectalis. Classification (NCBI taxonomy): domain Eukaryota; kingdom Metazoa; phylum Arthropoda; class Insecta; order Lepidoptera; family Crambidae; genus Glyphodes; species Glyphodes perspectalis. Next base: position 12,867,401 of record OX596199.1, read on the forward strand.
AAATTTGTTGAATTTCAAATCGAATGTATTCTGAGTTGAGACCGTAGTCTGGATTGTTATTGATATAAATAGAATTGAATCGCCGTAAATGTATGTATATATACGCGCATAACTTCCGAACGACCGCGTCGAATTGAATAATTTTCCTTCCGTTTTATTTGATACTGTCAAGGCAAGGTTGAAAATAAACGTAGATAATGTAAGTTCCATGTTGGTTTGGGACTAAAAAGAGTGTGCTGACTGTGTTTCTTGCATATAATATTGCAAAAGGCGACTAATAGTATATTGGATATTGTGATGGTGATTGAATAGGCGAGAATAAGCCAGCCACTTATTAGTACTTTATTTTTAATTATGATAGTTGACTGGAAATTTTTATTTAGTCGTTTTATCATTAGTAATACCTACGTGACAAGCGCGAAATATTTAATGTTTAACTGAGTACATTAAACTTTCTTGACAAAATCTCGTTGAATACTTTGCTCCAAGTTACGAGTGTGGGTACGTAATTTAAACTCGTTACGTTTCCAGCCCTAACTTATTAATAGCGCGCGTAAACTTCTCAGAATGACTTGCGTTAACTTGTAGAACAAATGTGGGCCAGTAGAATTGAAGCTTATTTGAAATCATTCGTTCTGCAGCATTTGTTGAAGGAAAATTATAAAGAATAAAGGTATTTAAGAAGTAAAACGATTCTTGATCTCTTAATTATATCATTATAAATCATATCCTACTTAGTTGCTATTAGGAATGTGCAGGGCAATTTAGAGATCAGCAAATTGACTCAGGTCCAAATTATTATTATTTGAATTGCGGGGGGCTGGCACTTTAATAAAGACGACGAGATTCAAAAATAAAAATGGATGTGATTATAAAATAAAACAGAAATCAGGATAATTTTCTAGTGAGTATAATAGGAAAAGGTTGAAATAATCATCAAATGCTAAGTCTCTACCACCAAATTAATAAAAAATCACGGATGCCTACCCCCCTGTTATTCTCGTAATAGGCCAAAATATATTAGCTACTTTCAAGCTTTGTGAAATATGTTTCCCATTATATCTCTTTATTGCTGTTTTATTATAATGAACATTACCTACAGCGAAATACTTTTAACTGTGTCACCAAAAAGTGTTTGAAAATTGTGGCAAATGGAAGTCTACTTTGTTACAATGTTTATACGAACAAATGTTGCTTGTTTCATAATTTTCATAATGAACATTTAGAGTCATATAAACCGTACATAGATACATGAAGAAAATCTTTGTGGAGAGCTTAAATGCTGAAAGCAGTAATAAGTAATACGAAAAAGAAATATCCACAGACATTGTGTACCAAACATTATATTAAATTTTCAAATAAAGGTCCGTGTTATCAGAAATACTTTAGAAATTTGATTTACATTCATAGATCAAAAATTTTGCATTTTTTACTTCCTATTGAAGCATACTAGGAGATATGCCTATAATCGTAGCCCCCGCAATGAGGCTGTACTGAAAGTTCGGTGCGTTTAATACCGTGATGGACAAGTTTGTATGGAATGCTAGGAGCATACACGCATTTGACCGGTCTTTTTTTGCAATTACGTTTTTAGTATGTGAATTTTAATTTTGTTTTTGAACTTAGGTTTTTGTTAATGTCACATAAAGTTTATTAATAAATTCACTTGCCATTTATTCACGTACGACGGGTTTCGAAAAAATACAATGGAAAAATTATTACTATTGCAGGTTTTCTTTTTTAATGAAGGGTTTTATTAAGGCCAAGCGTAAATTAATTTTCTAAATCATAACATCCACTTAAGTTAACGCTATGGAAACTTTATCCATCGGATGAGCAATATTAGGTCAACAGGTTTTAAGTATTGTGGAGAGAGCAACTCGACACAAGACTTATATACAAGCACCTACATATGAAAACTGTAGGTGAATGCGCTCTTCGCCTTTTTTCATGCAAAGCAATAGCGACTTTTTGGAAATTTACTTTCTTACTACCTTATCTATATGTGGTGAGAGTTTATTAATATTCCTACATAAATATGACATTAATTTGCGTTTTTTGTTCTAAGTATTATACTAATATTTAAATTTTTTTTTGTAACATTGACAGAATGGCACGGTTCTATACTAAAACCGTTATATATAGACAATAGAAAAGATCCATTAATCAAATTTATTGAAAGAGCCTCTGAACACGACATCATTCTGAAATAAGACTGTTTTATAAAGTTTTCGTCGTTTTAAGTACTTAGCGGGTTTATTGAGGTTGTGTGATACAATTGCGAGATAAGATAATGGCTCAGTAAGTCCATATATACCTATATTTCGTTAAATACAACGTGCAATAACCCGGAAACAATATATTTTTTTGAAACCGCTAATAGTCCGTTTTTCCAGTAAAAGCAGTATTCTGAGCTGATGGAGAATAATAATGGGTTATATTCTCTATTATTGAACCGAAATTCGTTGTTTAGCCTTATTTATAGTCCATCAAATCTAAGAAGTATCGTTTGACAGATATGACAAATTGACGTTTAGGGATGGGATCAAAGAAATCGATTACTACAATATCCGAATTTTAATAGATTATTTATTAGTATAATAAAGTCTAATTTATTACTAATCAATTACAGTTTTTTATTTATTTATATAAAATATGTTAGGTATTGTAAAAGGCCGTATATTGGTATAATTATCTAAGGTTTTACTAGTAATCTTACGATATACCAAAAAAATATCAGGCTTTACTGAAGTTCGGGGTTTTAGAGTAGGTAATATAAAAACAATCTCGTGAAAAAGGTTATGTAGGAAAAAGTACATTTACACCGATGGTGCTTCGCGTACTGTTTAATAAAATAAATATGTTATTTAAAATATATATATTTACCGTTACTATTAGTGGAATCGTCGTCATTTCATTTAATCATTAATTTATCATCCATTGCTTTTGTAACTAATGACTCTAAGTGCATTGGATTACAGTCGATAGATATAACATCTGACACTGACGGGTAAACATAGGATTATTTTTTTTTTGATTTTGTTTCTGGGAACTCACTACTCTTCAAGGATTACTACTGCATACTAAAAGACGCCTGGGTTGAAAACGGCTCGTCATTATTAAGTTCGATTATCCGGACATTATAACGATTATTTGTATAATAAGTGAATTTCAGGAGTCGCAACACTACGATAAAGGACCTAACTACGTGACTTTGAAATGAGGTATAAAAAAATCTTATTCGTTGCGTATATTGGTGATTTTACTTTGTTAGAACGATTTAAATTCATTTGTAATGATTAATAATTGTAAATTTTGTGATAAAATAAAAATAACTTCATAAATCCATGGTTTAACGGAAAAGGTTATTGACATTGAGTGATTTATGTTTGTACAAAGTTGTGTCGGTTTGAAAAATGTGAAATGACAAACGGTACTTCTTAGATTTGTTGGACTATAATAGCTATGAATAGTTAAACTGCCTGCAGTCGCGAATTGTCAACTGTCAACTCTAACTATCAATCGTGAGCGCGAAATAATCTCCTGTTTTCGGACTTTTTCCTAAACATTTGCCATATGAAATGCTTTCTTGCCAAATATCAAGATTTTAGTTTGCCCGGAATCACCCTGTATAATTTTACGCCATTATCGGGTTATGAATAACTGAATATTATATTATATTGTTTTTAAATAATCAACCTCTAAATAATATAATATTTCTTAAAAAAAAATAAGAAAGCATACCTACTTTAAAACATTTGAAGTAATTAGATTTCGTGGTCAAACTCCAAAGGAACTCAACTAAATCAAATAACATAATACGGATATTCCATTAATACGAGGAAACAAATTACATTCACAATAAGGCAAGTTGGTTTATTAACAAGGCAGCTTATAAGGAACTTGTAATCCTCTTAGTTTCGGTTCAACGTCGAAATGTGGTTATTTAATTGAACCTTAACGTGTTACATGAGGTCACTAAATTGTTCAGTCATATATGTAAGAGTAGGACCGGAAACGAAAATCGATTAACTCCGACACTTATGCCCATAGATTTATAGTCAAAAAATTCTAAATCTATGCTTATGCCACTAATCTAACGAACCCTAATTTTAAGATTCACTCCAAATTCTCCGAAATTTTGTCTGAGCCATGCGATCGACTAGGCGCTTTCTTTTAATCTTATCTATGACTAACTTAAATATGTCAAAACAATTTATATAATGTGTCTCAATGTTGGTCTGGAAAAAGAATGCGCCAACTGTGTTCTTTGGCTAGCATGTCGTAAAAGGCGACTTGTATATCGGATTTTGTGTATTGAGTGTAGGCGACTAGCTAGTCACTTGTCACTACTTCTTAGTAACCCAGTTTTTATTTTATGGCTGATTGTGGTTAAGGGGCTTGCTACCCCTTTGACTCTGTGCGGTAACCAGAGTCAAAGGGGTAGCAAGCCCCTTAACCACAATCAGCCATTCGGGGATTACGGGGGGATATGTATGTATTTATGTAATAAATATCGGTGATGCCTAATATAACTTAGCAAATACGAATGGACTGAAGACATGAGAATGTGATACAACAATTATGTTGAATCTAAAGTAAGATAGATTGATTTAAGAGATCACTACTTTTTAATTGATATATGATTCGTATATAATTTTATTCTCCCATTAAACTTATCAGAATATCCATTAAAGCGTGCCTTTAGTAAATTTGATCACTAATCCTCATTTTAACTGTTATCAGATCCTCCCCTTAAAGTTAGACTTCGAAGATGGGACTGAATAAAAGTAACTTGGCTTGGAACTTAGTCTATGCTCAAATAAACAGGTAAAGTTGGCTGTCCTCGGTAATTTAGTATATCAACTATTTCTAACAAATATAGCCTATAAAAGCTTCAATGCCAGGCTCTGGTCTTATCTATGACTATCCTAATTGTGTTCCACACGAGCTCAATATACGTATAGATTATGTATCTATATATGTACCTATATATTGACTGCCTCGTTGGTCTAATGGTAGCATGCGCCGCCTACGGACCGAAGGTTAAGCCGTTGGTCCTGCGCCTGATCTCTCTCCGGTCATTCGAGTTTTTCACTAACTCGACACAAGAGACTGGACACACGTGTGTCTAGTTGGTGAAACTAAAAATTAATAAGTATAGCTTATTATTTCGTCATCTGGACACGCTAAGATTTTTACGTATGTCCACATAGTGAAACTTAAATTAAATTACTTTTATGTTTTCGCTAACTGGACACACTCAGGTTTTTTGGAAAAAAGGTACAGTCAGGTTATTAATTGTCTTGTTCACAGCGATTTATTAAAAAATAATCTGCCTTGCCTTCAACCTCGAAACGATTTTTTTGAAATAAAACAAATTTGGTCTTTGGCCGAATTGCCGTCTCACAGGACTGTAAGAGTGAAGGAACAGATAGTGCACCTGTGTTTGCGCACACACTTGTGCACTTTAATATAATGGCTAATCCTCAATGTGATTGGCCGCCATAGGTACCTATGTGATCAGTGGTTGACCTTGTGTAGACAATTGTCATACTCATTAACTATTTATAAATCGACTGTTAGACCATAAATTTCTCGCCAAATGACGATTTTCGTCTAAGCTCGAATGTATGTCTCGTTTGATTGTATAATACATTTTAAAACGGCTCCCGGTACCGAGTGTCACGCTAATAAAGGATGATGGATGCCGCGGGCTGTGCCATTGTTCCCGTGACGTCACAGTCTCCAAGGGATTATGTAATATAACTGTAAATAAAGTTGAGCCCGCCCCGTGACGACGGGGAAAGCAAAACACAGTTTCCATTTGGTGCAAACAACGTAAGACATTGATGTCGCGTCGATATATTTGTTGGAGACATTTATGTGCTAATGTCTGGAACTGTGCAGGAACATTTTTATGACTCACATATATTACCCGGGGATCCATATCACGATGGTGGTTGATAGAAAGAAGATGAAGTGTTTACGGAGGTCTGATATTATGGTTGTTTTTTAAATCTGGGTTTACATAGCTAAACTAAGCCGTGATAGTTAATACTAGGTATTAAAGTTATGACACTAGGTATTTAGTGATTTTAAGTTTTTCTCATTTAGTCACTAGTCATGAATTGTCATTTTCGCTACTAGCTATAATTATAATGATGAAAACTCTTGTCAAATGTAAATATTTAACAAGAGTTTTGCTCGGTTGCTTGTAGTTCTATAAGTAGCTGTAATCTTTGCAAATAAATATTTAGTAGTTTGAAGCAGAGTGTTTGATTACTATACCCCAAACCGCCGACTTTTATAATTCACATTTGGAAATCGAATGAAAGCATAAAGTAAACTATATAGTTTATTTATACTATTTTAGTTTCTAGTTAGTATAGGTTGGCTATAATAGTTTAGTTTATGGGAAACCTTTTAGCTACTTATTTATCTCATTATTCTAAGGAACCATTTCAAAGCATTTTAGAAAAAAGAGCAATAAATAAATGTTTATACCTCTCATACAAAATAGCTAATCAGCTAACCAAATTTTCTATGAAAAGTAAAAAAAAATATCATTTAAATTGGTTCCTTAGAATAATCAATTAAATAAGTGGGTAAGAGGTCTCGCAATGCATAAAATAAAATTAACCTTGTATAAACGTGAATAAAGCCAGACTTGATTTTAGCTAATCTTTTCCATAGTTAAAGATTATTTATCTTTCGAACTAAATGAAATCAAGGTACATACGCATACGTATATGTACAAACCAGGCGGTACGAAATATTGACTGAACACGAATGTCAGAAGAAATATGCAGGTACCGTCGTATATCCCCTCAAAACGGTGACTAAAAAGTGGCAAAGTGCTTTCCGTGTCGTCTTTGCCAAGAATGCTCAGGTCTCGCCCTTGACACACCTAACCCTACAGCTGCCGTTAAGGCTTGTACGGTATTACATAATCGAAGCGAACATTTAGGTGTATAACGTATAACGACAACTTTGGGGTTGACTTCGACTTTAGTCAAGTAAGGAATGTTATTCATTACATAATATTTCATTCACTTGCTTTAAATTTTATTATTTACTAGTAGCGCCCCGCGGTTTCAACTGCGTAGCTGCCGTTCCCGTAGGAATACGGGGATAAAATATAGCCTATGTTACTTGCTGATAAAGTATCTTTCTATTGGTTTTGACTGGCTCGATGGCGCATTCGGTAGTGGCCCTGCCCCATGCGCCAAGAGTTGTGGGTTCGATTCCCACCTAGGACAAACATTCGTATGATGAATACTTGTGTTTGTTCTGTGTCTGGGTGTTAATATCCAATATTTAAGTATATATTTGTAATACCACTGTTGATTCTGATATCCGTAACACAAGTGCTTAAGCTACTTACCTCGGAGTCAGATCAATGTATGTGATGTAGTCGGATATTTATTTATTATTTATTATTGGTGACTGACACACCAATTCCCTAGTTCCAAACTAAGCTTATGCTTATAATAGTGGTATGATTATTAAAAAAAAACATAAAATGGTCACTAAAGCCAAATACTTCACTTAATATTGTTGGACTTCAAAATTTTGCTCTAAAAGTTTTTTCTTTGGTTTAAAGATGGCAAGTATAGATTTGGCACAATTCATTGTTTACATTATTTCGATAATGTATTCAATGTATTTTAAATTGTTGGGAAAGCATTTATTTTTGTATCTGAATTATGTCTCCTGAAAAGATGAAAGAGTAAGTACGTCCAAACTTCCAAGGCTTGCAGAATTATTATTTTACACAGGACACCATATGTTGATTGTTTGTATTCAGAGTTCATTCAAATCAAAGTGCAGCTCTGGTAAATATTTTTGTACAAACAAATGCTTAAAGCGTAAACATGCGATAATGTTTGCGTTGAGAGTTAAAAATAATAGTACTGATATGTGAATATCATATGCAATAAATCATTCATATCTTTGTCGTGGCGTAATGATATATGAACGCTGTCCTTCGGCGATATTGTTTTCCTTCCATAGTTTCCATGCAATATTGCCGATTAATGTCACTTAATAATAAATAATAATAATAATGTCCTCCTAACCGATATCAGTTACGGCGGCCAATCTCAACGAGGATCAGCCATCTGCGCAGGAGATATTATAGTGTGTGCGATACAGGTGCACTCTCTATTCGTTCACTCTCATAGTCCGGTGAGACGGCAATTCGACATGACCGGAGATGTCTGGCGCAGGACCAACGGCTTAACGTGCTTTCCGAGGCACGGGGATGATTAAACCGCCAACTTCCTGACTCCGGGCTGTTACTGAGTAATTTGGATATTGAAACACCCAGCCACAAATTTTTGGCCCGACCCGGGATTTGAACCCGGGACCTTTTGGTCCTTAGGCGGCGCATGCTACCACTAGACCAACGAGGCAGTAATGTCACTTATATCATGTTTGGTCAGTCCCATACATTTTAGATTTCGTATAGACTTGACACAGACAGATGTCGCTACAGGCATCATTCAGACCGATTGAGAGATAAAACCGAATAAAAACGTAGTTATTTCACTTTAAAAAAATGCTTTTTTCATAAAATAAGTTAATTACGTCATGTCTTAGATAATTTATTAAATTTAAGTGAAAAACAAGAATATAAAATATTTTAGTCAGAAGCAAACCAAAATAATCTTTGTTGTAAAACCATGAATTTTACACAGATGGCCTAAGAAACAACTAACCTGTGCTTGTAGAACCATCTTGTATTATTCCTGACAAACAGACTAAACTTTGCTGTAGTTCCAATTACTCACCACTGTCGCTGTTTTTGCGCGAGTAATAGCAGTAACTTTTCAAGTATGGGCAGTGACCCTCTATTGTACGTAAGTAGTATATTTTACTCTGTGCTTATATTATGATGGCACTAAAATTTTGCGATATTAGTATCTTACGATTGTACTTGATACAAAAGATATGTACACACGATGATTTGTTTAGTTTTACGTTGTGAAGTCTGTGAGAAGTTATTGTCGTTGTCGGTGGTAGAATCATATTTCTTTATCTGTATTTGACGATTTATAAGTGTTTCTTTGAAACCTATGTAAATAGAAAATCTACCAGGATTAAAGAATATTTTAACTTTTGACTTTTGTCTCACAATATTAATATTCGATAAATGCTATATTCATCGATATAGGCTGGAATTTATAGCTGTAAATGTATGACAATATGTAGAATAAAGTATTTCATTGATGGGGAAGACTGCAGGAGAACATTGCAAGGGCGATGTTACCGCTTTCGTTTCACGGGAACAATTGGTTTTTGTTATGCGTGAGAACGACAACATGAGGTGTCACTGCTTTTTTTGCTTCTTTTTTAAATTTAAAAGTTTTCAATTAATTGATCTTGCCAGGAAGATCAGCTTATTTTCAGAATATCTCACAGTAAGCCACAAACGTTACATTCGCCAAGCCGATTGCGTAAATAAATCACGGAAAACGTTCATTGCAATGCCCTGAACCTTATAACGTAGCATACGCATACGACCACCTATGTTTTTGTGACCCTTTGTGCGATATTTGTTTCAATACACCCGTTGCGACCCGAGCCTCCCAAACGGGGCAGTTTGAAAATTAAATGGTTTATCCACAGCTTCCTCCGCGTAGAAGGGAGGGAGCGGTGCGCCCTCTCCTAATGATACCTATATCCCAACACATTCTATACGCGATCGGGATACCTATGCGACTTACTCGGGCATTACTTGTTAGAAGCTATGGGACTCGGAACGGATCTTTTATATCGGTTTCTGCTCTAATGAGATAGAAAATAAAAATAAAATGAAGTTATTTTTCCTTCACATATTGAGTTTATTTTATTTAAAGATGTGAATTGAGTTTCTATGAGATCACTAGGAGTGATCATTTATCTATAGCGTAAAGATACGCTACAAAGGTAAAAAGGTAATTACCTATTAGGGTTTCGCGTATTATAGATACGATAAATGACGATATCCTGTCAAAATGTTATCCAGGATATGTGGTGTAGTATTCCATCACACACTTAGATCAAACTCTCAAGGGAGTTCTACCCCGGTCCCATGTCCCCTGCAAGCCTTAAAAGCCCAGGTTTGTCCCGTGATTGTGCTGGGAACCAGAATAATTTTAAATTCAAATTCACAATATCTTTATTTATATAGGCTTCAAAAAAGCACATATAAATTGTCAATATGAACAGAAAATAAAACATTACAACCGGTTCAGAAGGTAGACTCTATCGAGAAGAAACCGGCAAGAAACTCGATAGTTACATACCTAAATAACATCACGCTCATAATCCCCGAAGGGGTAGGCAGAGTCAAAGGGGCAGCAGGCCCCTGGCTTTAACCATATTAATCAAAAAATAAAACTGGGCTGGGTTAGATGGAAAATTGTGAAAAACTAGTGATAGTAACTCTATAGTTACTCTTTTAAATGCCAAAATTTACAATTTCGTAATTAATAATCTACACTTACTAGGTAAGCGCTTTAATGCAAAATTTAAACTTATGTTAAGGTAATGCTAGTACATAGACTTTCTGAAAGTTAATAAATACAACACTAAACGCCTTACAGGTATCAAAATGACGAAAGCATTTCTAACCGCAAGTCTTTAGTGTCCCAAATAATCCTTCGTGCAACAATTATGATGTCACATTGTTCCGAAATGCCACCATATTTGTAGGAACCCAGAAATTCTTTGAATGTGTTCAGCTTTTCTTCCGTCGTTGTATTGAAAGCGAGGCAACGGAAAATATTTGATGTCAGTTTTATTTTGGAATCTGTGTAAAACGGGATCTTGACACGTAATGATATTTTATTACGCAGACATTTCAGAATGATGAGTATTAATTTAGAATATAATTTTCTAAACAAATATTTATTTCAAATCCATTATGTACTAACCAAGATATCAGAAGTAACAACGATGAAAGGGTTATACTATATTCCATGATATTAGTATAGAGTATTGGTTTTGTTCATGTGTATGTTGTTGTGTTTAAACCTATCCCTTATTAGAAAATATTTAGGATCTAGCCCCTATAAATGGTTTTGCGTTATAGTCAAGTTTCAGGATACGAACCTAACGAGGTCTGCTTGGTCTTCTGGTCTATTTGTATATCAATTTAATGTAGTAGTATTTCTATCAGCAAATACCTCAGGGAGGTCCATAATTGGCAGCGGAATGATGCAGACGTTTATTTCATGTAGCGCATCGCTTTTAGTGGCGCACGGGCGAAGGGACAGGGCGGCGGGTCGGGCGGATCGCGTGCCGGCGACCACTTCCAGTGCCCTAGGTGTCGGCATTGCCCATGCCTCACACCCGTCGCTTGCGCCACTTCCTTTTTTGCGAAGAAATTTCATTGTGCCATAAAGCTTCTGAGCACTAAATACTCACACTCACATCGCCGAGGTTGGCAAACACCGGTTTTTGCCAACCTCGGCGATTGCAATCGAGTTTGTGGTTTATTAATTATATTTAGTTCCACAGATTTGTGCCTGACAATCAAATCTCGGAATCGAATTTTCCCTCGTTTGAGATTGTGCACACACGTATGAATGCATGGTCTATTCAAAACGATAGCTCGCATATACGAAAGCTCTTACGAATAGCTAAAGTGTTCTCTAATACCTTCAAAACTCATTGAGCATATCTGAATAGTAAATAAGCAAGATGATGATGATGATGATATTCATGTTTATTATACGCATAGAATCGAAAATGTTGCCATTCGGAAATGTAAGTAAATTTTAGATTTGATTCTTGACTTGATGGTTGTACTACAGTAAATATAGACTAAAGTAAATATAGGCTGGTCCTTGAGGCTGTTGTTTTAAGACTCATTTATATTGCATTACTTACAGTAGGTATATAGCCACATTGTTGAAGTACTTGATAATAAATATTTATGCTATGATTAAGGCTTTTCGGCAGATTCGGGGTGAATTTAAGGTTTAATTTGAAAGCTAAAGCAGAAGTAAGCTAAAGCTAATGCAGACAAAATTTTCAGACAGTAAAAAATAGTTTTACTCTTCTTTGAGGATCTGAGTGTAAAGAAATAAATAAGTAAACTTTTTTTCTTTCTTAAGCTCATCGACTAATAGAGTTTTATACCTAAGTGCGAGTTATATTAATTGAAATGGAAGTTATTATAGAATTTCAATTTATTATTAAATTATTAATAATCGGTGATAAGTTCAAAGTAAAAAATATCTGAGTATGTAATGATTTCAAGTTCGAAATTCGAACTTTTATCTTAACAACTACTGAGCCGATGTTGTGCACCAACTATGTTCATTGCTTAGCATTTCATAAAAAGCGACGGATGGTTATGTAATTGTGTAGGCGACGAGTTAGCCGCTTGTCACTACTTTTCACAATTTTCTATCTAACCTAGTTTTTACTTTTGGCTGAATGCGGTTAAAGAGGCTTGCTGCCCCTTTAACTGTATACATCTTCGGGTACAAAACTACTTGAATGAGAACGCGTATCGTATGCACTCAACCGTTTTAATTTTTTATTAGACCGTGGCGGAGAAAGAACGCATTTTAAAAATACTGATGTAGATTATTGTGCAAATGCTTTGCAATTCCGTTTCGTACAGTTGCAATGGCAAGTGTGTCTAAAAATAATAAAAAATCGGCTTATCTCTCTGCTCGGCTAAATGAATTAGGTTTTTATTTTGTATTAGTGTTGATCTTTTTCTTAAACGAAATCAGATTTGATTACGATGCTAGATCTAGTGGATTAGTTATTAAATTAGAAGCAGGTAAGAATTCGCACAAATTGGATCATGGTTGTTCATTGGTAATCGCAAGAAAGTGTGGTAGGATTCCTCGCGTTATTTCCTCTCATCGCCAAGCCACTCGTTGAAACCCAGACCTACATTTCTGGAATCCAGGGGTATGTACGTGCTCAGATTAGAATCTTTATGTTCGTGTGTAACGTCATTCGAACTCAAAAAAATCTAGCTTCTGAGTAGTATGTAGTTATTCTTGGTAAATTCTTAACGCTTCTTTCTTTTTCTCTTAAAGCTAAAGTCTAAAGCTTTGATATTGTTCAACTGGAAAGCTAAATGGTTGCATTTTGTTTCAATTGAGAGAACAAGGCAGCCAGATAAATTTTGGAACGAGAGGCAGGACTCAACTACGTTCGCCAAAGGGAAATGAGAAACATATCTGATCAAGTAATTCTTCAGTTAATGCATTGGAGTGGGCTGGGCACTATTTAGACCAGTGATACTCAAACTGGAAATTATTGATGAACTCGAAATTTTATAAGTAGTACGATAGAGTTAATATATATCATTGTTGTTGTAGCACGTTTGAAATGATGTTTCAGCTGTATTACCTACTAGCGTTATTTGGGAAACATAAAAATCTTTTATAAGGAATTTAATGTATGTCTACTGGTCTCCTTTCCTATAAGCAATGTATTACGGCATTAAAGTCCGAAAGACTTTCATAAAATAGCATTAAAAAAAACAAGATAAATTAGTAAATATTAATATAAATTTGCGGTATTACCATTAAAGTTTGTTTCTTGTATTGGGTATTGGATCTGTGTATGTAGGCGACGAGTTAGCTACAATATTTGATATAAAATCATCCATTTAACAACATGGGTAAACTCTTTCTAATAAATTATTTTCAACATAATTGCTAGAGATAGAAGATTTAATTAAATTTTAATTGTGCTGTCGTCTTATATTTTAATTTTGTATTATTATAAAGTCAAACAGCGCACTTCGTAGCATCCTTATATTTTTTGTAGCATGGCTGGCTACTCAGTTCGTACTGAGACCATCTGTTTGTAGCGCGGGTATTTTGCCCGTAGCTAAGCCAATCAGGTGATTTAACGGAACATTTACATTTTAACCGTCGGCGAAGTATACTTGATATTTTACACTGACTTGTATAAAGAGTGAATTTCTCGACTATTGCTCTTACACAATGCCAGACCAAGTGGCGCCGTCACGAAAAACTTTGTCACTCAACTTACCCATAAAGATAACTTCACAACTTGTTCGAGAGAATCGCAATTACACCAGAGCTGAGATCGAGCTACTAGTCAATTAATGACCTTATTTATTGAGCAGTAAGTTTCAATTACCATCAACAAAGCAACCGCACAGTATAAACCCAAATGTCATTATCATAAATTTGTTCTAGCGTACGTCGAAATTCGTGAAGCACAGCCATTGATATTATCAATGAGCACAGCTTGTTTGTTTTGTTCATTGAATTTTGAATATAAGTAGTAAATAATAAAAGTTTAAAGATAAAATCGAACTTTTGATCATATATTGTAAAGGTAATTTAATTTTTGGTGATATTATACAATTCTTTGAAACTCAAACTCAAAATATATTTAGTTACGTAGGCCTCTACAAAGCATAAGCTTATAAATCGTCAAGTAATACAAAATTGAACAATTTGAATTTACCTCCGGTTCGGAATGTCGCATCTACCGAAAAGAAACCGGCAAGAGCTTCGGTAGTTACTCTTTTTAATTAATTAAAATGTACAGATTATTTTAATATTTATTCCAAGTCACACAGTTAATGTTCGACGAAGATCTAGGCGAGTATTATTACAAGTAAAAGGTAAGCCGGAGCAGACCAGCCTCTGAAGGTGGCATCTTTAAAATTGTTTGTGGAGAAAATACTCGAGTACACTTTAGTAAGTTTATATACCCACCGCGCGTTTATAGAATATAAGTGCTACTGTTTTTTCATTATTATTCATTTGTTAATAAAACGCTGTTTTACATTTACTTCTATTTATGTGATGCTGCATTCCTTTTTATTAATTTAGTGACAATGTGATAAAAGGTCAATAATAATTAACCGACCTTATAGAATATTTTTAAGGAAGGTTTTTTAAAGCAAACAATATGCTCTCTCATTATTTACCAACACTCATAAAATACGAATAGAATAACGAAATTAATAAGAGTAATCGCGTGATACATGATATAATCTTTCGTTATTGAATAGAGGCGTAATTCCATAAGATTGCCCAAGTTAATACTCTAAATATTCACATAAACCTCTAATACCACAATCTCAAGAATGTCAGACACGCTTCGGGAATAATGTTCGTAAATATTACTACTTAATTAAAGCTTCCCATCTTATCGAACATTTCACTCACTCATCCTACATTGAGTTTACTTACGCTAAGCGACTTAAATTACTAAACATGTAAAAGCCAGGAGATATGCACAATTAGAGAATTTTATACGGCATTCATAATTAACTTGGAGATAAATCCTAGTCTCGCAAAGTGTGGAGACTATGGGTTGTCATACCATGGCGTAGAATTTTCACTCCTGTCTTTGGCGAATATATTTTTTAATCAATCAATCCTAATGAATCTCTTATCAATCAATATAAATTAAATACAGACCTATGTATCGTTACATCGAAATTACAGATGTATAATAATCTTCAGTAAGCTACGTATTGCATACCTAAGGTCATAAAACCTCATTATCTTCTCTCGATAAAAATAAATGAAGCTAATAAAACAAAAAGTGGATAAAAAATTTTGGTAATAAAAACTTATTTCATAACGTTTCGTGTCGCATTATAATTATTCGTCGTACCGTTCTGCCATTTCACATTACTTTAGACTGAGAGATACATAAGGACTCATTCTTAAGGACTGTAAGCTCCCCAGCTTCTGCTATTACAAAGATAATCTCCTGTCTCAGTTTATATAAACAAAAAATACAGTTTTTTTCGGTCCTAGTAGTAACGCATATAACAGTTCTTCCAAAGGTTTCTGTAATTAATAGTCCACTGCAAAGTGCAAGCTTGACTTCTACCTAAATATAATATTTGTAAATTGAAGTAATTATGGATGCATTCACTTTGAATTCTATTGCACGCGAATGTTTTTAATGGAGAGTTTTTGTTTATACCTGCTGTATCATTAAGAAGAACGTTTGCGCTACATGAAAAATGTTTTAGTTCGTAAGCCCGGGAAGATTTCTCTAAAACAGTTGTTCTCTCTTCCGCATTTCGTGCGATTTTATTTTTAATTGCGTGAAAAGAACCGGAGCATGGAATTAAAGTAGCTGGTTTTATGGATACTAGGTTTCTGAATGAAGAATTCTAATTCGTAATACTTCTCTTTGAAGTTTTCTGGCTATCCAATGCGTTATTGTGGGATAGTGACATAAGTAACGTACGTGATCATCCAATTGAGGATCAAATTACGCCTTCATAACAGTCCGTATACATCGAATTACAATTATTATTAATTATTTTGACAGGCCCGCTGGTCGAGTGGTCAGAGACCCTGGCCACGCAACCGAGGGTCGCGGGTTCGAATCCCGCTAGGGACAAATGTTTTGTGTGATGAACCTAAACATTTGTACCCGAGTCATGGATGCTTATGAACGTATTTACCTAATTATGTCTTATCGTTCACCTAGTATCCATAGTACAAGCTTAAAGGCTTAGTTTGGAATTAGGGAATTAGTGTGTCAGTCTGGTGAATTTGTTTATTTATTTATAAATAATTTTCACATGAATTAAAATATAAAGTTATTTTGGTTATATATATTATTTTGGTAGTTTTTAAATTACCTATAATTAAATGTAAGGACAGGCACATTCGAGGGGATTTCGTTCAATTCTTCGACGAAGTCTCTCGAATCACAAACCTGTGCAATTGTGCATTAATAAACGGTATGGATGTGCTACTAAATGTTACCAAATTTGATGGGCTCGAAAAATTATTCTTTTTAGTTCAAGAAAAGGTTTAAAAAATATGAAAGTTCTTTAATAATCGAATTAAGGCGCGAGGAAGCCAATAATTAAGCAATAGCCATTATTAGTATAGAATAAAGGTAAATTTGTCCTGGCAATAATTAATACAAGTTATAGTCTGCTTTTTATAAAATATATTATCATCACTGTAATAGTAATAGATCGTGATTGTATTGTAATTTTATTACATTTACTACATACATTTAATTATTTATTACCTATGTTAAACTACTTTGGATTCAGTTGATATTTTATCAAGATATTTTATTAATGTTAATGTCAATGATAGGTTTGTTTGGGCAGCACTAAACGCCCTGATCTCTCAAGGCATCCGCAGAAAACCAGCGTCGTGGTACGCTTAGCGCCATCGCGACATATGCTGAGCGGGGACCTTTTAGGTATAACATAGTTTTTACTCTATTTATGTTATGTATTATGTATGAAAGTACCCAATAAACATGTTTCTTCCTTTCTTTCTCTCTCAACATGTGTATTGCTAAAGGTACATATATTGTTATATACCTACCTTCGATTCAAATATTTGAAGTGTGTGAATTTCTAATTTGGTTTTTTAACGTAAAAAATACCCTGTGTACCTATTTATAAAATAACTTAACGGGTGCAAAGTAGGTAAATGTACTTAGTCCGAATGCCATATTTTCTCCCCCAAGGCACCTCCACAACCCTTTAGCCATTCGCCTAAGGGTCGAATCCGACCGGGTTCCCCCGGATTTGTCCTAGTTTGGAGGATGTCCGGGGTGCGTCCGGGTGGAGTTTATGATGGCGGTCCGTATTTTGAATGTAATATATTTTTTCTTCTCAAGATTATTTGAAATAAGAAATGAAAATATTTGGGAAATTACTTTAATCAACCAGTATTATTTTGAAATATCGTGTATTATTTTGGTTTAAACGATAAGGTTTTAAGATTTTCTTGATAAAAACCACATTTTTGAAACGGGTTTCGTTAAAATGTAGCATCTTATAGGTTTGTAAATGTTACGAATTGCATATGCATTTCTTTACTATTAGCGACTTGCGACAATGGCACAAATATAAATACAAAATGTCCACGAATTTTAGCTGCAATTGCGTAATTTTCTTTCGGTTTCACAGTAATTTATCAGCAGTTGAAATCGCACAGGTAAGTGTCGCTTCGGTCTGGCTGGGCTCTATTTGGCAATCGGGTAAACGCCGCCCGGACTTGCGTGCCAAGATTAATGGTAGCCCCTCTGAAAATACGATTTTGCTTCGAGTACTTTTGAATAGGAATACTTGATTGTTAGCAGCTGAAATAGAAATCAAAAAGTTCTTTGTAGGTGATATATTACGGAGTTTTTACTGAAAGTGTTTTCGTGTAACGCATGGCAGGGCAGATTTATCGTCGTAATGATTAAATTAAAGCTGGATTCCGGATATAGCATGGTAGTTTTAGTAGAGGGAATGACCCACTTTTGTCTTTTAAGTCTTATTATATGAAAATGCGACGTTGCGACGCAAAACGACACACTTGTCGTTTCCTTACGTATGCACATTATATTACAAGTCTAAACAGGACAGCACGATTTTACAGCATTTAGGGCTTTAAAGGGAAAACGTTGTAATAAATAAGTTTGTTAGAGTCGTAAATGTAAAAGTGACGCAATCCCTGGCATGTAAGTAATGAAATAAAGATGTTCCCAATTCTATGTCATGAGCCGTCCAATGTCGTGCACCCCACAAGTTTTGTTAGCGAGCCAACGACTACAGCGAACTAGTTTTAACTTGTTTCACGTTCAAACACTGCTAATTGAAATAGGGTTTTCGTTACATTTCCTAAAAGTCGCTTGCCCTAAAACAAAATTATGAAATTACGGCTGGGAAGCTAGGTTGAAAGTCATTTATCATTCAACAAAATGGAAATGCCTTAAGTCAGCTTCGTAATAATTATTATTTACCTACACTTTACTTGATAAGTCATAATAATGAAGGCAATTTGCTTAGGTTATTATATGTTTCTATTTAGTAAATTTAAGTTCTCGTATGAATATATGAACAAATACCTTTATGTTATTGAAATACATATTGTATATGGCTTAACATCAATACAGGGCTAACTATGATAGAAAAGTGCCATTTTATTTTAAAATTGTTGAACAAACCATGAGGATAAGTCGCACATATCAAAAGTGTTAATTTAACTATATACTCTTTAATGCCCTTTTCTATTAGGTGTAGCAGCGAAATAACCAAGTTAATTTAAAGTTATGTTCAATATTGCAGAACTAAAACTGACTTTGTCTACTTCTACAAAAGACTTATTAGATTATCTAAGTTCCTAAGAAGAGAATATCTTTTAATGAATTTACTGAAGATATTAACTGGGATGCACAATTTTATATTTCGATTTGGATAATGTTATAAAATGCAAGTAAAATATATACATGACAATCTGACGTTAAATAGGTATGTGTTATTAAAAAAAATCCTGAAACGTTGTTTAGATATTTTTTCGTTGTATCACAAAGTAGACGCTAATAGTAGGGGAGCCCAGGATGCTAAATCGGGATTTACTCGAGCGTCAAAGAGACATATAGGATTGCGAAGCTTTCATGATAAGAAAAAAAAATGTCATATAATATCCATACTTTCATAGGTGGGGGAAACGGCTATAAATTTTCAAAAATGTAAAAAAAAAACAGTTGCATGGACATACTCGAGCGCGTCAAATATTAACAGCTTCCATGTCTTACGTATTTTTGAAAACATACGTATGTTAATCTGACTGTTTCCATGATGGGGGTGGTCGTACGTAAGGGTGAAAAACGGAAAAAAAAAAATTTTTATCGAGCGCGTCAGATTTTCAAAGGGGGTGTTAAATGAACTTAAAAAAAGGCTCTTAAGTAATAATCTGACGATTTAGATGTGACCCAAACTCGCGGCCATTATTTGAATGTGCAAAAAAAAATCGCCATTTTGAAATACTCGAGCGCGTCAGATTAAGATATATATGGTTCATTTATGTACCCTAAACGTGTTGTCTCATAATCTGACGATTATCTGGAGGGATTGGCCTAATACACTATATAAACTCAAGCCTACACGTTTAGGGTAGATTCACGACGATGGCGCATCTCAACACTATTTTGAATAAATAAATAAATGCTCCAGACTGGCATAAAAATTCCCTAGTTCCAAACGAAGCTTAAGCTTGTCCTGTGGATAGGTACTAGGCGAATGGATAGACACTCAAATAAGTTTATTATAAACATCCATGACAAGAGTACAAAGGTCCATGTTCATCAGACGAAAAATTTGCCCCTAGCGTGATCTGAACCCGCGACCGTTGTCAAATACTTAATTTATTTATTTCATAGCTCTTGAATACGCAAATACTTAAAATACAACATATACTAAAAACAGTTCATAGTTTAGTGCATCTAGCACTAAATGACGTTAGAGGGCTAGTGGCTGGAGTACTTGGTCGTCTACTTTGATCGCAAGCGGTGGCGAAGAGGTGCGATAAACCTCCCAGGTGCGGTTTTCAATTAGTTTAAATTAACTCTGCAGTTAGCGCTAGACTGCTTCATTCTATTTATAGTCGTTAGTTAATTGGCAACTATACAATCTAGTCAGTTTGAAGAATAATTTGGAGAACAATATTTGAATATTTTTTGCGGTTTTCTAATCTGCCAGATAGGTACATCAGAGATGTTAATTGCGACATGTTGGATACAATCAAGTATGACATTATTGAGAAAGACAGGAAATAATTCGACAACAAATAATAAAAAAATCAGCAATTCTAACGATTCTTACTAAGACATTGTCGCCTTAAAGGTCTTGCGTGTTCTGACAGAGCTGTTAAAGAGCAAGCCCATCACAATCCACTATGCAAAATTGACCGCATTACCAGGAGAAAAGAAAGTAAAAATGCCCGCAGTACCACTACGATAAGGTTAGCCGTTGATAATCCATTTGCAGGTTTCAGCGTGAAATACTGCTGCGTCGAACAAAGACGTGCTCGGTAACCGCAGAACAATTGTCCTTCGGTTTTAATTACCGCTGAGCCGGGTCTGATGAATCGATTTTCACTTATGATTCCACTTGGCAAGGACGAGTCTCCATTCAGAGCACTTTAAATGCGCAACTTGTAGTGTTGTGCCGAGTGTGTGTAATCAACAGCTATCGATTCTGATTTCTATTTGTTTACTTGGATATTAATGTCGACCTATTGAAAATGTAATAAACCGGCAGGCACAAGGGAATTTGCGAGGGTATTTTTTAATTTTCAATACTCAATAATTTATTGCTTTATAATTTTAAGGTGTTCGCATGATAATTTGTATAAGGCTTGTGAATTGGTATCAATAGCAGAAAGCCTTTGCTCAGAAAGGTTTTTCTTTTAAAGCGCTTTTAATGCGCAGCTTATACAACTAGTGATGTGTTGAGTTAATAAATAAAAAATTTTTTGCTTCACCATTTAAACTTTTACATTTAACTTTACGACATGAACACAAAAAAATAAAATAATTAAAGTGTATTACGCGGTTTTTCAACAACTACGCTTCAGGGGACTAGTATAAACGTGAACACCGGTACAAGCTTGCACGTGCCCTGAAAAACGCCTGAACATACTAAACTCTCCCCAATGTCGAGTACATTTCGGTAAAGCGGAAATTATACTATGACTTACGTCATATCTTTCCTGAGCATATAAAGTGTTTCCACATTGGCTTCTCAGAAAGTAATTCGTAAATAATTTAAAGTAAGAGACACGAAGTCTTTTTTCATGTGAGTGTAATATTATTATGTATGTAGTCATTATCTATACTTATAATAAATCATCAAATCCGTCATCAAATCCGTGCGTATGTTTCACCACATACATAATATAACAGTAATAATTACCATGGAAGTAAGTAAATCCTTATTCTCCTAAAAAAAATGAGTCGTTAATCTATACTTATAATAAATCTGTAGAGAGGTCAATTCTGTACATGAAATATATTTTCAAAATAACTATCAGGGGGTGATAAGTGATCGATACTGATACTGTCTGTCTGTCTGTCTGTCTGTCTGTATGTTCCTTATAGAAACAAAAACTACTCGACGGATTTTAACGAAACTTGGTACAATTATTCTTCATACTCATGGGCAGGTTATAGTATACTTTTCATCACGCTACAATCAATAGGAGCAGAGTAGTGAAGGGAAATGTTGGGAAAACGGGAGAAGTTACTCCATTTTTAAGCTTCCGTCGCGTGTGCAGCCTTAATGGTTAAAGTTACATAGAAATCATGTATTACGGAAATAGTCTATATAATATTAACCATAAACGCGGGTGACACTGCTGTCACAGCTAGTGAGAAATAAACTTATATCTCTTCTGGTAATAATTTTCAATATCTTGTAAAATAACTATATCGTCTTTCTTCTTCTCCTATGATCAAACTCTATAGTGAGATAAATGATTTAACTTGCCTACGCAAAATAAAGTTAGATTTCTTTATTGTATATCAAATTGTTTTTTATTGAAAGCTATAATGGGAGATGATTATTGTAATTTATTCGGACAAAATATGTGTTGTGACATTTTAAACTCATCACTAGGGGATCACTCTACATCCGGATTTTGGGCGTGCCGTCTCGTTAATCATCTCGTCGTTGTTTGCTTAATTAAGGTAGCTGGAGACTGGGGAATAATCTAGTCTAGTTAAACAATTTTCAGTTAAACTGACCATCGCCGGTCAACAATGTTGGCGTTGATGAGGTTTATGTCCGAATGAAGTGTATTTGCATTATAACATGCGGATACTACATGCACTCATCTGCAATCTAACTATGTGCGGTTCGGTATACAATGCACTACCGCGTAAAATATTACTCGCTTGTGAATATCTGTTTGGATAAAATCATTTTATAGTCTTTATTATATTTCGTTCGGTTCTCTCTGCCTACCCCGCTAGGGAAGTGGCGTGAAGTTTAGTTAGTTATTGAGCTTTTATGTTTTCCTCTTTACGAAGCGTGAATAGGGTATTTATATAAATATAACTATTTAAGAAAACTGGTGAAGTAATATAAGTAATAAAATAGTTCAAGCTTGAATTAGATTTTTGCTGCATTTTCATCGAACCCCGTATTGTATCCAGATCGGCAATAAAATAATAAGATTTCCAGGATTATCGCTGATTCAATTTCGACGTTTCCTTGAAAAGATAGCCAGTCCATTTATCCTTTTAGATTACAAGCAATAAAACCTCATCGCATAGCTTAAGAAAATGTTCAACCTTAAAGATAGGTATTTGAATTATTTATTTAGGACGAACATCGGCACCGCTCAGGCGATGCCAATAAGTTGTTATGTCCGAGGTGTGGGTATGATACGTTCGTGTTCTTCGCCGCCTTCGCCGGGAGAGGGTGTAAGCGTTTGAATGAACGGGCACAAATCACAATGAGAATCGATAACTTTAAGAAAATAGAGATGAGTAATAAATAAATATCACACACTAATAAATATCATACTACATCACATACATTGATCTGACTCCGAGGTAAGTAGCTTAAGCACTTGTGTTACGGATATCAGAAACAACAGTGGTATTACAAATATATACTTAAATATTGGATATTTAAGTATATATACAGAACAAACACAAGTATTCGTCATACAAATATTTGTCCTGAGTGGGGATCGAACCCACAACTCTTGGCACATGGGGCAGGGTCACTACCGAATGCGCCATCAAGCTTGTCAAATAAATACGTCTACGGTAACCTTAGCTGGGAATGTCCTTAATATTTGTTTATTTGGAGTATGCAATACAAATAAGATTTCTTTATCTCTGTTTGTTTTATACAAATTATCACGTCTGAAATCACCGAGGCGGTAGGCAGTGTCTAAGGAGCAAAGAGCTTCTTAAGCCAAAAATCGAGTTAATTAAAATGGAACATTAAATACTGATTTTAATCAAATACTTCAAAATATTTTTAATGTAATGTAATTTCCTATGTACGTTTATATCCACATATTTCTAAGCAATGTGAAGCAAGTTTAGTTCAGTTTTTTTATCATGTAGGTAGTCAATGTTTTAGGTTTTAAATGACATCATAAAATTGTGTATACCTAGGTACATTTAAATTCTGGGCTTACCGCACCTTTGATGACTAAGTAAGATTTTTAAATTTTATTATCAAAAAGGTTCTTATTTGAATATAAATTTTAATTTAAAGACCGGATTACTCTCTCTATCTCATCGACCGTCGTGGCCTGAATACCATTATTTTATTCTTGCCATTGTACCTATAATAATTTCTAGCACACCCTCGCAAATATCGCATTATTGCTACAAAGTGGCCGCCAATGGAACACATTTTCACATATACGCAGTAAGTGCAGTTTCTCTTGATGCACGACACATGTGCAGGCTGAAACCGCTTTGTTCACATTGCTAGCTTATGCAAGTGCTATTTAGAAGCAGGCCACAACCTCCCGGCCACTCAACGCTCCTCTGTGCAAGTAAAGTAGCACTGTAAGGCGAAAATACATTTCTAAGTTTGATCACTCCCGGTGTTGAGAGTTGAATATAATTTTACTGTTTATAATATTTGTTTGGCTAAGTGGAAATATAACTTTATTTAATACTAGCTGTGCTAGCGGTGTCACCCGCGTTTATGGTTAATATTATAAAGACTATTTCCGTCATACATGATTTCTATGTAACTTTAACCATTAAGGCTGCACACGCAACGGAAGCTTAAAAAATGGAGTAACTTCTCCCGTTTTCCCAACATTTCCCTTTACTACTCTGCTCCTATTGATTGTAGCGTGATGAAAAGTATACTATAACCTGCCCAGGAGTATGAAGAATAATTGTACCAAGTTTCGTTAAAATCCGTCGAGTAGTTTTTGTTTCTATAAGGAACATACAGACAGACAGACAGACAAACAGACAGACAAAAATTTTACTGATTGCATTTTTGACATCAGTATCGATCGCTAATCACCCCCTGATACTTATTTTGAAAATATATTTCATGTACAGAATTGACCTCTCTACAGATTTATTATAAGTATAGATAACTTTAGTTAATTTTGAAGTACCTACCTTTAATGTAGCGATTATTAAGAAAAAAGGCGTGTGAATGGCAAATTTCAACATTGCCTTAGTAGTCGGCTGCCGTATCCAACAAAAACAAAGTTATTATTAGTCCTAGACTTAACATAAAAAAACATATGAACGAGTTGAAAAATTAAAAAACTTACAGTAAGTGGCACTCGTCAGTCGATCGATCGTGTCTTGTTTGAGTTTCGAGTTCTTCTTGCCCATCTTGCCGGTGTCGCTGACGGCTAGAACTAGTACTGTCTGTCACGTCGAGTGACGTATTACATATTATTCACTCCCTAGCTGCACATCCACCTGGAAACAGAAAGACAGTATTAAAATAATGTTGGGTCCCTAACTATTATGTAAACATAACAGAGGCTACATATTATGAATGTGGAGATAGATGAGTAACAGGGATCTATGTAAAATTTTAATTGATTCATGTAAATCTACCTACTATGCCAATAGTCGACGTAAGAGTTTTCCTGATTTTGTAGTAAAAATAAGTAAAATTGCGTTAATAAGTTGAATTATTAATATAAGAAAATTATCGCGATCAGCAATAATACACAATACCGACAGTTATTAGCATTTAACATTCTCTTTTTATTATCGAAAATCACGATGACTTCATTATTCCAAATTAACAATAAACTGCGTCGGAAAAATACAGTTTATCTGTGTAAATTTACTAGCGACGTTGTTGAGGAGTCGTCTTATACTGGCATTTGCTGGTTACAGTACAAAAACAGCCAGGGATGACTGGGTATCGTCATTTACGTTTGCGTCGCTGCGTTTATTTTGAATTGGTAGAGAGCGAGCTCTTTCAGGGCTCTGAGCGACTGCAAGTATTGTGGCGTGAGGGGAAGTAGCTCATCAACATCAAAGCATCGCGCCTACTGCACGTACTTATTTATTATTCTTGTATATCTACCCTACACCAAGCCTTCCTACAAGAGGGAAGGGACTCCGACCAAACTCCCCTCTCGTAATATTATCGTTTTAAAGGGGTCTCTAAACGTAAATGTTTCGGGGCCCTAAAATGACAAATAAGAGGATCTTTAGTACGCTTTGGCTGAAATGGGAGTCTAGTGTGCGTTCTCTCGTAAAGGGTGAATTATATTTATAGAATGGGAGGATTTTTAGGAAAAAATATCTCTGATATCTTCAGAGATATTGTATTTTCAATATAATATATGAATTATATTTACCTCATTATAAATTAGAAGTTACCTTTACCTAATTAATTGCCTTTATCTAATTTACATGTTTAATACCCAAGAATTCGCTAGATTTTAATAAATCGTTATAGCTCATTAGTGTACCAAAACTATAATATCATATGTGTCTCGTGCCTATTTCTTTCTTTATCAATTTGGATCGAATGAAATATTTACATAGAAAATAAGTTAACCCACATGAATATTTTTCAATTACATACATGATATAATGTAAGTATACCTATTTACAAAGCGTATTAGTGTAGAAGCTTTTAGTTTCAGGATGTTGTGGTTAAATTTATGACGGCTATTATCCTTACCACCAATTCATCAAACCTCTAGGCAGCTAAACCAAAGACTCTGCGAGGGAATAGCATAAAGACATCGATACATAGTTTTGAACCCTTAATCACTCAAAGGTATTATTTCACTATTAAATATTAATATTACGATTATAATACATTTTAAATGCACCAGCAAGGCTTTAAAAAAATTGTCATTCATAAGGGGCCAAAGCCTATGGGGAGCTGGTTTAATACCGATGTTTATGCACATCCGTGCCTACACATGAGGTATAAATTGAATTGACATCAATCGAACTTGGTCCCTGCTTCAGTGGATCATTAAAGTTTCTATGGTTGCACAAGTCAATTACTCGAAATGGCTTTGGGAGTTATGGCTGCTATTATAAGGATACTGCTAGCTGTTTACTGGACATTAACTAAAGAGCTTACCCATTTAATATTATTATGTATGAATGGACAAATGAAGACGAGAAATGGTATTGATAAATATTTCCTATACAATTTTATGAGTGTGAATGGTTAAAATTAGTAAATTGATTTGATATAAATATATAGGTATTTTTATTATACCTAGACATACATAATTTAGTTGTAAGACGTAATGGTGTTTTTACATATAATAATAATAATAATAATAATGTTGTCTCCCTTACCGATAATGGTCATGGCGGCCAATCTCAACGAGGATTAGCTAAATGCGCAGGAGATATTCTATTGCACAAATGTGTGCGCAAACACAGATGCACTCTCATAGTCCGGTGAGACGGCAATTCGACTTGACCGGTAAGAGGTCAGGCGCAGGACCAACGGCTTAACGTGCTTTCCGAGGCACGGGGGTTATTAAACCGCCAACTTCCTGACTCCGGACTGTTACTGAGTAAAATCAATATTAAAATATCCTGTCCGGGACCTCTTGGTCCTAAGGCAGCACATGCGACCACTAGACCAACGAGGCAGTCACTCGTACTTATAGAAGTAGTTCAAAGATGTTTGTATATTTTTATACTTATAGACAATGAAAAACAATCTGTTATAGTAGCCCCTTCGGTAATCAGCGCAAGTGTAATTATAAGTTATCACAAATAAATATATATTATTTGCTCATAAGGATTGTACATAATTATATTGTAAAGAAGTTACTAATACCCTTTATAGATTACCTTATGTCCATCAATTAGTGAAAGTATTAATTGAAACTGGTACTAGTTCTAAACAGCTGGCATATCATTGATTAAATTGATACGGAAAGGTAACAAAGGTCTTAAATTGTATTAATTTGTTCGTTCCGGCCAGTTTTGGCTGAGCTTTTAGTTTTAAATTTACCCGGTTTTGCATTATTTTAAAAGCCTATTGTCTTTCCTGAAATGGTTCGAATTTGAGTTTGTGTTTGACAATGGAGAGTTTAAAATCACCTGTTATGATTTACATTACATAACATCACGCCCGTAATCTTTGGAGGGGTAGGCAGAGCCAATCGGGGCAACAATCCCTTTAATCACTTTTGGACAAAAATAAAACTTAGTTGGGTTAGATGAAAAATGGCGAAATACTAGTGACACAGAACATAGTTGAAACATTATTTTTAGGTCCCAAGTCAACATGGCATCAACATGTACTTTAATAATTTTAATAATTAATTTAACTTTAAAAATTGAATATGATTTTAATAGTTGAGAATTTAATTAAAATATCTACTTAAAATAGAAGTTGTATTTATTTTTAATTATAAATGAATTCATGTGATCAGTGAAACCACTCAATAGCACATACAATAGCTCCTTTTTGTACCTTTTTTGTAGTTACTGGCACAACAAAGCTTCTTCGTTTCGCCAAATTGTAAGGCAACGTGACTCCATGTCGCAATGGAAACGGTATAGCGTATTATGTAACTCAAACTAGAATCCCCATAGCACGGAGATAAGGGAACGCCCCATAGCTTAGTCGGTATACCCCGTCCTTTTCAGTCATCCGCTCCGAAGGGCTCAGGGATTCCGACACACCGCTCTGTGCGCCCGAGCGAAAACGACGCGCCTGCCTGAGCTGGGGGGAACAGAGTGCCCGTCACGCATTCACCGAGTTGGACAAAAATATTTTGTGGCTTCACTTATCTTATAAACTTCGATTATTATTTGTATGACTTATTATAGTAGCACTCATTCGTTTATATTGAAATTTAAATCCGTTAACTGCATACCAGCTATACCAAATTATGTAAGTTATAGGTACATGTATATACTTATAAAAATTACCTTGAACAGATTTAATCATGCTGTATGAAATATCCGCAATGTTATTGCAAATAAACTGGTTAGGATGTGTCGGACAATTACTTCAGAGTTGCGTCAACATTGGCCCCTTGCGCTTTCTTTCTCTCTTACTATTACGGTCTGTTTGCTATATTCATCCCTTTCACCATAAGTTATGGCTGTTTTCCCTCTACTGAATATTGTAGGGAGAAAGGCAACGGAGGGCGGGACGCAAACGAAATACTTATTTTAGCGTATCTTCGACGAAAACAAGCCATTTATAAGATGGTGATAAATTTAGTGTTCTTGTGCGTTTGCGTAGCTTTACTTCGTAGGAGCCTACTTAGGGGGTGGTGTAAATCATCATTTCACAGTAAGCAAGGCATTGAAAATGAGATTTTTCGTGTAGAGACAAATTTCTTTTGGAGAGGGTATGGCATCGTAGCATACGGCAGCAGTAAATTCAATAAATTTCAAAATAATTTATATCAGACCCAGCTAAATTGCAAACCCTAGTGGAGCCATTTTATTTTTCGATATACATACATAACTATGTACAAGTACAAAGTTGATCCTAAAATGACCATTTTAGCTTCAATTAGAAACAAACAATATGATCAAGTCTTACCTATGTACAATACTAATCTTTTGATTAGTATTGTACTGAAATTTTATATGCATAGGTAATTTGCTTAAACCGTCTAAAACTTTGTAGGATGTCAAAATTTGTTTACCTAAGTAGAGTAATATGTCTCGCAATGTAAGTTCAAAATTATCGCAGTGATACTCCCAAGATCTACTCGTTACATTAACTCGTTCGGTGACAACGTTGGCACACATGATGCAAGGAAGCGATAAAATTAGGACCACCGCATTCCGGGGTCCCTCGGCCCTGCGAAATCTCTTTGAGAAAGACAGTCAATTTCCACGAAGACTATTGAGATAATCAGAGTACGTTCAAATACGGATATGTACGATGTAATTTACTTTTCTATTTATCGGAACTCTTTGAAATTTAACGTATTAGGTATGCATTGATGTAAGCCAAGTTTATCCGAATTTAAACTAATTTAAGCATTTTGGGTGTTAATGTTATGTTCAGACAAATTAGTGAAGTGTAATTAGATGTTTCATAATATTGTTTTATAATGTTTAATTTATATAATTAGTTAGTTAATTACTAAGAAAGGAACGATGAGAGTGAATGCATGCGAACCCCGTTAATATCTGTTTGTTTTCTTCTTCCACCAGTTCCTAAGTTCCCGTTTGGACCATAATAATTATACTTAGATTTAGCAAATCCTTTTATTACCATCGCCCGCCTTAAATAGGGGAATAGACAAATTGGATCATGGCTACCTAACCATAGTTATTTTAAAGAACACGTTTCCTTACGATTGTATCACTCTTCGCTAAGCTAGTGTATACCTATATATTGTATAAATCTGTAATAAAATTTTCAAAACCCAGAGGTTCATGCTAGGCTTTGAACCTATACCTCACGCGTCGAAAAAATTAACAATAGTCACGGAGCTACCACCGCTTGCATGTAAGTAAATATTAAATCATTACTTACTTAATTTCAAAATGTTTAAACTGGACAATACTTTAGAAAAATATATGGCTGTTTTTCAAGTGTGGCTAGGCAACGCAGAACTGTTAAGTAGTCTTGCGATATTGCATCCTGCAGGCTGTTTAAGTGCTATGCCACATCCTTGCTGGAACAATGCGCCTCCTTGCGCACTCGTACTGGCCTAACACGTTGCGTGGAAGAAAAAAACGTCAATTTCAAATTCTCCAAAAATTGCCTCCAAAAAATATTTAAAAAAAAATTATTTCTAAGAACACCTATCAAATCTTTTGAAAACGGCCACGAAAATAGCATTGAATCGTTCGTGAAATTGCTTCGAAACAGTCAGTGCAGTTTTCCGAAGATGAACATTCGGCGCTGAAGTTGGGTGAAGGCGATCAGGCCGGCTCATCCGAGGTGAGTGGCTTACTGTTCTCTGGCAGCAAAGTGAGCTGTTGATCGATTTGCGGTTTACCAACTAAGCTTCATTCCACCTTCATTCCTTATTTTTCCCATTGTAGTCAGGCATACCTGCTTTAACAAGCTAGCTAAGGACAGTTATGTAATTGTATAAGTTTGATTCAGGATTCCAATTTTTAAACATTGTGCACAAATATTTTAATATGTGGTTTTACAGTTCTTATGTCACATATTCGACTAACTTATGGATAATATGTAAAATATCAAATAATTTAGACACTGTATTTTTCTTGTAAAAAAAATGCGTCATAAGTTATATTAAAGTTGGAACCGTAGGTAACTCCAAGACGACAATAGTAGTAAAGAGAAAATAATATTCTGCATATATCGAACCTAGGTGTTCTGGTAAATTGGAAACCCGATACTCACTTTTGCGTGTTCAATCAATCCGCAAACAAAAACAAACGAAAACACATAGGCGCGGTGACGCGTGAAAAATATTTTTTCACGATAGCTTTTAAAATTCAATCTGTGATGTTGAAGTTCCAATATAGGTAAATGAACATGTACATTGAATAAGATAACATAGGCATCTATCAATTGTGTCATGTGCAAGAGTTAAGAACGTTCAATTTTGTCTTTTGTCCGATGAACAAACAAAAAAAAAATTCTAACGACGGCAATTCGAAGTTGTTTGGATTTGCAACTGATACAAAGCGGTACGAAATAGCTATATGCACCATTACCTTTCAGTATAATTGATTAACCTGTATTCTCCGGTGGCACTGTGCACATTTACACTCCATCACACTATGCACTCACAACAAATTCACTAACTAATTGTTTTCACGAGTTTCGTAGGTTATCTGAAATGAGGAAAAAATCTCCCGTTACTATTTATTTTATTTGCCGAGAGCATTCGCCAAGCATTTCGTGGTTTCCTTACACTTCAAAGCAAACTTGTCTAATAAACAGCGAGTTGCAACCGACCATTAAACTATGGACGCTACAACCCAGTGTTACTATGTAAAGAAGAGCCTTTCAAACTTTGATTTAATTAACACAACTAACTTGATTTCTTCTTCATTGATGAAAGGATATGTACAGGCAAGTGATTGTAACATTTGATGATTTGTATTGGGAGTTTATTTATATCATATAATGTTAGTCACAACAGGAAAGTGATGTATGTCAATAACGTACGTTTGATGACATTAAATAATTTAAGCTTCGTGTTTGTGTTGCTATGGTCCAGTGTACCTAAAACCGTCTAAAATACAAAAAAAAATATAGTTAACAGCCCAGCCAAAATATCTAAAAGTGACATTTGGGCGATTAGTGATTTTCATTTATTGCGGATTGGACAGTGCTAAAATACATTTTTAAAACGAAATTTCAGAAGTCTTTATTATTCTTGCAAAATAATGTTTTAGGTTCTTCCCTTAGACAAATACTTTTCATTTAATTAGGGTTTTTTATGAAATGTATACTATTAGTCAGAAATCATTTAAGATTTTGCTGTAGTTAAGTATTGGAATGCTATTTTGACTAGACTGGTAATAATTTTTGATGATGTAGTTACAAAGGTAATGTGAAAAAAAGTTGGTGTAGTTGATTTGTAGCAGAACAATACCTTTATTCAAATGTAATCATTTTTGAAAATAAAATTAGTATTCGCTGAGCTAAGGCGCAGATCACATGTGTTAAAATTAAGTACATAAATAAAACAAACATACATTAGCAACGTATCCGGATTAAAAAGATAAATAAGTATATAGCTTATTGAAAGCTAAATTGCAAAAATAAAAATATCTAAAAAAAAATTATTGTCCTTGTTAATTTGATGTACTTATCTATTTTTAATAACTTAACATATTTTTGTTAGACTAGATATCTACTATCTAATAAAAAGTATTTTTATATTATTGAACCATATTAAATTCACATGTATTAAATATTGTGTGTGTGAAAACTAATCTACTGTAGGTATCTATATTTTAAAAAATGGGAATCAATATATTTTACCCATAGGAAAACCTCTCAACGTTGCGCTGTAAAATATCGATGTCCAAAATGTTTTGAAAAATTCTTAAACATGAATTTACTTGAACCAACACCTTAAGTGCTTAAACATCGAAATTGCCTGTCAAAATGTTTCCTTCAATTAACGCTAATTGGGCAGGTGTTGAGTTTAAAAACAGTTTAACTTGGACGGTTTTCTAGTTTAAACCTAGAACTTAGATGTAAATTATTAACTGCGGTAAGGCAACTTCTGGCGGCCGGTAAACGTCGTGGCCAACTCGCGGAGTACACAACTTGGAATTATAAATTATTACCATGTGGATTGTAAGCCAACGTTCAGCTATGAGCACATACATTATTTTAAGCAGTATCGTGGCCGGCAGACCATCCGTAACTTAAAACTAGCTTGGGAATTAAATAAGTCTTAAATTTATTGTCCTAAGAGGGTAGTTTGGCTCTTAGAGTGTGAAAGATCTAAATAATGATAAAATCTAGAACTAGATCTATCTAGAATTTGTATTTAAATTCAATATTTTAGAAAGTTACATAAAGGAAGTGTACATTTCTCTTCTTGTTAAGCCTTTTAGAAGTTTACTGTTAGAACTTAACATTGGAAATTATTTTATCAAAGATAACTTTCATAACAGTAAACTCATATCATCGCCAGTACATTTTTCCGAACGTCATATTACCAATAGACAAAAAAAAATGAAATCTGGTTATGTCTTTGGTTAAAAAGTTTTATTTATATGAATATGGTCAAAATACGGGCAAAGTGACGTTAACTTTTCCCATTTTAATAATCATGTTTGTTACTAAAGGCCCGTATTTAAAAAAATATTCGATAGAAATCAACATTGATAACCAGCGGGAAATCTTAAATTGCTTAACTTGCTTTCGTACATGGTACGTGGGTGAATGGGAAACTTTCTGACTCCGCGCTGGTACTCAGTAATTCAGTATTGAAATACCTAGATACCTACACATTTCGACCCAACCCGGGATTTCCAACTCCGGACCTTTAGGTCTTTAAGCAGCGCTTGCTACCAATAGACCAACGAGCCATTCAAAGCAATTGTAGTGAAAATAAATTAATAGGCCTAAAAAATATATTGCATTAGGATACCTAATGCACATTAAAAAAACCTTTAAGCAAGACGTCAGGTAAACAATGGAATACATGTACTTAATAAAACACGGAGAAGTTAAAACCTATGAGTCCGAAGAAAATATTATATTTTTTTCGGACTCATAATTTTGTTTGATACATATTAAATTATTTTATTGTTTGTTTTAGTGTTTTTATTGGTAAGAATATTCGTACCTAAAATGAAATTCATCTTAGTAAAGTTAACATGTTGCTTTCTAATTGAAATTTATATCAGTTTTACCTACTTTTTTTTAAAGTAGAGTCAATGTTTGGTTAAACTATATCTCTAGGTTAAACGTTATAGTACCTTCCACGCCTACTACTAGGCAATGTTTGTGAGCAGTTTACATACATTTCTGGTTTTCAAGGCCCAAGTAAGTATTTACCATCTAAATACAGTTGTTTACAGACATTAACTTAGAACTCGGCTAATTCCATAAAAAGTAGCAAGACTTTAATTAAGTTTTGTTTTCCTCGTATGAGTAAAATGTTTCCAATGAAACGTGTGAGGCGTATACTCCTTTATTACAAAGTAAAACCATAGTCATATAGAGAAAGTTTAACTTGTGTAACTGCTTCAATCCGCACTGGTACTGCCAGCGGTTAAACCGTACTTTATCAATTTACTTTTAGCGGTTACGTTGACATAAAGTCGGTACTTTGTAGCGGATATTTGAGTCATTATTTACGACATGGCCTGTTGAAGCGGCCATCTTAACCCTGCAGGTTCAAATATAACATTTTTAATATAGCATTAGACTAAAACTTAATAAAATCACACGTCTTATCACATTTATATGCAAATTTAGAAATATAAGAGGTGACATACAAACCGTTTGTAGTGGATGAAATGGATTGGAGCGCAATGCGGATTGCGTCTATTTACTATTTACGAACGCTAACACGGAATATATTATACGGAAATAATAAATACAGAGTGAGAAAGCTATCAGTATTTTTTCTCACATAATCTACATTTGTCCTACTGCTGGGTACACGTTCCACCTCGACTGTGTGAGGTGTAATAGGTCACACGCTGCTAAAATGGATCAGGGGAGGGGTGAAGGCTACGACCTCACTGTCAGATATTATCAATCCAACCTCTGCACAGGCTTAACGATTAACATCTGATTAACACAAAAAGCCATCTGTTTTACTAAAAGCTTTACTGCTGAAAAATAATGTTTCATAGGTTCATCCAAACAGTTTTAGAATGTTGCTTGAATACTAAATTATGGGTAGTAACGTTGTTTATTCATTCCTTCACGCCTGCAATCCCCTAAGGGGTAGGCAGTATATGAACGATAAGCTCCTCGAACCACATTTAGCCAAAAATAACATTTAGTTGATGGAAAGTGGGAACAAGTGGCTAGCTCGTTGTCATCAATGATGAGCCCAATGCAGTATTAGTCGCCTTGCACGACAACCAGGCCAGGAAACCTGTTTTTTATAAACACAATCATGCGAAAAGTTCAAAATACTCCAAGGTACAAATAACTTTTACTTTATATTATATTAAAGGTTTACGTCTAGGAAACCGTATCGAAATTCATAGTTTGACTGAAAATGGCTTATAGGACAGGGGATTACCGTAAAAAGCTTATTTTATAGCATTCGACCACAAAACACGGAAACATTAGTCCTCCGAATAAACCGAATAAACCGAAATTTAGGGAAAATTATTTTTCTAATGCCCATCACAGCTTGCGTGTTAATCGTGTTTACGCTCGTCTAAGAGGGGGAGGACGAGAGAAAGAGGGGGGAAGAATGCAAATAGATATAGATAGGCACGTAGCTTACCTTTAAACTGATTTGGGGCAGCAAATTAGAGGTTGTTAAAAATCGATTTTACAGATGTCACATAATAATGTGCACATACTTGTTTTTAGTAGATTTAGAATTAGCTTAGCTTATTAGATTAATTGTTTCATTTATAAACACTTAGCCATTGTTTAGATACATTAACTACTGTGGAAGTTCGAGTAAAGTTTTCTTGGATAGGTAAAAAAATTTTCATAAAAGATATTTATGTACTGTTAACAGTGAAATTTAGGCCGGAAAATGTCTTGAAGGCTATTAATTAGCTTTTAACATCAAAATTAAAATAATCGAAGGAGTTAGACGACACATCTCAATCTGATAATATTATACTGTTAATGTTGTGTACACAGGTAGGTATATAATGGTTTATGTGTACGTACCTACAAGTTTGTGTTACAGGGGCATACTAGCAGAAAAATAGATTTAAAAAGTATTCTATACCTAGAACGCTATTTTTATCTCTGGTATGATGAACTGAATTCTTTGTCAGCAAAAACACAAGTCATCATGTGGAAGTTTTTAATTAATGGCCATACGAGCTGTTATTAGTCACTGAGCGTAATATTTGGAACACCAAGTGCATAATTATGTAAAAGCTGAAAACGATTTTAATATTATTTAAATATATTTACAACTGAATGTGGTTTGGTGTCCGACTAATTAAATTTTCAGGCGTCAATACATTTGTTTGCCAAACATTAATTTATTACTAAATGACTATACAGTGGCAGAGTCCAGTACGTGTCAATAATCACTTATAAATACCTTCTTTTAATTGACCCATTTATGATTGATTGATGATATTATTTTATTAGCAAAGCGCAGATGAGGATATTTGAATATATTATATATTCCCCTAAATGTAAAAAAGTTTACTGCCAAATTATATCCTGCTCATGTCCTGTACTGATTTGCTGGCTGACTTACTTTATAATATGATCTACAATATGTAAACGTGTATGATTTTTTAGTACATACTACTATCCCGTCAGTCGTGGATAGTGATATACTATATACTCAAAAATCATAAATACAATGCAAGATGTATCGATTATTCGTGCCACTCATGTTTAGGAAATTTTTAAATTTATTTAATAGTCTGGATGGTATGGAGACATTTGATTAGTTTCTTCGACAGGTACATAATAAATGTTCTCAACCTAAAACCTAACCTAAACCTATAGAAGAAACCAATCAATATCTGAACAACCAATCAATATATCAACAGAGATTTCGATAATATTTTATACTACACTAATATTATTTACCTAAAAAGTATATAATTATGTAGATTTACTTTTTATTAGTCCAATCCAACTCAAATTTTCTAGGGTTATTCACCGACCTACAAATATATATAAAATTGGTTTAAGCACTAAATTCAGCACTGTAGAACAAGCAGACGGGTTTCATACATTCTTGGGCCTAGATGTAAAAATATGAAAGTGATGTCAATTATGATAACAAATTATCTAACCATTCCTAAAAATTTTGCGGATTTAGGCAATCTGAGAACGGAGTTTCATTTTTCCATCTAACCCAGACCAGTTATTTTTTTTTGCTGAATAAATCTGCCCCTTTTAATCTGTCTACCCCTTCGGAAATTACGGGTGTGATGATGTACATAGTATTAATTAAAATCAACCACAATGTGGAAAGCAAAGTTTTGTCAATTTTAATTTATTAAAAATAAACAGTGAAAACGATTGACAAAATAATAGTAATTAACTGAAATCGATCAGATATCCTTCGCAATTAACAGTTCGCTGTGAAAATATTAATTACCCATTTAAAGTTTAAGTGAAATTAATTAAATAAGTAATTGAATTTCCGCATGTGTCTCTTCTCGGCTTAGAGCAACTTGTGAATAAGTTATTAGTCTTCAGAGATGGCCGCTAATGGCATTCATTAAATAAAACAACCTCAATGGACGTTCTAATACTTTATTATAAATTAACTCTAAGCCGCTTTTCCGTTGAGCCGTCGCATTTTAAATATTTAATAAGTAACCAAGTCGTCACTATTTTAATTGTGTTAAGAATAAAATATGCATTTTAAGTAATGCCTTTACGAGGTATTCTAAAACCACTTCTAATTGACCCAAAAAAATTAATGTCATCAAAGATGTTCTATCTTTTACATATTGGAAATGGTATCCCAAGATACAGGCTTAGCTTAGTTTGTAGGTATAATAAAGATTTTTTTATTTGGTGTATTATTTTATTAAATATTTTTTACAAATATTCCCATGTTGGTCTCTAACTAAAAGTAATATGGCAACTGTGTTCCTTGCCTAACACGTGGTAAATCGGGTTTTGGGTATGTGGTTGTGTAGGCGACGGGCTGGCCGATTATAACTACTTTTTCACAGTTGTCCACCTAACCTAGCCCAGTTTTATTTATTGGCTGAATAGCACGTTAATATAATTGTTCGAATTGTGCTGGCTGTGAAATATTTTTATTTATTTTATTTTAAACGCATCTTTCTGTATAGGCATATTAATATTTATCTATGATCTGCTCAGTTCATTACCGTAAATTTATTCGTAGAGTAATAATATATTAAGGGCTGATTTTTCAACAGTGTGATAAAAGATTACAATCAAATAAATCACAATCACAATCTGGATGATTCAAAAATTACATTGCCTATTTCCTAAGTTAAATACCATATGACATCCGAAAATACCATATCAGTCGGTTAATTCATAACAGACCAATAAAAAAATCGGCCCTTAGTCATGTCACGGTACAATCATTACTAATTAATTACTAACCTGTACCAATTTTACATATTGATACGTAATGTTTCCTTAGACTATAAAACAAAATGTAATGTCAACATTCATCTTGGCATATATCAAGATTTTTATGCAGCTCACATTATTGGTATTTATTGCGGTGTGCTCCACAGAACGCTGTGAATTTAAATACTTCGTGTATATCCTCGCTTGGCTGCAAAATTGAATTCCCCTGCGTGGAGGTTGGAAGAAACGAAGATTTTATTCGAACTGCCTCGTCAGCACGGTATCGAGTTTATAAGTCGGGCTTGTTAGCTAAAGAGACACCGGTAATGTTCAATTTGATCATCGTTTACAGGCTAGCGTGGTGAACAATGATACTGTATAAAACAGTTTTCCCAGAGTTTTTTGCTTTTATAACTATGCAAAAACAAAACACTTAAGAAAAACCTGCCCTAAGAAGGCAGAATCTCATAATGGAAACGAGAAGCAAATTGTTGATCTAATAAATAGCCTTTAACAATCAATTTTGGCATAGAATACAATACAATCTAATTGCCTGCTGTTTATACTTGTAAAAATAACTAGACTGAAATAAGATTGTGTAACTATAGTATGTACCTGTGTTAAGACATAATTCCTCAGTGGCTGTCCATTGTAAAACTTTTACTTCATCAAATTCCGCTTATAAACCTACGGTTACAAGGAGTTTATTACAGTTATACTGTGGTACGTATTTAAAGTGCTGATGCACAAAGAAGGAAGCACAGCATCTTTAATTAGAACATAAATACCGGCCCTTTAGAGCGGCAGCCTGCATTGGTTTAGTGTCTTGTGTAAACTCCAATTTGTTCATATTTCCCTTGCAATTTAATTCTGTCAAGAGAACCGTAACTCGATACTGAACGTAAGGAAATGAAGTTTATTATATTCTATCCGGCATCTTGGTGGGTGTAATTAATTAAATATTGCATTAAATAACTCTCGTGTAAGTCATTTTATGTGTCGAGCTAGCCTTTTGTAACAACTTTTTCACAAGTTTTCCATCAAACCCAGCCGAGTTTTATTTTGGCTGAATGTGGTTAAGGGAGCTAGCTGCCCTTTTGACTCTGCCTACCCCTTCAGGGATTGCGGACGTGATGATATGTATGGATTTATTTTGCGATAATTGTTTTTATAAAATAGCAAAAATTCTAATGATAACGGCTTACGTTCTACGATACTTGGGGGACATTCGTTTACCACCTTAAATTACATAGTCATGCAATTTATTCTAAAATTTAGATGATATTTTATAAATAATCCTTAAACGAAATCTCGCTACCCTAAAACCGCCAGTTTACCTTTTTATTCAGGTCCTTTAGGAATGGGAAGTGCAGCCTTTCCATCCATGTGGATATGGAAACAGGACACAGGAAAGGAAGAATGCTTCATTCATGAATGGAATTTTTGATTTTCATTGCGCGATTTGAGATTAACACGACATAAAGGGTGGTTTAATTAAAATATAATTAAAATTTTGCCATCAATATTTTATCAGTTAAAAACCCATACCCGCTCAACCAGTCAAGTCTGCTTATACTAAAGTTAGCTCACTTGCTTATAGTCACTCATAAACAGATTTGGGAGAGAAGTTAGTAGCCCGACATTAATGAGTTATTCACGGTTGAAGTAGTGATTTTAGCTGAGTGGACGCGGTTTTCCGAGCTTAAATAGTTAAATTTATCGAGGTTCTCAATGGGTTATTAGAATTTAATGCTATTATACCCTGTGGAATAGTTAATATTCCTATGTTGGTCTGGGTCTTAAATATAATCCTACCAACTGTATTCCTCGCTTAAAATGTTTGTGAAAGGCGACTAATGTTGGATTGGGTATGTGACTGGGTATGTGATTACGTAGGCGACGAGCTAGCCACTTGTCAATATTTTCACAATTTTTCCTTTTACCCAACCCGGCCTAATTGTGGTTAAAAGAGCCCATTGCTTTTGGATTCTGCATACCCCTTCGGTGATTGCAGGGCTGATGGTATGTGTGTACGTAAAATTTTATATGAAATGTATGCATAATAAATGTTTAAAAATCAACACGACACTGATGACCGGGATAAAACAATAAAAAATGGACAATACATTCAAGTGTCTTTTACTTCCACTGAAAATTAAAAATGTTGACTAAAGAGGCAGTTTGATTCCGATCAGAGATACTGAGTATAAAATTCAGTTAAATTATTCGGAAACGAGATGCGAATGCGACTGAATGGATTAACTTGAATAAATATATTGTCGTAAATTCCCTCCGTATCCAAGATGCAATGCTATTTTTCTCTGTCTTACTACTTTAACTCTATTTACACTATTTGACTGACCCATTGGTCGAGTAGTCAGAAGCCACGAAACCAATATCCATAGTACAAGCATAAGCTTAGTTTGGAACTAGGGAATTGGTGTGTCAGTCTGGAGAATCTGGAATTTGGAGAATTTATTTTTGTCTTTCTAGCCTTGTATTGGCCTTGGCCTTATCTAGACGAAGGGAGACAAGGCTAGGATTTGGTTGGCGGATAGGTCCGCTTTGGTCATTTGGTTACGATTTGCGCAATCCAGGATAGATTGCGATATACCATCAGACGCCTTTTACGACGTGGTGGGCAAGGAACGCAGCTAGCATATTCTTTTTAAGTCGCAGACCAACATGGGATAAACAAACAACAAGAACTTGGTCTCTGTAATTGGCTGCCCTATCTTCATCTTTATGAAACATACCATGGTACTAATAAGCTTGAATAGTAATTGTATTATTGCAAATGTGGAAATCGACATGCCCTTAGTAAGCCAATATGTACTCAAGCGCTAATCAAAGGCCAAGTTCACTCATAACTAGTAAAGTGATTCGATGTTATCTCTTAAGTAGTAGGTCTAACGCCTACTCGCGTATGTCTATTTTATATTTAGGTATGTACATACATATAGTATCAAACGAAGATATACATTAAGCAGTCTTCAATGCGTCGTTGGGCTTGAGGCGAGGCCCATGAGCCAAATAACTAAGTTTGTCGTGACCATTAATTATTTTTATGACGCAATCCTCTCTATCATACCTTTTTGGTAATGTGCCACTATGTCTCAGCGAAGTCGTAACTTTATTCGTATGGATAAGCACAACACCCCTCATGTTACTTAGTACTTTGATACGCGGGGGGTTGGGAGATTTTGTTGTTGCTTACTTGTATCATGTTACTTTGCAATTAGAGATTTATTTTCAGCCATTTCAGTTGCAGTTCGTTTTTGGTTTCTTAAGCGTATAATATATTTTCTAAGGTAAGTTCTTAGTAAGTATATTTTTTTAAAAATCGAAACATTTGAAAAGCAATTAAAACCTATGATAATGACTGTTCACTACCTTGATTCTATTACTTAAAAAATATAAAAAATCAAACTAAGTATTTCAAAGTTGTGCCGTACAACATAACAAGTAATGCCTTTCGGAAGTTGGGCAAAAAGTTGAGTTAAATATAAAGTCAAGTCAAGTCCTTAAAATTTTCCAGAGTGGGTCGAGCCTCTCCCTCAGGTTGTGTTCCATTGTTTAAAAGCCTAGCGCCGGACTTTTGAATGGAACAACAAATAGAACGTTTCTTTACGCAACACGCGTTCGTAACAGGCTGTCGCTAAAGAACAAAACTACGCCATTGTACGGTGTTATAATAGTAAATGTACAAAATACAGTGAGCGGAAATGAGTAACATTATAACTAATTATAAAAATTTTGTAACGCTAGCAAAAAGTTTAAAAAGTTTCCGTAATTCAATAAATACTTGTAGGCTATTTAAATTCGAAACAAAACATATAAATATGCTCCGTATTTTACACCTTAACCCTGAAACCGGACATTCTCCGTGAGAGCTAACAGATGATTCATTGATTCCGTTGATAATTAGTTGATAATTAGATTCAGCTGCATGTCTTCGTTATGGGTTACACGGTCTTAAATATTTTGATTATCGTCATATTTAATCATAAAAACATTAAGGAAATTTAAGCTATCTTCTAATAAAATAAGAAAGAAAGCCAGATATGCAAAATAGATTTTGTTATCAAAATAATTTAAATGAATAAGTTTTATATTAAATCGTGGTACTAATACCTGCTGTATAAATATATAAATAGTAAAGCGCTGCCTCATACAAAAAAGGCTTCGATTAAGAGCCCCTTTATTTTATATTGCAGTATTTGGAGTTAGATCGCTTAAACGGGCGTTTTTAGGAAAAAGACGAGCCCTCCCATGCGCATTTATATTCCTGAACAATATCTAATCTAAATAAATGGAGCGTCACGACCGCAGTGAAATATTAGAATATAGTTTATGGCCCCGGCCACAGTAACTCCTCCCTATCTTTGAGTTCGATTTACTGAAGACTTAGGTGATATCAATAAATATCCAATTCTTTATGCAGGATGAACATGCGGGGTGAACATTAAAAACTTTTAC
Source organism: Glyphodes perspectalis (assembly GCA_951394215.1). Taxonomy (NCBI): domain Eukaryota; kingdom Metazoa; phylum Arthropoda; class Insecta; order Lepidoptera; family Crambidae; genus Glyphodes; species Glyphodes perspectalis. The sequence goes on from OX596199.1 coordinate 12,910,266, forward strand.
GGTTTATGCCATTTGGCTGGGTACAGAATATCAGGACATGCGTTGAGTGTTTGTGGATATATCTGGTTAGAAAATTCATACTTATGGAAACCCAATTAATAAAATGATTTAACTTATTTGAAATGAAACATTTTACATATCTAATTCATCGCCAGCCATCCCATATTGAATAGAAGTATTTTTGTGCAATTGCAACGAATTCAAATGTGCTGACGGCGAAGATGATGTTTGACTGTGACAGGAAATTGTCCAGCAGGGCGCTACTAAGAACATATTTGTTATTTACCAAAGATACGCGTTTCTTTACGTAATTCCTGCAGTAAAACTTTGATGAAACATTAAAGCGATACTATCTTTTTACGTTAAAAGAAGTTTCTGAGCGTCCATTTTCGTAAGATATTAGCTTGGCGACAAAGTAAATCTGCGGATAAGTAAACCGTTGCAAAAGCTATCTAGGTCGATAGTTACTTACCGTGCCCTACAAAACGTTCTAGTAGTAATGACTGGCTAGAGTTGAGACTACATTGTATTTTAATTTGTCGAAGGCACGGCCCGCGGGGCTTCATTCGGCGCCATTTCATTCGAGAAACCCGCCTTTATCGAGGTATTATTAAGTCCTGATAAGTCTGTCCGACCGTTTGCTTCATCCTCATTTTCTATGGTACAAGTCACACGTAAATAATAGTTACAAAATTACCATTTAATACAAAAGATATAAAAAATCCCAACTTACATACATACCATCACGCCCGTAATTTCGGAAGATGTAGCCAGAGTCCAAAAATCAATAAGCTCCTTAAATCACATTCAACCAAAATTAAATTGAGTTGAGGTAGATTAAAGGTTGTGAAAACAGTGAGTGATAAGTACTTAGTTAGCTCTATGCCCCACCATCACAAACCCAACTCCATGATACTCCATTAGTCGCCTTTTACGACAAGCTGCCTGTGCCTATATGGTAAAACTTAGTAAAAGTGTTTTTCTATTGGTGCCACTTGAAATCATTTGTAAGTAATTTGGAAGAAGGTGATTCCGGTACTTTCGGAGGGAATGTTGAGACTGAATCTCTAATGAGTAATAAGATTTCCTGAAGACATATCCTAATCACAGATGATGTTTTAAACATTTGTTAACTCATTTTATTCAAAATGTATAGAGAACCATGAATATTATATTACTTATATTTTATTATATAATATAATGTAATAATATTATACTTTTATTATAAAATAATGCTAATTAAGCGTATTCGTAATCTCTCAATGCTTGGACCACACCGTTATCAAGCTGGACACGGTACCAAGTAGCTATTTCCACATTCACTTATTGTTGCCGTTGTCTCTGAAACCGTTATCGTTAAGAAGGTAAGGTTTTATTAAAATACTTATTAGGATTTACCTAAGGGCCCGAGGATCCCTTTGAGATTATGTAGATGATATTACACTATTACTTCTTTCGGTTCCTTGTTCTTCCGCAATATTTACAGAAATGTTTTTATCATGGATCCTAGTTTACATAGTGATTTCAATTCAAGATTAAATATACGAATATCAAAGAAAAGAAAAATACCTGCAAATAGACGTCAGAAGTAACAATTGATGTATTTTATTTTAATTGGTGGATTTCTGTCTGTCTTTAAATATACATACATATAACATCACGCGCATAATCCCCGAAGGGGTAGGCAGAGTCAAAGGGGCAGCAGGACCCTTTAACCAGATTCAGCCAAAAATAAAACTGGGCTGGGTTAGATGGAAAATTGTAAAAAAAATACTTATAATATATGTCACATAAAGGACCTAGCATAACAATATGATATGTAGTACAAGTACTAGTAGTTGAGTTATAGTCCGTTTCACGTAAAATGAATTCCGCGATATGTGACAATCCTCTTTTTTATACATCGTACTTTCTACGAATCAAAATATTCAGTCTCAAATTAACTTTACATGCTAATATTATTGTAAAAAATAAATAATAATCTTCGTTTATTAATGTAAATACGATTTATCAAATTTCTTCTTAAATTTATTAATACTTTAAATATAGAACAAATATCGTATGAATTGAATACTTCGGGAATCGGAAAGTTTACTCATAGATATTCACGTCATATGATTAATCGATATGACCGGGCGTATAATTACAACAAAGAAGTGTGACATATCTTGAAATAATTTTCATTTACTTGTGAACTTTTTATCGAATTGCAAAAAAAATTACGTCAAATTCAAAGTGTCTTAGGTGAAATGGACTATAGTTTTGACTTAGATAGGAAACAAGCAGGCTACGACCTGCTAGCGTTGTAGGCGCGGGCAATCTACTGAATTTATACTTTGGTACATTGAACACCAAACAAACGGTAAGTATATTGGATCCGTCCCAATTCAATTAGTATACAAGGCTTTAAAATCTCGTTCTAGTAAAAAATCTTGCGGTGTTCTAGCTTTTCTAATAAAATGATGTTTTCGTTGACATGCCATAGATACCTCCTACAGTTTCGATCAGTCCAGTCTGCGTTGTTATCACCTGTCAGAATTAACACAGGTGAACTGATAACGGAAAATAAAGTTTCAGCTTCACTATTGTTTTATTGAAATGTTAAACGTGTTCAATTTAATAATTCACGTGCTGACAACGTTCCGTTTAAAAGCAAAACACCGGCGCTTAGAAGCGGCGACTTCGCGGTTAAACTATTTTCTTTAAATGCTGTTTATTTGGATTTACTGCTATCGTTAAACGAATCGTGAAAATTGCGATTCCGAAACGAAACGAACGCGATCGATGCAGCCGCAGCGTCTCGCACGCACACGCGCGGCGCTCTGCGATCGGGATTCCCGACATGACGAATGACACTCCTCTAAATTGCTACTCCTGTAATTGCTTTGAGAGAAATGGCCCCAGGGCCGGCTTACATTTTAAATTCAATGTTATAGGGAGTAATCGTGCTAAAATGAATGTAGAAGTTTGGCGGTAATATGTATGAACTATTGCAGGTCAATCGTGCAGTAAAAGGTAAAAGGTTTTTATTGGCATATAAATAAATAAGCTTTACATGTACCTCAGAGGTTTTTCTTATTGAAAAATGTAGTATCACGATTACAGCATTAAGTAGATATATATTACTGTATTATATTTTTAATTAATTCGTAACTGTTTCGTCAAATGAGGCAACATTCTTGGTGCTTCAGGTTAGGTACTAAAGATAGATTTTTGAGAAATCTGTGTTTATCTTATAATACATATTTTTTGTTATTCGTACCGCCGTACTAACGTATATTGGTACTGCTCTTGGCATTATAATCAATGGATATAAGGATAACGTTGTGAAGCCATGTTCGTTGTTTGCCCACTGATCGACCGTTGCGTCATCATTGCAGTGGCAGAATTAGGAGCCCGTGCGATCGCGATCCCAACATGACGAATGGCACCGCTCTAAATTGCCACTCCCGTAATTGCGATTGTCTGAAATGTCTTAACGCACGCCCGTGTAATATAATTTCCAAAGTGTGCTAATGTTATGTTTATGTACCTAAAGATAACGAGAATTAGGTTGTAATTTTTTTTTTTTATGTTATTGCGGGCAGACGAGCAGACAGTTCACCTGATTTAATTCTTCTAATGAACGAAGAGAAATATCCATCTATAGTACTGGCTATAGTCGTAGTATTCTAACTATTGGTACTAATCAAGAAGTGAAAAAAATATTTTCTTACACTTTAGTTGTCAAATTAAGTGTCATCTTGCCATAACATAAGTTCGTCTTCTTCATTCGTATCAGTCCACTTCTAAACAATTTGGATATTGTTTAAAAATATTGGCCAACATATTTTAAAGGGCTAATATTTTTAAACAATATCCAAAGTATACGTACGAGTTTTATGACCAATTGGTCATAAAACTCGTACGTATACTTAATAACTCAAACACAAATTTAGAAAGACGGCGAAAACCGTCTCTGGTTTAAATGGTATTGGTGGACTTTACAATTACAGCGAATAGATATGTGGCAAGTATAAGGCAGTAAGTAAGTATATACAATAAAAATAAAATTACATACTCATGCAGCTTATTGCGGTTTTTTATTTGTTACAGCCATCCGAACAAATGCAGTGTTCAATCCATAAGTAAATATAATATTGTAACATGGGTACAGCTTTCAGCAAATCCCTAAAGATTTCATAACTCTTCGGTAATTTGGCCATTGTTTGCGTGTTAACATTTTATTTGATTTCCTAATGCATTATCCATTGTTAATAAATAAATTAAGTAATATTACTAACAAAAGAACAATCCAGTCAGGAGCAGGAACAATATATGATTTTGTTGTTGTTTCATTTTGAAAAAATATAGGCTGTGCAGGTAACGTGAAACTGTACATTACCGTTCATAGCGAGCGGAGTGTTGCTCTTAAATTTCACTCCGCCAGGAACATGTGTGTAAAACTGGAAACGAAAATTAAATAGAATCGCTTAAAACAGAACGTTTAGTCAGCTTAACGATCTGAAACATTGTACCCAATCTGCGAAGTTTATTTAACTTGCAAACCGCTATTGCTAAGCGATTCGTGACAAACCTGCCTAGCCCTGGTCGGCTCTTCTCTGCAGCTTTTGCTTCGTTTTTTTAAATGGATATAAGCACGTACGTACTTTTTGATGCATGAAATTGTTATTACAGTAACTCATTAGGAAAATAAAGAGAGTGAGTAGAGAGTACCTAAACTACTAATATATCTCTTTTATCTATGATGCCAAACCACGTTGGACCATAGTTAGTTAAAAAATGAAAATACAAACTTAACAATGACTGACGAATTAAATTAAATATACCTAAACTTTGTGGTCTAGTAATGTTGTATCAACGGACATCGTATTGTAACGCCAGTCGATTTCATGGCGTTATTAATCACAGTCCTGAATGTGGTTGCTCTTATTTGCTTGGGAATATAATAAATTCCACTCACGTGCTCTTATACAAAAATCACCTGTTTTTTATAGTTCATGAACACAGCAATCACTTTTTGCGGAGCAACATTCTGCAGTTTTTGCGACTATTTGTTAAATGACGTCAATATCAACCTTAGTTTAACATGGTAATGCACAAAAATAACGATAAACAAAATTTTTATTTCTAACATTTGTGAACGTTGCTTCATTATCTAACCGTAACTCTATATTACAATAAGGCATACAAAATGTATACGAGAGAAAAATCCAAACTCGGCACAGGTGCGTTTCGTTATTCATTGAAACGTAATATAAAAATACACAATCGGTAAAAACGACTTCCCCCCTTTATCAGTACCATAAGCACGTGTTTATTTTACTTAATGCCTAATTCAGCTCTTAGGTACACCAAAAGCCACGATTGTCCTTACACACGGCAGAAATAAGAAACTTCGCACTATATAATCTAGGCTTATTGAAAACTAATTAGTCGTACTTATTATGTTAAATCTACGTGCAGTTTCAAACGAGTATAATTTTATTATTTCGTTACGTTACTAAAATAATAAATAATATTTGAATTCTTTAATATAATATAGCATCCATAGCATTATGAATACAAAATATTTTAATTGTTATAATACAAGTTGTAAAGTTGATCCATCTTGTACTTTCTACTTTCCGGGGCGGTTTAGGGATCCGCTACCGGACGCATCCCCCGGTGGTAGATAGGGGAACGCCCCCCAGATATGGGGGGTACCGCCTTGGCCGGCGCGTATCAAAACCCTTAAGGGAGAGGGTGCCCACGTGCTCTCGTCGTGCGCCTCGTCGTGGGACGGCAGGCTTGGCCTGCGGCCGCGTTGTTAACGGCGCCCAGCGAGGGGTGCAGTTGTGCGCCCATTTTTGAGCTAGTTGTGTCAGGTGCTCTCGTAGCGTGCGATGGCGGAGTATCTCCGCGGCGCGGCGGGCCCACTAGCTGCAGTGTTGCGGTTAGTGGGTAGACTTTGGTCACCGTCGGGCAAGCTGCCCACTGGTCGGATGTCGTGGTAACTTCTCGCGGTTCATCGAGTGAGTAGTGCCTTGCCTTAACCGGTAGGGCCAAGTGGATATAACCACCATAAAAAATCCCCCAAGGTCCGGTGCTGTGGGTAATCGTGGCACCGGCGCCTCCGTAGTAGGACGTCGGCTGGATTAGGGTCTGCAACCTAGCGGTCCAACTGAAGGAACACGGCTTGCTCCTGGGCAAGTGGCTCTGCCCAGGTGGACCTTTTATTCCGCACTACGTGTGGGAACGGCTATGGAATCCTTAAACTTAAAACAAAAAACAAAACTTGATGTCGGTAGGGAGAATGATCAGTCAGGTTGCAAGCAACCAATAGCCGCCTGCAATCTGAACTGAATGATTTAAAAAAAGAGGTCGCGGATGTTCGGGCCTCTATCACAAAGGGTAGCAAAACACGCCAAGCACTGTTTTATCTATCTCCAGCGGTGTTGAAAGGTCCAATTCACAGGGTAGCCCCACAGATTTGGAGGCCATACTTCATAAGTTCCGGACGGAGAAGAGGGCCTTCACGAAAGTCCTCTTCGAAGGCACTGAAGATCTACTGAACCCGGAAAAGCGCATCCACCCTCCACTTGCGGCGGATCGCAAAAATGAGCCGGTCTTCGTCGTAGAAGGGTTGAGGGAGCCTTTCAAGGTCCCCAAACTGCCAAAATCACGGGGGGAAAAGGCGCCCAAACAGTTGGGAGCGTCGGTCCTAATGTCGACTCCAAGACCATCGACATCTAACGAGCCAACTCCAGTGGCCCCACACACGGAAGACCCCCTTCTACCATCCACCAACCCTGCCAATGAGGGGTGGTCAACAGCCGTGCGGAAAGGAAAGGGCAAGGGCAAGAAATCCTCTGCCTCTGCCCCTACTCCGGCGAAGTTGACGAACCGTGGCCCGTTCACCAGTGTTGCGGATAAAAGGGCCTCCAAGCCTGAATTAGTTGCAAAAGCCGCAGCCCCTGGGGCCAAGAAGGCCCCCAAGAAAAATTTTGTCCCCCCCAAAAACCGCCGCAGTGATTGTAACCATCACTGGGGAAGCTTAGCAACAAGGAGAGACCTATGAGTCGGTAAAAAAGCTGTCTGCGCAAAGCCGTAACCTCCATGGATACGACCGAACTCGGCCCTGCCCGATGTCGAGCGACACAGACCGGTGCCCGAAAGATTGAGTTTCCTGATGCCAAGAGTGCGGAGCTTGCCGACAGTTCGCTGCAAAATTGAAGGCAGCATTACCTGATGGAGTGAAGGTGTCAAGGCCACAGAAATGTGTGAGCCTAATAATATCAGAATTGGACGACTCTGTCACAAAGAAAGAAGTCGTCCAGAAAGTGGCGGAAATTAGCAACTGCAGTCCAGCGGACGTCACGTCTGAATGCTCGAGGGCCTCAACCAAGGTCCGTGAGGGCCACCGTACCGGGCTGCGTGCAACCAGCTGCGCCCATTAGGTGAGGGAGGTAGTTACGTGAGGGGGGCCTCACGGAGGTCCTCGAGCCGACCCTGTTGGGGAAGTGGTAAGGGTTTCTTTTCCCCGTCAGGTCCACTTCCTTCTCTCCTCCACCCATGAACCCTCCACAGGATCTGTCCACCAGTGAGGAAATCATCTCAGCGGTTTCTCCGGTTGAATTTCGCACAGCGGCACTCTGCCTCCGTGCAAAAAAGACGGCGCCGGGCCCGGATGGGGTCCCAGCAAAAGTCGTGGCGCTCTCCGCCTCACAAATGGAACCTATTTGACAATTGTTTCGCGTCAGGTAGGTTTCCGGAACCCTGGAAGGAGGGCCATCTTGTTCTCCTGCGCAAGGAAGGTCATCCGGCGGACTCACCAACAGCTTACCGACCAATAGTCATATTGGACGAGGTCGGTAAGCTATTCGAACGAATAATCGCCTCCCGCATAAATCCCCACCTGCGGGAAATAGGGCCGGACCTCTCCGAGGCCCTCACCACCCTGCCCCCGGGTAGGGTGAAGGTGCGTAACGCATTTCCACGCGACAAAAAAAAGGATAAAGGATTATTTTCATATGGGCGTGATGATATGTAGGTAGGTATGTATGTATGAAGGATCCTTTAAATTACATAACAAAATTGCCTAATTCAGGTTAACATAGTTAGGTACCTACCTATCCAAAATGTTGATATTAAACAGTCAATATATTGTATATTTAGGATTATATCTAATACTCGTGGCGTCTCGAGTTTAACAAACTGTATATTATAGTACCTGCCAAGTAAAACACATAGATTATAATAATTCTACGGGCTGTGTCTACGTTAACAGTAATTAACACAAATGGTCTTGAGGGTCACACAATTAACTGATGATTAGAAACTTGGCCGTTCCTCTGTGTACCGAATCTTTATTTATGGGACAAGTATAATAAATAAATATCTTGCTAGATAATTTCTGAAATTTCCTTAAGCGATTTCCCTTAGCTTCATTACGAAATTAGTTGCCATCTTAACACTAGAATGGCGACTAATATGATGATACTGATATGATAAAATAACATATCCACATCTGTAATACGTAAAAAGTACAGTTTTGTTAACATATCAAAATTACATAAAATGATTAATTTCATTTAAAAAGTAGCGGTGGTAGTTCAATGGTAACGGTTATTCCCAGTCGCCCCCACTGGCATCGCCCCCACTGGGGGCAACTGGGAATTCGTAAAAAAATATATCCCAGTTGCCGCCTAAGTCTCTTTTGAGGGGGCAACTGGGAGTATAATTTTTAAATTTAGAAACGTCCCAGTCTCCCCCACTTGAGACGATGTAAAGTAAAACTAGATATTATTTCATAATGTTGCTAGAAGTCAAGTGAAAAATGTAACAATTGATTAAATATTGAATAAAGTGTTTCTGAATGCCTCGTGGAAAAAATAATGTCTTATGGAATAAATAAAAAATCCAATCTACGCATATCGTGACAGTATTACGGAGTATGTACTATTAGTATTTTTGTGTAAAATTAAGCAATATAATAATGTTCAATCAATAAAATCATTTACATAATTTTCATAGGTAACTATTTAAAATTTACTAACTACCTCACTCTTATTGTAAGGTAAAATGTTTATGAGAGTTTATTTATAGATTTTATTGATTTCTAAATAAAACATTATAGAACAAGTTTGTTTTATTTTACACAACAATACTAATACCTCGTGATAATGTCATGATAAACTTAGATTTTATTTTTTATTTATTCCATAAGACATTATTTTTTCCACGAGGCATTCAGAAACACTTTATTCAATATTAAATCAATTGTTACATTTTTCACTTGACTTCTAGCAACATTATGAAATAATATCTAGTTTTACTTTACAGCGTCTCAAGTGGGGGAGACTGGGACGTTTCAAAATTTAAAAATTAAACTCCCAGTTGCCCCTTCAAAAGAGGCTTAGGGGGCAACTGGGACATATTTTTTTACGAATTACCAGTTGCCCCCAGTGGGGGCGATGCCGGTGGGGGCGACTGGGAATAACCCAATGGTAAGGACACGGACCTCATACCCGTGAGTGCAAATACGGGCCCGTACCTACTTGTGGATTTCAAATCTCAGTACGGAATTATGCCACTTGTTCGACGGTGAGGGAAAACATCGTGATGGGTTTCCACATCTAAAATAACTATGGAAGTGTGACCATGATCCAATTTGGATTACGGGGGTCAGATTGGCAGTCGCTTTAATGTAATTTCCAGACTTGCCAAATTCTGGATCAGGATCTAAGCGGACACCTACCAAGCACGGGACTTATCATAAAGAAGACGATGATTCATTTCAATTCAAATACGTAGCGTGATATACGGATTCTATCAGCATTTCCGTATTTTGACCAATTATTGACATTCGGAATCATAAATAATAATTTACTGAATGAATCGCTGCAATATCGCTGTTTTTGTTAAAATAATTTCTGTGGGATTGGTATCATTTTTTATTCTTGTTTTAACATATTTAATTTTTATTAACCCAGTTTTGTTTTAGCTCACTCTGCCTACCCCTTCGGGGATTAGGGGCGTGATGTTATGTTATGTTTGATGTTATTTTAAAATTAATTTTGACTTTGCAAATTGGCCATGCCTTTCTCCTTTTCTTTAAATGGGATTAAATTTTAAAAAATAATGAAAATAGTTTTTTGTCTAATTGTATTTAAAGTGATATAACAGTTCGTTCGGAGCACTCAGTACACGACTCGCACTGGTTTTTATTACCAGGTATAGCGAAAATCGATGTTTAAATTATTACATAAGTTTATTGTGTTTTAGAAGACACAGTGTAGACTGAAAGTACTTTACAATACTATCCTGGCAGTCGTCTTAAAAATATCAACTTCCTAACTAACTTCCAAATTTTAAACATGTACGAGTAGGTATCTTGTGGAAACAATGCCTCACAAAATAAGACGATAAAGTTAAATTGAAACGAGTTTAAAGTAAATTTTCTACGAACAAATAATGTTCCCTTACAAAATATACTTTTCAAATATAAATAATCTTCGTTTGGTCGACCGGGAACCGGGCGGGCGGGGGCCGAGGACCCTCTTACTCCATCGCGTTTATATGTTAATTCTGGACGTTTTATTGTTTTCACAGCATCAGTGCGGAAAATAACGTTGAATGCTGAAGTGAAATCCGTGATTTTGAGAGTGACAGAATTTGGAAAACATTTTAGACCTCTTAGCGTAATATAATCATAATTATGAATGTTTTTAGTTTAGGGAACTGATTTATTAGTTAAACATATTCATACTTTACATACAATACAGTACTAGCAGCGCCCCGCAGTTTAAGCCGCGTAGTTCCCGTTCCTATAGGAATATGAGGATAAAATTCTACTTCCGGATAATGTAGCTTTCTAATGGTGAAATAATTTTTGAAATAGGCACAGTAGTTTTTGAGTTTATTCTTTACAAACATACATACACACAAAAATACAAATCTTTCCTCTTTATAATATTAGTACAGATAACCGTATATCAAGTACAACTTAACGCAATAAATACGTACCTAAAGGTTATCTCAAAATATTAACTATATAATAGGTAAGTACTTCAAAGCTAGCAAGCAAAAACGTAAACTTTTATTAGTTCATAGAATAGTTTACATACATTAAGGATAATAATTAAGTTTGAATATGCTGGAACTTAACGTTTTTAAATTTTTACCGGGTACACATTTTATAATAGTAGGGACCTCATAAACAACGTGTTATCTAATTACGAATACTACGGCTTAAATACAAGAGGGTCAATATAATAGTTATTTTATAATGAAAATAAACTAAACCTACATATATATTAAAACACGTTGTTAACAGTAATATTGTTAAAAACCAAGATAAAACCACAGTCTTATAACATGCTTCGTGTAATTATTTGATAAAACTACCATTAATTTACCTCACTCAAACGCATAAACGATTGGCCAAAATAAAACAGTGTCCAAATTAAAAAGAAAAAGCTATCAACAATTTCTCTATTTAAACGATGAAGCGACGTGGAAATAAAAAGTTTAATGTCTTTTCTACAGTTTTGCCGTTCTACTTTCCGCAACGTTTTCCCGCTAATCTATCGTAAACGATTTGGCTTCATTTTAATACAGCATAATTTGTACTAACGAGTTTGATACTAAAGTTCACGTTGAAAAAATCAAGATTTTACGCCAGATTATTTTTCTAGGTGTTTTGTTTATTCACATTTGTTTTTTATTTAATACATTTTATTGTACAGACGACAGCACATCAGGCTATACATTTTTGTTGCGAAACAGCCCTTATCACAACGATATAAGACTCCGCAGTGTTTAGCCTGAAGTGCTGTCGTGTGTACTTCAAAATACCAGGAACACCCAATTACTTTTTCCCAGTTTTGGAATAACAAAAAAGTGTCAGATTATAAACAAATCTCTAAGCGGAAGAAATAAAAGGGCGTAGGTTTTGGGGAAGTAGAAGAAAGCTACATATTAAATTGTAGCAATTTTTTATTTGAACAATGAAAGAATTATACAGTTGTCAATGATTTATTGTATGCAAATGAATACTTATTTAAATACCTAAAAAATAATGTAGTTCATTGTTTTCTTGGCATACTATATGTATCTATATAAATAATTATATATATACTAGCTGTGCCAGCGGTGTCACCCGCGTTTATGGTTAATATTATAAAGACTATTTCCGTCATACATGATTTCTATGTAACTTTAACCATTAAGGCTGCACATGCGACGGAAGCTTAAAAAATGGAGTAACTTCTCCCGATTCCCAACATTTCCCTTCACTACTCTGCTCCTATTGATTGTGGCGTGATGAAAAGTATACTATAACCTGCCCAGGAGTATGAAGAATAATTGTACCAAGTTTCGTTAAAATCCGTCGAGTAGTTTTTGTTTCTATAAGGAACATACAGACAGACAGACAGACAAAAATTTTACTGATTGCATTTTTGGCATCAGTATCGATCACTAATCACCCCCTGATAGTTATTTTGAAAATATGTTTCATGTACAGAATTGACCTCTCTACAGATTTATTATAAGTATAGATACATATCATCACGCCCGTAATTCCAGAAGGGGTGTGCAAAGCAATGGGATAGCAAAGCCCCTTTAAATAAATTTAGTCTAAAATAAAACAGGGCTGGGTTAGATGGAAATTTGTGAAAAGGTAGTGACAAGTGGCTAGCTCATGGCTTACACAATCTCATTAGTCACCTATACCTACGATATGCTAGGCAAGTAATACAGTTGGCACATTCTTTTTAAGTCCCAGACCAACATGGGACAACGTGTCTATTTATATTTGTATTAGAATTTGTTATAAATCTTTATTGTAGCATAAATAAATCAAATATCAATAAAGTTACATAAACATAACATCAACAATTTATTTATAAGTATATTATTTAATAAGTATGGCTACGCATTATTAAATGGAATTCAGCTTTGAATTGGAACATAAAGAAGGTTTTATTAATTTGTTTTTCCTTTTTTGGTATCAACTTAAGTACCTAATTATAGTTACTATGTTTTGTCAGTCTATAAATATGATAAATAGTTTTTTTTCTTGCTATTCTTGATTTTCTTATTTAAATGTTAAAAACAAAAACATAAGGCATGACTGTTGGCAAAATCCCAATCCAGTGACGGATAAACCAACAAATATCAAAATAATATACCTTTTTGTGCATAAGCATTCGTAAAGTCGTGGCTGTAAGTCAGGCACCGATTAATGGACACCTACACTTGGCTTATATTTTGATACACATATCTATAATGCTTAAACGTGTTTTATGTAGGATGCGAGATGTGCTATAAACAAGTTTACGAGCTTTGTACGACTAAATATGACGATTCCAAGGAGCACGTAGGTACAAGTCGTAAGTTCATAAAGACGTAGTCTCCATTAAAAAGTTGTCAAAATTATCCCACAGGGACAACAGACATTTCGGTTAGTTAATACTCAAGGATATAGTCTAGAAACAGCAATATAAATTAAAATAGTTGACTCGGCAATCACACACATTAAACGGAAAAAGAGTTTGTTTTTTTAATAATATTTTCTTTTAGATATAGGTATTTAATTAATTAATACTTTGAGTTTGTAGATAATAACGACGCTAGAATAGTTTATTGTCAATTAATGTCCGACCGAAACCGAAGCCGAATTTCGGCAACGGAAACCGAAAGCGAAACAGAAACTTCCTTCCAAGGATCATGTTTTGAGGGAAAAATAGAGAAAATTGTTTAGTATGAAAACCAACCGCGTATTATCATATGAATCGGTATAAGAAATCATCCTTCTAGTGTTATATCCCGTGTTTTGTCAAGGTCCGCTTAGATCATGTTCATGATCCAGGATTTATCGAGTCTGGTAATTACATTGTAGTGACTGCCGATCTGACCTTAGGCCGTAACCTAGAGATAGAGGAACCAGACAATTTTTGGACCCTGGTTACACATCCATAGCTGTTGGAATGTGCTAGTTTCATCATGATGTTTCCCTAACCGCCGAGCTAGTAGTATAAATACGTATGTAGATTTAATAAATCCATTTAAAATTAAAAAAATAAATTAGAGGTATGTGCCCGAGTTTGAACCCGCACTCCTCAGTTCAGAGACGCTTGTCCTTACCATTGAGCTCTCATCGATCAATCGATCGATCGGTTTAAGGAAATCTTTAGATAATGTTAATATTTTAATTTATTGGTCCCATGTTGGTCTGGGACTTTAAAAAAATATGCCAACTGTGGTTCTTACCTAGCATATCGTAAAAAGCGACCAATGGTGTGTCGGGTTTTAGGTGATTGTGTAGGCGACAAGCTAGCCACTTGTCACTACATTTTCTCAATTTTTCATCAAATCTAGCCCAGTTTTATTTTTGTCTGTATGTGGTTAAATGGGCCTACGGTCCCCTTTGACTCTGCCTAGCCCGAGGATTATGGTTATGTTATGTTTGTATTTGTTTCAACTTCAAATTATTGTTGTCTTTCAGTTCAAGTAACATTAAACCTTATTAAGACATGGGAAGTTTTTCTTAGTCAGCTTACCTATAGCGTTTATAAACGATTGTAAATCAATGCACTATTTTCATGCAAATAAAACGATCCCATCACCAGTCACCATAGAACGTAACTGTATTTTATACGCAAATCGATAATCACTTATCTTATAAAAACTGTTGCTTAGATGGCCTTTTAATCAGATTTTTATGTAATTAATAAGTTAAATAATATTATTTAGTAAACATATTTTTAATATCACGCATAGGTACTGAAATTAATTTATTCGTAATCTGAAACAATTACGTTCTATTGTGTCAAAATGTCTTCGCGAGAACACCTGAATGCAGTTTTGGTTTCGGTCGTAGTTTCGGCAGGTTTGCCGAAACTCAACCGAACATTCGGTGGGACACTATTGTCAAAACACAACAATAACGGATCTATCCAATTTGGTGCGGGTACAATCACTTTTATTTATGAAATGCCTCTTTTCGGCCGACGGGAATTATAAATCCTTTTGTTTTCAATCTATTACTGCGTACTTTGTCTATTGGCAAAGTCCAGAGATTTTTTAAATGTTTACAATATTATTCAGTCCAATGATAATCTATACTTATCAGTGAAAATCTGTAGAGAGGTCAATTCTGTACATGAAATATATTTTCAAAATAACTATCAGGGGGTGATTAGTGATCGATACTGATGCCAAAAATGCAATCAGTAAAATTTTTGTCTGTCTGTCTGTCTGTCTGTCTGTATGTTCCTTATAGAAACAAAAACTTCTCGACGGATTTTAACGAAACTTGGTACAATTATTCTTCATACTCCTGGGCAGGTTATAGTATACTTTTCATCACGCTATAATCAATAGGAGCAGAGTAGTGAAGGGAAATGTTGGGAAAACGGGAGAAGTTACTCCATTTTTTAAGCTTCCGTCGCGTCTGCAGCCTTAATGGTTAAAGTTACATAGAAATCATGTATGACGGAAATAGTCTTTATAATATTTATACATAAACGCGGGTGACACCGTTGGCACAGCTAGTAACTAATAAAACAATTATATTATTACTTAAAATAAACTTTATGGTGTGTAAACCACTAAAATTCCATTTTATTTTTATTTAAGAGGCGACAAACAGGCTATCGTGCAACGGTAAATGCTTGCAGTTCGCTGCAAGCAATTTTTATCAAATTTCTTTCTTTTACCGGACTTTGAAGGTATTGGGCCTCCGGCACTCTCACTCACCGAAACACAGCACCACAGGTGCTGCTATTGTACGCCGACTTTCTGTGAGAGGGTGTTACCGTCCCGGTCGACTGACTGCTTACATAGCTACCGGTAAATGGTAACTTACCTTGTTTTGTGTTGTCCTCTACAAATCGGATAACTCCATAAAAACAGCTAGAGACTGACAACCAGTTTTATTAATTTTGATGGCTACAATATTGCGAAATCCAATAATAATAGCTCGCGTTGTTTTCTCAAACACGAATGTATCATTTGTTAACATCATCATTGATTATTACTATAATTAACTCTGGGATTTTAGTAAGATCGCCATGAAGTATGCTCGATTCGGCTTTTTTACTTAGATAATAATTAAATTACCACCAAAATGAGGGCTACACGACTTACATGTTGATCTGACAGAATAGGAACATTATTTTGTAAAATAACCTGAACAAAGGACAATATTCACTTCCTAACCCAATATTAATAAGTACTTAATTTTATCACGAATTTGTTGATAAATAGTATTTATTTGTCATTGATAACAATATATTATATCAATACATAATTAAGATATATTAAGAAATAAAATATTTGCTACAATGTTTGTTTAACCACATTGAAATTGTGTTGAGTTCGGAAGACAAATTAAGGACTAAAGTCATTAGAGTGGGGTTTTAAGTCATTCCTTGCTTGTGGGTTAAGTATCAGCCTTGAGTATCTCTAGCTGGAAGTCTTTATTCGCCAGGGTTGTCAAAAGTATAACTTTTTCTTTTTTACTAACCCACTTGTCTAACTCTTCAAATATATTTTTATCTTTTGGTATAATTTAGGACTGTTGAAATAGAAATTTTATTTATTAGGTTCTGTTTGACGTAATTTTGAAGTCTGCAGACGAAGTCGCAAGAAGAACTAATCAAATGGATGAGAGCTTACCAGCTTAGCAGCGACGAGACTACTCCAAAACTCAAAGTCTAGATTAAAAGTCATCAACATCATCAGAAGGTTCCAACAAATACTATATGCGATACTTACCTTTTCTATTACAGGTATTTATAATATTTTAGATATGATAGTGTAGTTTGAGTCAGAGATACAAACGTGTTAATTAGAATACATGATATATTTGAGCAGACTAGTCCCCAAAAGTAACGTATTGCTCCAAGCGTTGCCTCAATTAATAATATTAAGGGGCTATATGTACGTAGTTATAATGTGACAATGCGTAGAAAATAGTAGTAGGTAATAGGCGAGGTGACAAAAAATTCTGTTTAGTCCGTCGGTTATTATAAAAAAATATTTTTAATTTATTTGTCAAACAAACATTGACGATAATACAATGCATAGTTTGCGTGTGACGTCACAATTTCGTAAATTTTTTACTAAATAGTGACGTCGTAAGCCCCCACTCGAATAGTTTGATGCTCTATCTTTGTAATTTTTTGTTAATTTGATAAAGCAAAAAATATGTGTCTAGTATTTTTGTATAATCTAACTGACGGACTAAATAGAATAATAGATTTTTAGTGCAGTCATCACCCCTATTGTAATGTATATGTGTCGGAACCATCTCTTTAAATTAGCTAGCCAATTGGATGCCTAGGGGTTTCATTAAACGCCGGCATCAAATCAACTGACTAAAGAACAACTAGCCAAGTCATAGCTCATAACGTTTAACACCCATTACCTGATGCACCATCAGTAGTCTTTTACGACATGCTGGGCAGAGAATGTAGTTTGCACTTTCTCTTTTAACCCAGACCCACATGGGACTTTGTTTATAATATAAATAATATTACTATCGAACTCAACCGCACACATGTCTGTGCAACGTAGCTGCGTAGTATGACGGTTATTATCATAACTGGCAAATCGGAACGCGTCCCTGCGGCCCTGGACGCGCCAACCCTTTGTTAGATGCGGCTTTGTTGCCGTTTCTTTATACCTACTTGAAGGTCGCCCACATACGCTTGAAATGTTGCCAAACACAAACTTTCCTGCTACGAGGTAATAAATGGATACGAAATCAAGAAAATTTCTGAACTAGCATTGGTTTCGTGTTCACCACTGACATGTTTATTATCGTACTTTGATAAGCCAGCGTATTAGTAATTTGACAAAAGTATAATTATAGTCAAACATCTGATAACATAAGAAACGATAGAATTTGTTGAACTTAATAAATTAAGTAATATCTCATGATTTACTAGCGTTATAATGTTTCGGAGTTACATAAATATTACAGGCCTAAATGAGTGTTAATATTATGTTGGAACAACGACCACATGTTCACAATTGATTGTTTATATTACCCACGATCATAATAATAACAAACTGTAAAATTAGGTGGTCACTACAAATTTGTGAAATTAACAACAAGTTTTTGTTCTGTATTACACGAAATATATCGCTTAAATTCATGTCAATGAATCAGGGCATGAATTCAATATATTTTCCAACAATAGCCGAATAAATGTATCCATTAGAATAACATACCCCACATAATCGATATCCTAAGTAGAAGAAAGGAAAATGGATGGATACAATGTGACGGAGTCCATCGCAGGGTGAACCCTCATCGGTGGCGATGACCTAGTAAAAATTTACGAGGGATAACTGATTTTTTACTAATATTTACACATGCCGATAGTATCTTTTTTTACTTCTTAACGCTTAACTAATTTTATTAATCTAGTGAGAACATGGATTTCATTTACCAAAAATAATTATACATCCCACGGCACGTCACGTCTCTGTATTCCACGGATTCTTGTGATAAACAAAATTGTATAAACTGTAAATTACATGTGGGTAAAACCTTTTAGAACATGGTCGCGCCCTTTTAAGATTTGTATCTCTGTTCTATTCGCATCTAATGCACGAGAAGTGTGCGCATAAGTCGAATGCTAGTTGCAAATGCTTTCGTCCAACTCGAGTCTTTGTCTCAAAAGCTTTTAACAGCATTTCTGGCCGTCCTTTGATTTCCTGTGTAGGATTTTACATAATCTGAAAAACGTAAAATGCTAGTCAAAGTTTTAAAGAGATTAAATCTGATCTGTAAAGAAATATAGTCACTGCATTTCTTTAAGTAAAGTTTTGGTGTAAGTAGGTACATGATTCTATATTGTTATTTATTTTAAATATTAGTAAAATAATTTAATTACCTACGTTTAGTTATACCTCTAAATACTTAGAGCAATGAATGCACGTGCTTAAACTTAGAATGGATGGCGGTTATAAAGGGGGGGGGGGGGGGGTCTTAGCGACTACGAGGGTGACCGAGCAGCGCGACATTGACACGCAGCGACGACTTTGTAAGGGCGCAGCCTAATGGACATCCGCTATATATAATTAATGATATTTCAATGAAAGAAAAAAAAACTAATGCTGAAAAGTGGCAGGTTGAAATTGTGACGATAAGCTTAGTAAGCACTCGAACGAACTTAATAGCCATTGAAATTTTTGACATTATATTGGCTCATGGGAAATAAAATAAGCATATTAGTACAATAATAATATAATAATGTGGTTGAAAGGGCATGCTGCCCCTTTGACTCTGCCTACCCTTTCGGGGATTATGAGCGTGATGTTATGATTATATATTAGTACAACTTCTAATGTGCAATTGAAAGTAAGCTTATATACTATTTTATTTTACCTCAGAATTAAATATATCAATGTAAAATATGTCGCTCTTTTTTTTTAATATTGTATAAGGTTGCTCTTGACATCAATCTGAACGCAGAGCCTCGTAATATCATTAATAAACAGGTGGTTAGTACCTAAACTTTCGGTAAATTGCTGCTTAGTTATTTCGCTGGTACTGCATTGTGGTTGAAAGTGCATTTAAAAAGTATTATTATCATGACAGAATTTGGAACGCTTTAGTACGAGACCTCAGATTAGAGAACAAAAGGCAGATGGACCGCTCAGAACAAAGATGTGAGGCAAGAATAAAATTAAGCTGTGAGTACGTGACACACTGTACGCACACTAGGATACAGTGTTCCTGAACACTGTATCCTAGTGTGCGTGTAACTTTACCAGGGTAATGAAAAAAAGTCCCACTGTTTGTTGTGTTTAATGCTCGAGTAGTATAATATTGGTTGGTATTGTAACCTAAATTTAATTATTTATATTTTACATTAAAATGAACATCTAAAATTTAATTTTGAAATATAAAACTTTGTAAGTATAATCGACATACAAAACATGCAATCAAAGGCTGCTACTTTATTTTGCACCAATATCTTAAATATTGCCTTTTGGCATCTATACATGAGACTCATACAAGCAGCACCCCGCGGTTTCACGCGTGTAGTTCCCGTTCGTGGGAATAAGGGGATAAAATATATCTAGTAGTTTATTCGTTACATACATACAAATAATCTTTCATCTTTATAATAATAGTGTAGATTACGAGTATTTACATATTACCTTACTTCAAGGCAAATATTTCAATGTAACCTAGCAACACTACCCAAATTTCATGAAGTTTTGTGTTCCAAGTAATGAGAATAACACGGAAATATAATATTAAAATATAAAGATAATTATAACTTAACTATGAAACGGTACTCCTATAACTCGTTTAAAGTTTTTAGGAACAATTTTTACAATGTTCAAACACAAAGACGGCATTTTTAGGACTTAATTTAAAACACAGATTTGACATACTGTCAACGCAACGCTTTGTTTGTCTTGAGTTTGTATTTGCTTTCGATTTTGTATTTGCTTTGCTGGCCGCACTCTCGTTCGTTACTCGTGCCTGTGACGGGTCTACCTGCCTCGTTAATCTTATTAGAGCGTTCAGATAGTGTTGATAAGTCCTTTTCACCTAGGAAGAGTTCAGTGACACTTTGAATTTGACGTTAATAGTTATGCATTCGTATGACAGTCATTCGTTTTTTTTTAGCAGTTAAATCGACTTTTTTATTTCTTTTATTTTAAATCCTGATTATAATTAAAATGATTTCAAACTGATGATTTATTTTTATATTACTACTGTTATTCTAACGTAAATAATATGCAGATATGTCTTAAGCGCACACGATTGTAAGACTCTGAATCATCCAAATAAAGATGTTTTGTTTTTGTTTGTGTCATAAGAAACACTTATTTGTTGTCACTGGGTTCGGAACATTTTTTCGGTTGAAAATATCTTTAGTAAATTATACTAACTCGATGACAAGATGCCCGCCATGTCAATTAATGATGTGATGTGAATAGTAGTGTCAATCTCTATGAGTAAAGTTTCCGTTTCCCGTAGTATACAATTCATGCGTTATTTTTACTAAATTTAAATGAGTAATCAAATTAAGAATAAAATTTATATATCGTGTTTACATTAATTAATGGAGATTATTAATTATTTTGTACAATAATGTTAGCGTATAAAGTTAAATATGTTTGAAACTGAATGTTCTAAAATGAATTTTTGAATGAAACTTGATTCGCAAAAACATTATTAGGTAGTAATCGATCGGCGTCACTACGCTGCAACAACAATATACAAGGTTATTTTTAGTTTATATGAAAACCACTTACCTACTTAACTCATTATTCTAACAAATTAAATAATTTAATGAATTTTAGAAAATGAGCAAAAAATTTATTATAATTCTAAAAAAAAGTGTTCAAGACAATAAGCTAGTTTGTATCAAAAATAAAAAAAAAAATTGCTCGTTATCTAGAATACTTTAATATGTACCATAAAATAATAATAACCTTGTAATATAACTCGGATTACCCCGATACATTTACGTTGGGTAACATATCCGATGCAGAAATAGATGGGGTTATTCTCTCAGGTGCGGCTTTCGTATATGAGCTACTCATATTTTATTTATTCAAGTTATGACGACTTACTCCGACAGGGCGGAATCTGAAAAATGATCATCCCCTGACAGTGACGTACTGTAGGGTGCTGACGGATGGCGACGGGACGTGTACTGCTTGCGACGCGTGCCTCTTGCCTGATAAGGAGATTCCACCATCCTTATCAAATTGGTGACAGTTTAATGTTATAAAGTGTAAGGATTGGAAATACCAGAGCGAGACCGCGTTTAGTCAAATTACTTTATCCATCCTTTTAAATGCATCTTGTCTCTCGTTCTAATTCGGAACATTGGTAGTGATAGGGACATTGAAGATTATTATAAAAAAACAATTCTATTATTGACAAAGAAAATCTGACAAGAATTCTTATTTAGATACCTATCTTAAACCTTTAAAAGGCGATGGCAAGTAGATAATGTAACTAAGTTAAGATTCAACTTGTTTTAACCATTCTTTAAAATAAATTTGAGCTGGCATTTCATTTTGTATATTTACAAAATTATACCGAATTTATTATTATATCTATAAACAACCCTATTTTTAGTATATACGAAACCTGAACACTGTACTGAATAGCAAATAGAATCGATTGCAATTGTTTGGAATAAAACAATCCATAAAAGTAATATTAGTAGCGATTGTTATGTTTTGTTCAAATAATATTTATAAAACCTGAATAAAGTACTTAAACCCTACTAAAAAAGTGACGCGCGGGCGCATCGCTTGTCACGTGATACATGTTGGCCGAAGTGAGGCAGGATAAGAACAGAAAAAGGTCACTAAGGCTATATTCGATTAAACAAGGGTTTATTTTGCGGGTAAACCTAAAGTAGTAAATTAGATCTTCAATGTCAATTTTGAAAAGGGGCACCGCATTTTACCTCTCGTATTTCAACAAAATGCTCAGAATCCGAAAATATAGACGTAATATAGACCTAGTATCGAAGTAGGTAGACAAGATTTATACTTTAATATTTAGTTACAAATGTAGATTTACTTTTGTAAATAAATACAAGTATCGTAGGATTATGAATTAAAAATATTATAAAGACAAAGAGCTGACTAGTTATTTAAAATAATAAACAAATATCTACATAATAGGTGCAATCTATGAAAAAGCAATTAATAACATTAAATCCAATATTATGAGGTACACAAAAACACACTCGTTCGATTTTATGGAATTTTTCTATTATCTGCATTAGCTGTAATGACTTTTCTATTAAATTTTCATATTAAATATTACATCCACTCACAACACTAATTTTATCGTACAATGTAGATATTCAATACTTTTTTCCATAATTTTATTACTAATTTGTTAGCTTGAATGTAAATACCGTTTTTCTAGTATTAATATTTTTAGAGCTATACCGCAGTAAGGCAGATAAACAGTCTTATACCTAAAGACTATAATGGTCCCTAGCTAAACAGAAAGCTCTGAAAAGGCATCTAACTCCTTACACACTGAATTGAATTAAAGATAACCCACAAAATGCGAGGAGCAGTCGACAGTGAACGAAGGGGATATTAAAGTTAAAGTTGGTGCAGCCATATGGCGGACACCAGGGAACGCGAAGACGAGAGGGAGACGCAGGAAAGACGCGATCAAAAATCGGTTTAATTTTTTAGCTGCATTGGCTTAGTTTTTAGAATATCAGTTAGTAAGTCAATGATTAGTAGTTTTGCCTTATCGCTTTTTCTGTGATTACTGAACTCAGCTTAGATACTATTAATTGTAGCAAGTATTATTAATAAATATAATACGTATTTATTTAAACTGACATTATTTAAATGTTATTAAGTCTCTGGGATATACCCAGCCCGAAATTCTGTTTGTAACAAAATTCCCATAAGTCACGATTATTTACAAATAAGTAGACAATAATAAAACCCCCAAAATTGAACGATCCCTAGAATCCCTCTGAAGGACAATGTCATGTCTCGCGTTAGTATTATAACACAATATCGTCGATCGTAAATAACCCGGTCCCGCGCCGCACTAAATCACAGCGGAAGGAGCTGCAGTGTCCGTGTTCCATTTATTACCACTGTGCAGCCCATTATTCCCAAGCCTATAACTCAATTCTGTAAATGGTGGGTAGCAGAACGTTTTCACTGCGACTCCCGATGCCTTCAGGTACGAATTCGGGAGAGAACTTAAAAATCCTGTAACGTGGCGTGAATACCAATTACGTCCTATTCAATCCATTACGCCACGAGCAGGAGGGAAACAGAAGGTGAAATGCGTAATTCTACTATGTATTAGGGCCTATGCGGTGTGGCAATATATTATTCAACTTGTTTCACTACAGTGGGAACTAAAAAGGTGAATAATAAGTCAAGTAACTCGACTTTACGATAATTAAAGTGGAGTTATTGTACGTTCGTAAAAGTAGCGATGTCTAAAAGATAATTTGTAGTATATTCGCGGAGAATATTGGAGCAATCCTAAAGAAGAGAAATCTATAAATGGGTGATATAATTCCTATTTTCCATACAAGTTTTTTTTGTCTAAGATACGCTTTAGAGTCCCCGCAGTGTGAGCCAAATTTCAGATACAGATACAGAAGAACACTAAAAGATTTAATCTAAAAGTTCGCTTGGGTTGGAACTTGATTTATCTCTTCATCGGGACAATAGTAAGATACTTAAGTTTATAATAAGATGACTAGATTTGCTTAACGTTTAAAAAAATCTTCTTAAATATTTTTTGGTTATTTTCACGGTATGTCTAAAATGTATTTAAAATTACGGAATACGTACAATTACAAAAACGAAAGTTAATATAGGGATATCGTTTCACTATTATTAGGTACGAATATTTTAATACACATTCAAAAAAAAAAATTAAAACGTCGAAACGCAATAATAGCGTTTCAGAGCCATCAATATTTATTAATAGTGCCATTATGCTGTATTTTTTTACTATTAATAGGGCGTTTGCAATATCTCGGTATTAAATTCTGTAGTAGCCAATATAACTTATTTATTTTTAAATACTGCCTTGCAACTGACCGCCAAGTATTAAAAACTGCTACCATAAAAGTAACTTTATTGCCTGCTAATATTTATGGTCCGTAAATTCTATCGCAACCTGTGATCGCAACCAATAGTTCTCAGTGAAAGTCCTTTAACGCAATTACCATAACAATTCCAAAATCGAAACGCATAAACTAACCTGTTAATACAGAGGCACGTAACATGTGCCAAGTTCAGCCGCAGCTTCGGTGGTGTATCGAAGTAATATTCGTGTCCAATAGTTTGTAACTAAGACTAGCGGTTTGTGGTATCTAAAGTTTATAATGGTGCCTGTGCTATCACTGCTCTCGGTAACTAAGGTGACTAAAGGCGTCATCACTGAAATCCTCTAGACTCCCTATATTCGCTCTATAAACTAGTTAATAATACTACATACTTTACACTGACAAATAATTTTGTTTCCACGAATTATCGTACCTACATTATTGAGACATTGTTTTATCAACTTTGTACAAAAGTATGTAGCGCTTAAAACTTTTACATTTTAAGTGGTAAGACTTGAAACAAAACTTTCTTTTATAATTTACAGAAATGCGTGTAGATATTACCTTTAAAAGTTTTCATAAGCGTAATTTATAACATTTTGAAAATAAATAATTATAAAGAGTAAACTTAGGCTTTATTTTAGATTAACTAATATATATACTAACTTTAATCTATATATTAATACGTGAAGCAAAGACTTTGTACCCCTTTTTAGGAGAATTATGCGGACAGACGAGTATGAGATTTAACATTTATACGGCACAGATAACGTTTATATGGAGAAGGAGTGCAGAAAGCTAATATAAAAAAAAACCTAATAATGGCCGAATTTCGACCAGTGGGGGGCGATTAGGGTTGTGCGTATAAAAGGAAATCACGGTTTGGGCAATACCTAATCGTGAATATAGCAGAAAACATATTAAACAATTGATGACAGTAAAGGCCAGGAAGAGTTAATTAAAAATTACACACACTATACTTGTTAAGGAGCAACGCCCATTTACTGATGTGTGTAACTGAAGCTGAAATTATTCTACTCGATAGGTGTAAATCTTGCGCAATGCGATAAAATTAAACATATGCGCAAGTGTTTATCCAAGTAATCACGCTTGTTGGCCATACGTTTGAGTGTAAACCAAATGATTATTTCAATTAAGCTCAGCTCGTCCTTCAAATATAAACAAATTATCTGTAGGTACTTTAACGGTCGGGAGGAGATTCAACAGAAAATCCAAACATCCACTTGTCTAAGATTTACTTATTCCGTTGCAAACGATTATTTTTTTATGATTCGTTCAATGGATTGATTCAAAGATTTAATACAAATTGTATCTATTTTATCTATCGTGGTAGGTATATTATAATTACATAGCTGAGGTTAGCGTGTACAATTGCAAAATCGTGCCTGTAGGCTGTTTTCCATCGAGAGGAGACAAGATGTGTTGGAAGCAATTTCGTTATTTTCACATCACCTCCGCTCAGCTTCAGTGGAAACGGTTGTAAGAGAATTGTAAAGAAATGTTCGATGTTATCTATACTTATAATAAATCTGTAGAGAGGTCAATTCTGTACATGAAATATATTTTCAAAATAACTATCAGCAGGTGATTAGTGATCGATACTGATGCCAAAAATGCAATCAGTAAAATTTTTGTCTGTCTGTCTGTCTGTATGTTCCTTATAGAAACAAAAACTACTCGACGGATTTTAACGAAAATTGGCACAATTATACTTCATACTCCTGGGCAGGTTATAGTATACTTTTCATCACGCTACAATCAATAGGAGCAGAGTAGTGAAGGGAAATGTTGGGAAAACGGGAGAAGTTACTCCATTTTTTAAGCTTCCGTCGCGTGTGCAGCCTTAATGGTTAAACTTACATAGAAATCATGTATGACGGAAATAGTCTTTATAATATTAACCATAAACGCGGGTGACACCGCTGGCACAGCTAGTCATTATATAAAATGCCTATGCACGTCACACTGAGCGCAGCCTGGCGAAGTGACGACGAGAAGATGTGCGCAGAGATGTATTGCACTATTTTCGGCTACCTGTGTGCCTAGCATATTTTTTATTGTGAAGATATATTCACATTTAATTAATCGTCGTGCCATATGGCATTCGGTAGGCTCTGCCTATCCCGCTAGGGAAGTGGCATGAAGTTTAGTTTGTTAATTAATCGCGTCTCCACATTGGGCAGAATGCTCCTCGTTTTATGCTCACAAATCCCAATAATATTAATAATAAAATAATTTTAAATTTAAGTAGAAAAAAAAATAAAAAAAATGGATTAGGTATGGTTTAAAAAATTAATAAGGGTTTATCTGCGCTATCTTTCACTAACTGCGTTCCTGGATTGAAGGAGGTAGGTGACCAAAAATTTTCCTCCCTCCTCCATCTTCTGTTACGGAGCATTTCTGCGGCCCCTGAGAGACCAATATCTGAATGAAAGATAAATCGAAGTACTTAGTTAGCTTCTCTTATCTTTTGATTCTTGCACAAAAAAGTGGAACCTAATTTCTACCTACATAGGTATTTTGTAAACAATCCACATAGTTTAATACGATTTGTTATAAAAAACTAAGGAAAGAAATTGGATTGGAGAAATCACGGATTTCGAAAAGAAATAAAATGAAATGAAAATGAAGTCAATGAAGTTGTTGTGGTAACATTTATATAAAAACAAATAATTTCGTGGTTTAGCTAGATTTAGGTTACGATTACGACTGTCATAGAAAAACATTAGGTAGAAATGCGTGAAAATATTTAGCTAGTATGTATACAATTACTTAGTCATTCTACTATCACTTTTAGTATCTCTAGTAGAACTAATTATCTGCATATATTTCTAACCAGCGGTGTCACCCGCGTTTATGGTTAATATTATAAAGACTATTTCCGTCATACATGATTTCTATGTAACTTTAACCATTAAGGCTGCACACGCGACGGAAGCTTAAAAAATGGAGTAACTTCTCCCGTTTTCCCAACATTTCCCTTCACTACTCTGCTCCTATTGATGGTAGCGTGATGAAAAGTATACAATAACCTGCCCAGGAGTATGAAGAATAATTGTACCAAGTTTTTGTTTCTATAAGGAACATACAGACAGACAGACAGACAGACAGACAGACAGACAAAAATTTTACTGATTGCATTTTTGGCATCAGTATCGATCACTAATCACCCTCTGATAGTTATTTTGAAAATATATTTCATGTACAGAATTGACCTCTCTACAGATTTATTATAAGTATAGATAAACTTAATTGACGTGAAGATAATTAGTAGTTAATATAATAAAAGGAAAGTGTGTAACTGGTGTGCACATTTCGTACCAGAATAAAGATTTATGACAAAGATTGGAGCTTCCGAGTGTTGTTCATGGAAAACAACGATTTTGGCTCAATCAGCCTCAAGGTTTTGCGGGGTAGGTATTTCGTAAATAGGCTTAGGGACGGAATGTAAGCAAAGGTCTCATTTTACTAAATAAGTTCCTGTTGGCTTCTTTAATAAAAGCGCTTCATTCACTTACTCTGTTGCGTAATTTTGTATTTTACATCTCGCGAATTTGTATTTATTCAGTTTTGTCAGAACGTGTTTTCTTTGACGTTGGGTGATCAGTATTCAGGTTATTCCTGGTACAAGTACAATCTTTATAAATCTATTTAATTTGTATTTTTTATCAATCTATTACTGATTCAGTTATTGTGTGTGAAACCTCGAATATTTGCAAGTCACAGGAACAAAATATGTTTGTTAAAATCGTACTCCTTGCCTTTGGAAGGAGCGTAGTCATGAAAGATTGTGATGTGGGTGGATACGCTTTAAGTAAACCAACTTGGACTAGAAATGTAAAAACCCAATGGCCATCTAGGTGGGACTAATGAGTGATGCAAAAAGGTTTACGCAAGGTCTTTCTGTCAACAGCTTTGATCCGGGCCTCATTCTAATATATAGCTTCCATATTTTTGATTTGTAGCCCTTCGCCCTTTCCTATATTTCTGTTGTACCAAAATAAATAAAACCGTAGATTCCGGTAATGACGTTCGCATCGCATTGTTTATTGTCTCGCTTCCATTAATCTTATCAATTCGTTACTTCCTCGTATACAGGATGGTAGGTAGATAAAATAAATTAGAATTTCCTTAACTGCTTGTACCTACTTCGTAAGAGGGTACTTTAATTACTTTAGTGTTCCATTCGTACCTAAACCCGATAAGCCAATATTTTCGTCCAGCATCAACGAATGGGGAATATTAAGTGGTATACGGCTAGTTCTGTACTTATGTTGCGTCGTTTCATTGATTTAATTGATGTTTTGCTAGGTATATTATATACAAGTACAATAAGATGGCTGTACTTTTATAATATACTTTTTATTTACGAAATTTGTAAGATATTTCATATTTAATTTATATGCTTTATCCGTTTCTTAGAAAAAGGGCATCAAATGACACGAAAAAAAATGTCCGTCCATCCTTAATAAAACAATTAAGTATTCAGTTAAAATGTGTTTTTTAGTCCAAGAGGGGGCAATATAATATTATTGATAGGTTCTTATAGTGAATAGACCGCCCCCCCCCCCTGCGTACGCCAGCCCATCCTAACCTGTGTATATCCAGCGACATTTATGCCTCAAACAAGGGCAATGAATTCCATGGCAAATGGTTTGCTCCATTTATTTTCGGGAGACACAGACGTCGTTGTTTACTGAAGGCGAAGGGAATAAACATTTTAGAAGCGCAAATAGCTTGATAGTGCTAATTGGAAGTGTTTACTATTCTAGTGATGTGAGTTTGAACTATAAAATATAACTAAGGTTGCGATAGAACTTAACCTAGTCGTAAATATTGCGTTTTATTGTGCTGAACAGTTTTCTACTGGAGAGGATTTAAGTGGTGGATTATACTTTAATTGTAGATTTTTTGGGTAATTACATGATTTCATCTACGTTTATCTTCTTTATCTTTGGACTGGTTGTGGTTAAGTAGACCTAGGTTTATAAATGTGTAGAACTTTATAAAGCAAACAATTTTGATGGTTATCGCTGTTAGCTTTCCGATATTTTTTTAAATCTCTAGTATTTTTACACCTAGGTACAGTTATCTGTAGGGATGAACGTAAATAATGAATTACAGTTCCAGTAAATTAGATATTTAAGTGATTTTGAGGAAGAAAGAATTTGGTTAATTTCTTATTGGTTTTTACAACTCTCACCTTGTCTTGTAACCCGCACACAGGTTTTTAATTAAATTAATAAATATAAAGTTATATATAACGCACGCCACATTCTGAACAACAATATGAAGAACATAGACTGTTGTTGCGTTTCATCATTTTTATCGGTTGCGAATAGATCCCCATAGAAATGGGGTTATATTCGTTTGTATCAGTGAGTTATGGCCATTGCGCGTGATCGATGGCAGCAGTTGAGTTTTTGTAGATTTACATCGTGTAACATTTCACAGGGAGGGAAAAGTTATCTTTAGGGCACGAGTGTATTGTATTAGAATAAATAGTAGCGTAAATTTTTTGTAGTGAGGAAAATAAAACTAATAATTTAACTTTTCCCCGTGTGTCCATGACAGCTTTGGTTTCCTGTTATGACAAGTAGTGGCCAATGAGTGTTTTTTAATATTAAGTAAAATATTATAACTAAGTTTTTGTCTGGTTATGTCTGTAGGTACAATTAGTCAGCCAAAGTCATATAAACAATAAATATTATCATATGACTGTCTCAATTTAGTCTGTGACTACAAAATGCGATGAGCCACTTAGCTACTTATCACTGCTTTTTCACAATATTCCATAAATATTCCAACCCAATTTTATTTTTAGCTAAATGTGATTTAATAAGCGTATTGTTTCTTGAGCTCTGCCCACCCCTACGGCGATTGCGGGAGTGATGAAAAAATATTATTGCTTCTTTTGACCTCCGCGAATAAAAAGGTCGTTGAAAACATTGCTTTTTATAACGTGGCTAATATGTATTAAACATTTAACTCGGCTTATAAACAGGCTAACAAATTATATATTATGCATATATGCAGATCGAGCATGTATATTGGTTAGTAGTAATTTGCCGTATGCGGTTCTTTGCATATGGTTTTAAATTTTTTTGAGTAGCTGTTATAAATTCGTTTAGGTACAGGGAGGCGATTTATAGCGCAGGCGTTTTTGACAGTGATAAAAACAATTGTTTGATTTGATTTGAACTGCAATCACTTGTGCATTGTGAAACATCAATAAAATTTATAAGATGGAAGGTACAGTCCTATGTTGGTATGGGACTTAAAAAGAATGTGCCAACTGTGTTTCTTGCCTAGCATGTCGTTAAAGGCGACTAATGGTATATGAGGTTTTGGGTATGTGATTGTGTAGGCGATGAGCTACCACTTGTCACTACTTTTTCACACTTTTCCATCTAACCCAACCCATTGTCCCATGATGGTCTGGGACTCAAAAAGAATGTGCCAACTGTGTTTCTTGCCTAGCATGTCGTTAAAGGCGACTAATGGTATATCGGGTTTTGGGTGTGTGATTGCGTAGGCGACAAGCTAGCCCTTGTCACTACCTTTTCACAAATTTCCATCTCACCTAGCCCAGTTATATTTATGGCTGAATGTGGTTAAAGGGGCCAGCTGCCCCTTTGACTCTGCCTACCACTTCGAGGATTATAGGCGTGATGTTATGTATGTAAGATAGAAGGAAATTCGATTGTAGATGTAGCAGCAGTTTAAGAGATAAAAATAGCACATCTAAAGTTAAATCGAAACAAACGTACAATAACATAAATTTCTGCTTGGTGTTTGAGAAAGTAAATTGTACCTATGTATTTATAATAAATTACAACACAACAAACAAATACGCTCAAACTTATTCTATTATAAAATCCTTGTCAGGTGTTTTCAGAATTTGGACTTGAAAACGAACATAAATCAAGGTGAGCCAGAACAAGAATTATATAATGTGTTTGTGTTCTCTTTCCACGGGAACAGCTAGGACCGTTCAGAATCTTATTCGTTGACATTCCGCTCATACCCGAGACCAAGACCGCATCAGTTTTTGTAACGTAATCTAAATCTCTTTAAAAATAAATACAAAAAAACGCCATTTCGAAAACAAGAGTAATAATCTTACTTTCTTAAACTGGTATACCTACCTATAAATCATGGAAATTACAGAGTTGAAAGCAAACTTTAAAATGGGGCCAACTCTTCCACAAGTATCTTGGCGGAGAAAGTATGTAGAAATATTAGCGAATAAAGCCGATGCCAAGTTCAGTTGCATAATTGGAAACGGTCGACATGTCGGTATCAGAATTTGGCAGTGTTATCTTATGAGAAATCGATTGTCATGGATGTGATATTCGTTTGTCAGGATTCAGGATCATCAGTTGCCAACATCAGCCGTATATGGTGGCTAGTCCTGAACGTTTTCCCTTATATTGGAAATTTTTATTAAGTCGTGTGCAACGAAGTGGACATTTCGTCGCCGGATGTCCTTTGCTGGGTTTCCTATTGAAATGTTTCAACTCAAAAACTTTTCAGCTCCAACAATGCTATGCAGACCACTATAACTTTAAATTGCTGTTTCGCGGGTAACTTATGCAAAATTTACTTCCAATTTTCCATTTTAGGGTCTCGTACGTCAAAAGGAAAAAGGGATCGTTATACGATCACTTCGTTGGCCGTCCTCCTCAAAAGCCTTTTTGTCGTGGTCATGTGAAGGTATCATTTTGGAATTAATTATTTTTTCACAGTTCCAAGGAGCTACAGTCTTAATATTTTAAAAACAAATATTGCTATATCATTTAGCACAAGTCAATACTGTAAATTTGTAGCTATTTGAAGAATCCTGGAAGAACAAGGACAAGAGGATGATAGTCACAATATTTTTTTGTAGAATTATAATTAGTTCCTGTCACTATGCCTAAGACATAATGTGGCTGAACATAGTCCTGTTTACTTAACTACTTATAAACTTGATAAAGTAATTAGAACTTGATATGATCATGGTTACAAATCCAAAGTTGTTTGAATTTGCAAGTTTCATCACGATGTTTTCCCTCACCGCCGAGCTAGTGATATAAATACGTACATAGATTCGAAACCTATTAACCTACCTCTTCGGAGATTATGAGCGGGATGTCATGTATGTATGTATGTATAGATTTAAAAAATCCACAGTTACGTGCTCATGTTTGAACCGCCGCCCCTAGGTAAAGAGGCGCGTGACCTTACCATTGAGCTACCACCGCCTCCCGTATACTTAGGACAATATTGTATGGAAATTGGACGTTTCTGACGTGGATATTTTTTGTAAGTGTTGATTTCAAGGACAATTATTGTTTAAAACATACGTACAGTTCTACAATTATTTACTCAAACTTATTTTAGGATTCACATGTAACTTAATCGCTAAAATAGTAGTAGTAGTACATTAGACACCGATTTTTAACCCTCATGGAATACACAGGGAATATATTAATGGAAGGCAGCTATGGGTTGGAGAAAAGTGTAACAACCGATCTCTAAACCGGGCAACACATTTCCCAAGGGGCACGCGATGAAGACCTCTGCGACGTACCAAACACCACCCGATTTAAGCCACGATCGATTGTTTGATAGAAATATATACTATTATATATATAAAAACAAACATACTCTTTAGAGTAAGTTTGTTTATATATATATATAATAGTAACATACAAACATACTCTAAAGGGTATGTTTGTTAAAACGCGCTAATCTCACGAATTGGTACGAATTGAAAAATGTTTTTTTTTTCATTTATCGAGGAAGGCTATATAACATCACGCTATGAACATTAACCATAAACGCGAGTGAAACCGCAGACAATGCTAGCTACGTATATACCTACGCAGTTTCTTAAATTCTATGACATAAAAAAATATTGTTACTAAAACATTGTAGTAGCCATTTTAGCAAAACTGATGAATCTCGCAATCTTAGACTCAAGATGTGAAGCTCGTGGTGTTAATAGGAATAAACTATTATACTTACTCGAAAAAGGAAGTTGAGTATGCAAAGTATGAGCGGCGGTTATACTTAGAGTCTCGTTCTCAAACCCAAAATAATATCAAATACGCTGCTGACAGCCACTAAGTTGGTCTCATTTCTGTCTCTGTATGCCGCGCGTCCAGACCTACGTATGTAGGTATATAGGTATAATATGCATAACAATATTTATTAAGGCAGAATTTTTATGCGTAAGTAGAAATTCTACGTGTTGTAGTATTTTACTCAATATAGTATCATAAATAATAATATAATTTCTTAATATACATGTATAGGAAATCCTGGCTATATGAATCCATTCAAATCTGAAAATGAATGCTGAAATTTGGCATACAGATTTTATTAAAACGAGAATATCAGCTTATAACTGATTTTATTATGCTTTTAGGGAAAAGATGTAACGGTATAAGAATTTAAACGTAGTAAGAAATTGTAAGTATACGATAGGTGTATCAAATAGAAACTGCGCCAAATAAACTGTTAACAAAGAAATAAACACGTAAGTATGTCGTATTTGTACAAAAACGACGTCTTTTCCCTAATTATTTATTCAATATATTTCTGGACGTATAAACATATTAATATTTAGTGTAATCCCGGAAGGGGGTAGACAAAGTCAAAGGGGCTGCAAGCCTTTAATTTAACTAATTTATTTTCATAGTTCAACTACGGTACATTATATTGAAAATGAATTATAGATAGCGACTAATTATCTTCACTATACGACTATTGCTGCAAATTAATTGGCTAGCGGTGAGTAATAATAGCGGCTTATTGATTAATTGACTAACTCAATTAATATACATACATATATGTATACATAACATCTCAGGCTTCTAGGATGCTGGGTTTTGTTCTTCGTAACGTAAAAAAAAATTGAAATCACAATACTTAAATTTTATTATAATAACATTTTAGTATTTTCGCACTGAGGTGTGAAGTACTTTGGAATACTGTCTGGCGTCCACACAACGCGAATCATATCCTTCAAATAGAAAGAATCCGGAAAATATTCCTGTGGCACTTGGAATTTGCAGATAGTAAAGCCAAAACAATATATTCATACGATTCTAGACTGAAGGAGTACGGGATGTCTAGTTTAGATGGACGTAGGGATATACTTGACTTAAAGTTTCTATTCAGGATCTTTAGGAATTCAATAAACTGTCCACAGGTGCTTTGTAAATTTAACTTGAAGAATCCACGTCATTATCCTCGCGGTAAAATTAATAATGTCCTCTGTTCATCTTTCCGCAGGACACTCCTCGGTGCCTGCTCACCGGTTCCACGTCTTTGTAAGTTCTATAATAAATTCAGCCAACAATTTGACCTTAACTGGGACTCTTCTCACCGGTTCGTTAGGATTGTAACGTCAATGATTAAATAATTCTCTAAATTTTATATAACTTACTGAAACTTGTATTTGGTACATATTTCAAATAATGGAATTGTTAAATTCTAATTTCGTCAATAAGTTTTTATGTCTGTAACGTTGCATTTTA
This sequence comes from Glyphodes perspectalis, assembly GCA_951394215.1. Taxonomy (NCBI): domain Eukaryota; kingdom Metazoa; phylum Arthropoda; class Insecta; order Lepidoptera; family Crambidae; genus Glyphodes; species Glyphodes perspectalis. The sequence goes on from OX596199.1 coordinate 12,945,409, forward strand.
TGGAGCAAGTAGTAAAGAGTTTATCAGTTAATCTTTTGTACAATAATCTAATTTCCACAACGCATGATACTATAGCAACAATGAATAAAATAAAACCAATAAATAAAATGAAATAAAAAACATCACGCCGATACAACTCTAATCTGTTCGCAAATAATTGTAAAAAAAAGTTTTTTTGACAAATTCTGTGACTATCGTCACAAACGCGATTGAAAAATTACAGCCATTTTGATTGATAGCAGTGGTAACAAAAGCGCTCACGTTTTGTGTGTTTAATGTGAAATGAATACAGTGCTGAAAATTGCTTGCAGTTTTCTTTCAAACTTCCGCAACGGATCGAAGCAACGACTAAGTTTTTCATCACCATTTGAAGTCCGCTACCTTTAATTTTTAGTAAAAAATATATGAAATGTTAAAACCAAACAGATAACGAACCTTGCGAGATCTTTCACAATTAAATGAGCACCTCTTTTTTGCTTATGTAATTGGAGCTCAACAGCATGTTCTCAGTACTTAAATGCCAAGCGCATTTACATCTCGCAACAAGCAAAATCTTTTGCGAATACGATTCTGATTTCACCTGTCGAAACATCCCAGTTTCCCGTTGAAAATAAATGGGTAAATCCTAGAGGATAGAGGGCTGTCGGACCATTCAGCGATCGGAAAGGATAGACATTCCTTTTATTTCGCTGCCAGCGTTATGCGGCCAATTATGCAGCAGACTAGCGGCCATCCGTGACTTCGTCCGTGTACTTGTTTAAAGTATAAAGAATCCCTCTACAAATCGGAAGCAGACGAGTCTTAAACATTTAGATAATAAAGCAATGTTCCAAAAGCAAAATCAATTTATTTAATAAAACTTTTTGGCTCTAATATTTAGACGAAGTTAAATTTGGAATTCAGTATCCGAGTTAAGTAATATTAATTATTTGTTTATAGCTATTTAGATATAGGAATAATGGAGTGTTAACTTTTGACTTATAAATATATTGAGATTAGGTGCAATAGATTGAATCCCGAAAAAATGTGGAAATAAAATAGATTGAGTAAATTCCTTACAATAACTAAGAGTATAAAATTGTTTTAACTCAAACTTTTTACCGAAAAAACAAAATACGTGCGCCCAATATGTATATGTCGTGGTGTATCTGATAACGAAAATGTATGTAATCCGTCATTGTATAAAATTCCTAGAAAATGTATACAATTCCTAAATACGCTCGGAAATATGTGAAATTAATTATATTAGACACATTTCCTAGGAAATATAAAGAATTCCTAAATATCAATCGGAAATATATTCAATTCAAGAATTCCGTAAAAAGTTTCGTAGAATACATTTGCTAATTTATTAGGTTTTAGTGACAGAAATGAATCGCTGTAAATTCGCCTCCATGTAATCTTGCCTGCCCTACCCCTAAAGTGTTATGCAGAATCGAATTATATTTACTAATAACCGAATTTAAATTGGAACCCCACTGATAGGCGGTCGTTAGTACTTTCTAGCTACTGTCAAAATTGAAATACAATCGTGTTGTCGATCCCCGTTCAAAAGCACTTGTTCAAAATATTCAAAAAATATTTTTCTATGTCGATGGTGACAGATTGGTAGCCCACTGTGCCTGTCTATCAGGTAATATTAGAGGGATATTTTATAAATGTCATGCTTTCACGGAAACTTTGACATGCTTTACCATTCAATCGCATTGAATGTTCATTCGATATGCTTTTACGTACAGACATTTCTCAATAGAAGGGGAACCATATTGAATCCTGACGACACACTGCCATGCGCTGAATCTAAAATGAAGGCGATATTAAATGTTGTCTCGTTATAATTATTGCGAGTTCTCAACTTGGAATTCAGGTCATCGATTAGACTGTCTTTCTATTTATGCAATAGAAACAAACTGGGATACTCACCAACGTAAGCTTCAGATAGGAGCGCTTGGACTAATTATTGTCAAATATTATAAAGAAATAATTAAAACAATTTCAAACATAAAAGAGCATTTTTCCAAATTTATTTTCAGGATAATTTACAATAAATTTAACGTAATTTTCATTGTTTTTTTTTTAACGACTCATTGCAAAAGTTATGAAAGTCTAATAGGTATTACAAAATAAATAATGGAGTCGTTATTTTTTTAATTGGTTACTGAAATCATAAGTTTCAGTTTACAATATTACCAAATGAAAGCCCGCGACATATTTCAACTAGTGCCTTTTTGAAAAATAATTGTACATACAATGGTCTTTATGCTCTGAGATTAACGCTATATTTACAAGTACTGCTAACGTTCTCGCAAGCCTTATCATCGTCTTTCTATAAAAAAGAAAAGAAAATAAACCATCTTACATTTTCCACGAACTAAAAGACACTTTTAATGCTCTGTTATCTCTTTAACTTGCCTTACTTTTATTTCCTAACAAGCATTTTATTATTTATCCGACTTACCAAAGATTGCCAAGAAAAACGAAGATAATCAATTTAATTTTATTGTGAACAATAAGAACGAGTTATTTTACGAAGAGAAATGTTGTTTAAACAATTACTGTATTACGTGGAATAAAACTTCCTTGGATCTATGTCTTTTAATGCAAAGTTCCTAAAATATTCGTTTCCGATGTATGAACATTTAAAATTTTTTCAACAATAAGCTCATAATTTAAAAAAGCAAATGTGCATCTTAAAATATTTTGAATAGACTTCATTTCATGCCCAGATTATTTAATACCTACTTGTATACTTATACCTACATGTTTCTACATAATTAGAATCGTTTAAAAACTTGACGTTGTTCCACATAAATTAATCTTTTTCAAGAATCGAGAAATCGATCATTAACTTTATATTCACTGTTTTTCTTTATTTCACATCCAGACTGGATGATTAAAATATGTTGAAGTTTATCAAAACTTACCTTAGGAGGAAATTTTTGAAAACTTTATTAACTTTGGAGGTGACTCAAGTCGCTTCCAGTGAGTGAGTTCGGTCTGACGTTGAGTGCTTTCAGTGAAGTATTTTATATCTTTACGACGCACTGACGCAGCTGGATTGATACCAGACAAGCTGATTAAATTTTTAGCTCCAAAACTCGCAAGCTCTTTTTGTGAGGTATTTACGCCCCATAAAAATATTTATGCCCGAGTGAAACTATCCTCTTTTTCCTATTTCTTATTATGATATAGAATATTTAAAGGAACTAACAATAAATTCTGAACAGACCGTTTTATAGTTAACGGCAAGATTTTATCTGCATTTTTGGTAAGCTATAAAAGTTTGTTTCAATTTATACATTTTAGAACCTAGGTAGCGCCAATTTAGTTAGGTAGATAGCTATCGGCCGTTCTTTTCTGGATCGGTATCCAATTAATTCTTTTATAATTATAAAACGTTTCTAGTGTCACTTAAATAAGGTAGGTACGTTGACGTTTTTCCCTAAAATTAATCGATATTCCGTTTGTTGTGCTTTTTATCCATTTTATTTTTTATTCTTATCCCTTACAAATTCGTTTTGCACGAAATTGTTTTAAAATCAGCTGTCCCGACAGTCGTAGATTTTTTTTTTCATGCACCCCTCGTCTTAACAATAACGATCATAACAAAAAAATAAATTATCTATACAACTTGGTGAAGTTGTTCAGAAGTTATGCACGTACATACATTTTTATTTATATAGATATCAAATAGGTACTCACTTGTAAAATATCTTCTTTTACCTTTATTTTAAGTAGTAAAAACGAATTAAAAAGCGACAGGCTCATTTAAATAAAAGATGAAGAAAAATTATATTTTTAAATCTACGATAAAGTCAAAGCAAAAATAAAGATCGAGGTAAGTCTGTCATCTCAGCTTTGTGGGCCAAATTAAAACGTCCGAAACACCAATCTCACTAAAACGAGCCATCAAAAGAGCTTTTAGGGTTAAATTATCTTTTTAATGTCGCCTGTAGGGGAGCATAATTTACTTAATCAATGTTACACATATACATTTCTAAAATAAAAAATGTCTATATGAGATTTACTAGGTAACTAAAGCAGAACTCTTCGATGACCTTTCAAAACAAATCCTACCAATGTCTATTGCACAAATATATATATGTTTTTAATAATATTTTCCTTACTAGTTTCGGTATTGGCTCATAGTTAGTCATGGCATGGTGATGGGTCATTGAGACCTAAACGATGATTTGCCTACGCAGAAGATAATAAAGTGCACAAATGTCTGCGCAAACACAGGTGCTCCCACCCTTCCTTCAATCTCATAGTACGGTGAGATGACAATCCAACATGATATCATCCAAGGAACAGGCCATTAGAACGATTTAATACCCCTTATAAACTGCCATTGATAAGTGATGGCAGATCAAGTATAGATTTTTTAATGTTTCTGGTAATTGTTCTGCCCTATTTGCGGCTTTTTGAACATCGATTTTCATCCCTTTGAATGCTTTCTTGAATAATCGTGTAAAATGTTTCTTTTCTTGAGCCCGCTGCGGCGATTCTATTCAATTCTAGTAATTTCTATTCTTAACTTGAATGTTTACAAACCAAAAAGATATGCGGTTTTCTTCCGAAATTTATTAAGTGGTACCTAGTAAATTATAGTTTGAGAAAATTGGCCGTTTTTAGTGAAAACAATTTAGATCGGGGAGACGATCTTAGCGTGCTAAAATTAAGTTGAAATGCGTTGAAGAGCGTGAGTTTGATAGATTGCAGAGCCTGCCGTCTGTGACGTAGAAGAAAATACAAGTAAATTACCTTATGCTATCACAAGCGTGACAGAGTGTGTGATTTTATCCTTAATAAGTCTGAACTCATGATAAAGAGTAAATTACTTCAACTACTGGCGGCTGGGGTACCAAAACTTATTTTAGTTTCAGGTATAAATTACTATAGATAAAAGCGTAGCGTAAATTATTTTCGCGTATAATTCAACATTCTGCTTATTCACAGAAAGCTATCTGCCCAATAAATTAATAGAGGGCTAAAAGAACAAATACTATAAATACCTACTAATCGTAGAGCCCACAAGTAATATAAAGCTCCCATTGGTCGTAACGGGCTTGTGGTCGTAAATCCGATTCCATGCAAACACTTGGGTGTAATTTGATCAATGATAAGCGCCTGTATTCCTACTATTTTTATACCAATATCGTTTCTATGCATATATTCCCATATAGATCCTGTAAATGTAGTACCTAGGTATTTGAATAAGCTTATTTCGACGCGGCCGGCGTTATACAGATTCTTATGAAAGATGAGAAAAGTTTTAACTTTCTAGATCTATCTAGATGACCAAGACGGTAAAATAATTTTCAAGCGAATAGTTGGAGAGTTAGAGATGTTTTGAGGTTTCATCCGCTCAAAGATATAACTGAATGAACGAGAGAATATGCGAGAAAATATCTAGTGTTGGATTTAATATGACTGTTTTATAGATGCATTCCCTAAATATTTACAGAGGACTAACTTGCTGATCTTTATTTATAACGAGTATTTTAATTTACTAACATAAAACTAATCTTGTATGAATAACATTAAATGGGTTAGATATAATCTTCTATAATTTGATATTAATATGAGTACTATATCTCAACTCCAATAGCGACCGTGATCCCCCGAATATAACTGCGAATGTACTTTCTTCATAAGTAAATAATAAAAAAACATTTCGTATAGAGATTTTGGTGGTCGAACTTCTGCCCATAATTTTGGAACATTTTAATATGTAATTTATTTTGACAGAACTGATAATTAAATACCTATTCCTCTACAATTTCAAATCTTTCCCAACAGTTAAATTCAAAACTACTCTTGTTTCAATAATAGTAGCAGACAGTTTAACAAAGTAAAAAAATCAAATCATGATGCATTCATAACTAAATGACTTTCGTGACTGAAAATACAGGTTTTTACATGAATTAGTTGGTAACATTTCAAGCCTGATGTTAAATTTATAGCCGAAATTTAAAGCAGAAACGAATTTCTATGCGTTTCTATACATATCGAAATTTTAAAATGTTTAGAATTTGAAATTCATAACGTTTATAACCTGTGTACCTAATAAAATGGTTTATTTTTATTCGAAACTAGCTGACCCGGCGCACTTCGTAACGCCCCGCTCACGGATTTTCTTTTATTATTTTCCTCGCAATGGTTCCCTTATTTTCTTACCGTACAAACCTTCCCTGGAGAATCATAAATATTTTAAAATCAAAATCAGCCAAATCGGTCCAACCGTTCACAAGTTTTAGCGAGGCTAACGAACAGCAATTCATTTTTATACATAAGATTAACTGCTTAGTTAGCACGTTTAGTATAGTTATTCATATACGTGTGGTTATAGCTTTATAACCATCACGTACAAGAACATAAAATGTCATTCAATATATACTGCTAGCAAAGCGTTCGTGAATATTGAACGTTAAACCAAAGTCGCAACACTAAGAACAAAACAGCACACACCATAAAGCAGACGTTGATGTTTTACACTTTAAGCGATAACGAATTTGTGAGAGACAAAGTCGTTCATTCTTACCTTTACTTTGAATTTCAATTCACGCAAAAGAAAACTGAGGAACAGCCCGATCGGGGAGATAAAATACGTTACAACGATCGACGGTCTCGAGTAAACACGAGAGAAAAATATAGAAGCCGCTCGCAAAAACGGCATGTTACTTGTACTTGAGTCATGGAATGCCTCGTAGGGAAAGTGGTACTTTGACTGTGAATAACCTATAAATCAAGAAATAAAATGTTAAAATTGTTGTAGACATCAAATTGAGTATTAAGTATACCTAGTTTCATTGCATGTTTATATTCTTATGTTGCATATTTGAAAAGTTTTGGTGAAATGCCAGTAAATAGTTTTGCAGATTTTACGACAATCGTCTCTTGTATAAGAATATCACGTGTCAATGTTCACGACATTGTGCCTACTCCTCTACAATCAATAGGTTTTCTATTCTACAATATGTTTGTAGTAAAGGAAGTACTATTTTCGTTCAGTGCTGTGAAATTTAAATGCTTAGAAAACTTTTGTAGCTGATGGTAGCTCAATGATAATGATCTCTCGTAAGAGGGGTAAGGGGTAAAACGCATGATCATCTAAAAAACCCTCTAATATCACACCATAAAATTATTGCATGATCAACCATTCCCAAATGGTTGTCTATACAATAATGTGTTATGCGACAAACGTGAGAAACAAATAGCTAAACAATGATTTGCCCTCCCTTCTATTAGTTTCCCGGACGACTCGCCGGCAGCCCTGTCTGCGTCTGACTCGGTAATTTCTTTATTTCAGTCGAAGGCTCGGCTTCGCGCGTCACGGCACATTGTGATTGACGACAATAGTGACCCTTTTGTTGCCAACTAATAATGAAGAAAACTATTTTTCATCAGACTCGCGTTCATGTAACTGTGACGTGACCTTATAACGCCTGCATTTATCCTATTAATAAGAAATAATGTACCCAAATATTGGTATTTTCTTTACAAACTAGTACAGAAAATAATGTTAAGGAGCTATCACATTACCTATTACCTAATCAGTATATGTAATCCTGATACAATTTATCTGGTTCCATAAAAGCTACGAAGGCCAGGTAACAATCACTTCAATGGTTCTGGTTAGGCCAACAAAGTAGCTTCGATAGTTTTTTACATAAAATAACTTCGACACACTTTAACGCGAACCGAACATCGAGTTCCCATTTTAAGTTGAAGAACTTTTGGCGGGATTATTGCAAAAATTTTACGTTTATGCTTCCTTTATACCCCACTCCGGTAAGAAGTGTGCAGTTAAAAAGTTACTGAGTAATATGGTTGGACTTTCTGTTGACTTAACTTCGTTTCCGTCCTTTCCTAGCAGTTATTTTAAATCTATTGTGTTTTCATTTGTTTCCTGGAGCTAATGTTAATATATTCAGTTCATTCATCGTAGGTAAACGCTTCGTCGCTTGGAAAAGTTAAAATTTGATCTCCCTTATTGGGCTCACGCAATTGTGTAAAGGTTTGTTAACGACGTAAGATTTTTCAATAGACGTTGCAATCAACGCTGTCCAATCAAATCTTTTCTATTCGTCATGTTAAATTAAAAATCCGTACGCTTGCACCACAGAATATTTGCCAAACGATGGGCATCGTTAAAAATTCACACGAAATGCACACACGAAACTTGAAACTCGAAATTCAGAGGGAGCTCACAATGGAACAAGAACGGTATCCGAACATTTAGGAACAAAGGCATAGAAACCTTAAGTTTATGCGAAATAAGTTCAGTTGCGGATTATGTCGCGTTCCACAAATAGATTTATGAATGCGAAATTCTCTTTCTTTATCAATCTTTTAAAAGATATAAAGCTGATTTTATGTCGTCTAGGTTTTTAAACAATTACCCATGCCGTAAACACCTACTGCAAACAGCGTGTCTATTAATTCTTATTAATAGGAAGTTATGTTTGGCTGATGTTTTCAATAATGAATTATAAAATACTAGAATATCTAATACCAGCTGTGCAGAGGCACAGCACACAGGGCAACCATAAACGCGGGTGAAACCCCACGGTAAGTTATATAGCCTATAGCCTTCCTCGATAAATGGGTTATCTAACACTAAAATATTTTTTCAAATCGGACCAGGAGTTCCTCAGATTAGCGCGTTCAAGCAAACAAACAAACTTCGGCTTTATAATATTAATAAATTTATTATATTGATAAAAGAGAGATTTCTGTGATTAAAAAGTTGTAGAAAAAATCACAATCCTATAAATAAAACTACAGTTTGTAGCCAAATTTTCGAAACTATCCTTACTTTACTTTCAGCGTAAAATTGATAGCAAATATCCATCATTTCCTTATTATGCCGGAGCCCAAATAAAGGCAGTAGCGAACGGAGAGCATTTTAATAGTAATAGGAGGTGTATGTAGGTATATCGTTCACCCAGTTAGTATCCCTTCATTAATCAATGCCATCCCTCTAAGTATCATGAAGTCGAAATTATGTAATGCCTCATGTCTTCTATTCTACCTACGTCACGATGGCCTATTAGTGGTTATGATTCATGAATCATAACCACGAATAGGTATATATATATATATATATATATATATATTGGCAGTTGCAATGAAAATATATGTGAATTTTAGTTCTCTTTTAATCTTTCAGATTTTACCAAAAAAAATTACCAATGTGATCCAGTCAGCATTTCGAATAATAGGGGAGCGAGCCAAAAAATTATATTTAGTCCGTCAGTTAGATTATAAAAAATATTTATTACGTCATTTTTCATTTATTTGTCAAACAAACACTGGCGAAGATACATCGGATTCAAGTTGCGCGTGACGTCACACGTAGGTAAAATGTTTGTTTACAAATGTAGTAGCAAATCCCTATTCCAAAACTTTGATGCTCTTTATCTTTGTAATTTTTTGTTATCTTGATAAAGCAAACAATACATGTATTGTATTTTTGTATAATTTAATTGACGGACTAAATAGACTGATAGGTTTTTGACCCAGTATTGACCCTATTGTATTAATTTGTTAGTATTTTAGAGTTTAGTGTTATAATTATATCTAAACATATTGTCAAATATTATGTGTTAGAAATTATATGTTATTTTTATTTTTTTATTATGTATCTATTAAAAAAATAGATACTATCTTGATACGTTCCCCAAAAATCTGTTTGTTAAAGTGATTAAAGTCCCCATTTAACATTTTCTACCAAATCTAGCCTTTATGAAAATCCTAGACTACCCACTCTAAAATACATTAATCTGGGCTGATAGCGGACACCTCCTCATAAAAATTAGGTATTCCATTTAAAATATCGACAATCTACGTGAGCCCACATTACTTGTGGCTATGGGCAATAACTTTTACGAGGAAATAGAGTGCCCTCGAGGTCCGTGAGGCGTGGACGTGCGGAACCATATCGGGAGGATGATGACGATGGTAGCATGATGACGCCTATTTTCCACGACTTTATTTTTATTGTACGTACTTCGAACGAGTTTTTTAAAAATCCAATCCAATTACGTATGTGTGTGTGAAAAAGTATGCAGTTTCTTTATTGTGATTTGGTTACCTTGTGCGGCAATGGAGCCTTTTATTTTGCATATTTTATATGGTCTCCTCGATATCTAAATACCTGTGTGTTCTTGTTCACTCAACAAAACTAACATTGCATTCAGAAGTAAAAATAATATTGTTTCAATAAATTTTAGAACCAAAAAAGCATATCGGCAATAATTAAATAAAGAACTGTATCGATATCATTCATGATTGTTTCTATTTTGTTGCAAAGCTAAGTTATGGAAAGAAAAATAAAGGGAATTCCCTAGAAAATTTGAATATTTCAGTAAACTCAACTACTGTCAAACTTCGCGAATTGAACAGTTCGTGCGAAAATAAATATTCATAGGATATTCTTAATTCAGACGGGACAACGTATGTCAGGTCTAGCTAGTATAATAATGCAAAATAACAGTTCTACTTACCATGTTAGCGCCAGACCAAATACGTCACGCTGAATAGCGCTCTGTATCTTCTTACTACTTTAAACACACTAGTGATATGATCGAAAAGTGTATTAACACAGATCGGAATACACAGGTCAGCTTAAATTTTGTATTTATGCTCGATCACGATCTGCCATTCGCACTGTGTATTTAGTAAAGTGGAGACTGTTGACTTTATTTGCTTATATTCAAAGATATTAACGTAATTAAAATAGAATGAAAGGAATGGGAGAAAGAAAAATGGATTACAATAGTATTGATATTTTATTACACCCTAATAATAAAATATCAATGATCCAAAAAATTGTCTGGTTCCTCTATCTTAGGGTTACGAAGGTCAGATCGGCAGTCGCTTCAATGTAATTACCAGACTCGCTAAATCCTGGATCATGGTCTAAGCGGACCCCGTCTAAGCACGGGACATAACGCTAGGAAGATGATGATGATATTTTATCACACAAAAATATGAGCGAATTATCCATATTAAGAAACTACCATTACATTGATCTAGCGCTCTTCATTTGTCATTCATTGTGTATAATTAATTTAAGTTCAGTACAAAATATAATTTTTCCTGTATGAAAAAAATATTCATAATATTAATTCAAAGACTTGGATAGCTATAGAAGACACAATATACTTAATCTAAAAAGTACCATAAATACTTACAAACAGAAATGTGTCGAGCAAACGAAATGTAGGTATGTCAATATTGTTTTGGATTTTACCGAGGTACCTATGGTCATGTAGGTATGTGGAATATTCTTGTGTATTCGCAGATGACTGGAGATTTAATGCTAGTGAACATGCGGGCATCACATTGATTGAAAAGTCTTGATAAACAATGATGTTCTATAGGCGTAGCTTTAGAACATAAAGCTGGATTTTCCACATTTTGCATTCAATTAAATAGTCCAACTCGCCATGGAATGTGAGGCAATCTAGTCTCCCCTATGACGTACATTGGAATTGCACCTAGACATTATCTGCATTTCAGATCTTTTACCGTAATCTCACCTAGTCAGTGGAATACGACCTAGATTTTATTTCTTACTGGCTCTTGGCAGCGATTTCGTGCGCATAAGCTATAGGAAGCATTTGATATTGATACGGTGACAAACAAAGATATACTTTGTTTTCGCTTAGTGACACATTTGGCTATTTATTTTTATTTAATAGACGATCCGAGGATATCCTAAATTAGGTATAGTATGTCTATCTATATGAGGCCAAACACCCAAGAGTTTTGGTAGTTTTCGTAGCCTAATCGCCGTAGCCGAAATCGGCAAGAATGATGATGATGTATAACTATTCGTTCAGATATTAAGCGCACAAACATACGTACCATTTCGCCTGCAATCCTCAAAGAAATATAATATTGTTCAAGCGACCAGGTCCTTAAACCAGAATCAGCCCAATATAAACGTGAGTTAAGTTGCATGAAAAAGTTGTGGAACGACACAAAATACAACATCAGTTGCTTTTTAAGTCGGTACATCTTTTTTTGATCCAACGTGGGTGTCAGACAACCAACTTCGCACCGCCACCCTACCCCGGGGGGCAGGGCAGTGGCGGATTTACCCTAAGGCCCAGTAGGCCCGGGCCTAGGGCGGCCAGTTATTAGAGGCGGCCAATCGTGATACAAATAAAGTGATGACGCTTTAGTACTGAGAATTATGGCTTGGGGCCTAGGGTGGCCAAGACTGTAAATCCGCCACTGGGGCAGGGTGGTGTGTGGGACTCCCGGGGACCCTTGATTAGGGGACCATGCTCCGGCCAAGATGTAGTGGCTGGGGTGTAACCACTAAAGCTCCGCGGTACCCCACATCGTCTGAGTGGAAGTGAGATGTAGGTGACTCGGTTCAGCTGTTCGGTTCCACATTCACTTCCGGAAGCAGCATTTCACTTAGCTCAACAGTACAACCCCCAAAAACAGTGGGATATTCTTTACCCCTTGAAATCATAATACGGTATTGAAATGTTATTATTAATTACTTCAATTTGAATTGGTTCTGTGCTAGGCCAGTTTATTTTTCTCGGGTGATATAACGGCTATTACAGGATTGCCTGTTTTCCATTTTCCGCACAAACAGCATGTAAAGTGAGTAGGTATTCTAGTGAATTTTTCATTTTAGATATTACACTAAGCATACTCTGACCAAAATAAACAGCCATAGTAGGAACATTTTTGATTTTTTTACAACTATCTATATTAGGTAATTATAATACATATATTTTAGCGTTTGAACGGGGGAAAAAATCTACAGTTAAGCTCCGTTTCAAGGCATGATATCTGATAGACTACCTAATTGTCACCAAAAAGAAACAGTTACATTTATTTAGACACCTATCTAAAAATCTTTTGATCGGCTAAAAAAGACGAGAAAAATATTTATAAGGTAGCAAGTTAAGTAATTTTAATTCAACATTTCTCATTTAACATAGGTATCAGTCTCGCGCGTCATCGATTTTACTGCATGCAAAGCTGAACTAAATTTCAAGGAGACATTTGTAATAAAACAATGGCATTAACCATTGTCTTACAAAAAGGGTTTTTAGTATTTTGACACAGTACCATAAAACCTTGTTAACCATTCATGTGTTAGTGCAGGTGTCCCAGCATGATAAAAGCATAACTTGAAGGTGAAAGAATAGGCGGATGAATAGTAGCAGCCGGCTCGGCCCTGGGGACAGCCAGATGAGCTCGCGGTGATAAATGGGGCTGCACTTTACCTCTAGCCTGTTCGTTTTGCAATTTGTTACGTATTTAATGGTATTGGTAGCATGTGGCGGGCATGGTGTAGTCGTTGACACCCATTCAATACGGAAACCTATGTACATTTGTTTAAATTTTTAGTTCTTGGATTTGGATTTCGTATCTTGTAGGTAAAATGGGGCCCACACACTTCTATAATTTATAGAAATACAGATACAATGTTATGGATCTAAATTGAATAGATATAGATCTGGGTCCACGAATATATCTGTATTAAATAAAAATTTAAATTAATGTAACTATCGGTAAGAATATTTTAGGAACTAACTTTAAGTTGTGTTAGTGTTGTTGGCGCCTTTCTCGTGCTCATCCTATAAAATTAATAGATTTTTTAAAGACTGACCTATACAAGGTGGAGGGATTTTAAGCAGAAAAAAAAAACAAATTAGAAGCATACTTCCAAATAACAGGGTTCTGAAAAAGATTAAACTGAAAGTTTTGGCAAGGAAATGTCGAGATTGAATTACCGAACCAATGGAGTAATGAGAAATAAAAAATCGAGTTCTGTAGTTCTCTGGAAAAATCCATATAAACCAGATGAAAGAAATGTCTAGTCAGTCAGCAGATATCATGCTAAAGAGGATGATAATAAGTAATAAAGATAAACACTAATATAATGTTTAAACTATAATCTGAAATGAAGACAGGGAATGGTTTTTCATATTTACTTTATGATATTTAAGCGCGGGCGGACGACTATAAAAGAAATATTGTAGATGTGCTAAAAGAAACTTTGTTTAATTTTATCACCGAAAATATTATTTTGAAAACCACAGGCGTTAACCGTGAATATAGTAAATACTAGGAATATGTTACTTCTCTATTAATATTGCCTATCAGTAAGTTCTAAGAATGTTGTAAATTTTATCATATAGATATTATATACCTAACAAAGATTTTGGGTGCGTTTTAACAGATTATTGTCAGTGAAAATATCTATAATAGGCAAGCATTTCCTAATGCTTAATCGTATTGTATAATATTTTGATGCGATTTTAATATTAAGGTAACATAATGGAGCTGATTCAGCACTCTCTTTATGCAGTCTAATACAAAACATAAGCAAAATTCTGCTACCGTTTGTTTACAATTTCATATCGAATTTTACCGTTACTGTCTAACTAGTTTTATTCATAATACTTGCTGTGTTAGCTTCCTAAGTACGTATGTAACTACATATCGTTTATTCAAATAAATGAAAATGTAACCACTTTTTACTCATTGCTACATTTTCAATTTCATGAAAATTATTTCCACTATCTACTAAATATATTTTTTTAAACTGTTCCTATCTTTTACTCCGTAAATATTCAGATCGTAGATACGTTATGATATGTCGAAAAGCTGTATAATAATTTAGTGCAAATGATTAAAAGAGAGCAAAAATATGACGCATTAGCAACATACACACACACCTATGGTTAATAATATCATCCATTCTTGTACCCGGAGCCCAAACATTCATGGAAGAAAGAAAAGAAAGAAACATTTATAGGACGCACAAATTAAACATACACAGAAAAACAAGTATTTCAAAATTGACAATTATAATAGTACAAAAAGAAAAAAATAAATAAACAAAAAGCAATTAAATTAGCGCCAATAGGGCCTCTGCCTCAGCATTAAGCTACTGCGGCACTACGTTAACGTCGCAGGAGCGCTGATAATTCTGGCGGGGCTCATTTTAATCGGCTCAGAGTGATTTTCTAAAATACCTTTTTCTGGGACCGCACGCAGCGTCCTATGTATTATTTATTATAAACGCTGCCGGCCGGCCTCCCAATAATTACACGCTCTAATAAACGTATCTGGCGAGCTTAGCAAACGTCTAGTTTGAATGTCTCGACTTTATGATGGCAGTAGGAGCGCCAGATTACATTGTGGCCGCCGGACAAAACATGATATTTACTGCATTTGCAATTTTCAAGATGGATATTCAATTCTGCAAAGTGTTCAATAACACTGATACATTTTAGGTTTATTGGAAAATGTCAATAGGTTATCTGTTTACCTAGTAGGTGTCAAAGTATCTTGGGTTATTCTCACCATGTATTATCCCCATAACGAAGTGCATGTGCCGTCCATGACATCCTAAAATCCTGTTAGTTATTATCTATAAGAATTTGTTTAACAAAGATATTTATGGCTGTATTTTTAATTCATCGGTTAAAGTTATAAACCTACTTATATGGATAAAATCTATATTGTGATTACAATCACATTCAAGTATCCAATTTAGCCAGTATTTAAACTTAAAAATCCTATGTTGGTCTGGGTTTCAAAAGTATGTACCAACTGTGAGCCAGTAAAAGCACTAATGGTATATTTATTGTATGGTATGGGTTTGTGATTATGTAAGTAGATGACAAGTTAGCCACTTATTCACAATGTTTAATCTAAACGACAACAAACAACTCGACTTTATTTTTGGCTAAATGTGGTTTATGGAGCTTGCTGCCCCTTGGACTCTGCCGCTTTCAGGGATTACGAGGGTGATGACATGTTTGTATGTACGTAAGTAAGGCCTACTGTCCATGAACGCGTTATTTGACGCTATAATAATATGACCACGCTGCTTCATGCAATCGTCAATCACGCTATAAAACGTCGCAGTTTTCTTTCAACTAGCATCTAGAAAGCACGTCTAGTAGTGATGAAGTGATTATCCGTCTCGCGAGTCGGACGAGTAGTGACATGCTGCCATGCGCACCTCACGACGTTACCGCTCCTTGGACACAGTTTTCATTGTTTCTATGCAAGACGCAAGCAATCGTCTTGCAATCTTCAATTGACGAAAGCATGCGCATAACGGGTGGTTTGCGTGGACAGTAGTTCTAAGTTGGTCTAAGTATACAGGTTTTATAATAAAAAAAACGACTTCAAAAAGGAAACTAATAAAAAGAAAAAAATAATTTACTTAGGCCAAAGTAATACGTATTTTGATACTTATAATTTTGTAGTCGGTGCCTATATGAAATCGGTTCATAAACGATGAAGTTATCCACGAACACACTTAAAAAAAATTATGCCGTCGAATTGAGAACCTCCTGCTTTTATGAAGTCAGTTGAAAGGTCAGGTCAGAGGATTATTAAAGCAGCCAGCTTGTGATAAATCAAAGATTATCACAATAAAAAAATATATATATATTATTACATGATACAGGTTTTAGTTAATTAGTCTACTTTTCCCAACTGCGTCCTCTCTTAGAGGTATACTCGTACAAAATAAACTCTAGCAGTCTAGTAATCTTATACCTAGAAACAACTTTATGACAATTAACAAACTAATTCGCAGGATGCCCTATTAACTTAGTCTTAGCTATTTCTGTATAGAATAAAGCCATTATGTCATGATATTACCAAGTGGATAATCTCCTTGCGAGATACGTACTTTCTTAGTGTCATCCCCACCAGGGGGTTTGTTGTTACGACTCAACTTATCTTCTCATGGCAATTTTCTAAACTTCCAGCTATGGATACGTTTTTAGCATCTCGTGCGCATATTATAAAAACAACAAGGCGCGAGCATTCATATGGCGACTTGAGTTGCCAAGCTTGAGTGCGAATCTCATACAAAAGATTGTCTTTTACAATCAAATCACATTAAATCAGCTAAGTGGACATAAAAAGAAGGTCACACCCGTGACATGATCCATATCAAGAGACATGTAAACGTGGAATTTATGTAACATCCTGTTCATGTCGCTAACGTAGGATTTATATTTAAACAATTAAAAATTAAAGTTCTACACCTAAAATGGTTTTTTCATCTATATAAATAAAATAAAGTCGTGTTTGTTACACCACTTATAAGTCGAGAACGGCTGAACCGATTTACGTTGTTTTTGATTTGTTGGATTTGTCTTCGTCCAGTATAACAGAATAACTATTAAAAACATTGAAAAATTGTCGATAAAACAAAATAAAAGCAAAAGTATTTTCTCATATAAAACGGTGGGATTCGTATCTGTCAATATTAAATGTCAATTACTGGGCGATACGAAGTTCGCCGGGACAGCTAGTATATTATATTTAAAACATCTGTAACAAGTAATCTTTAGAATTACATGTACAGCGGACATACGTTTGCACCACACAGACATTTACATACATACATAATACATAACATCACCCCCATAATCCCCGAAGGGGTAGGCAGAGTCGAAGGGGCAGCAAGTCCCTTCAACCACATTCAGCCAAAATTAAAGCCGGGCTGGGTTAGATGGAAAATTGTGAAAAAGCAGTGACAAGCGGCTAACCTGTCGCCTACTCAGTCACATACCCAAAAGCTCGTAAGCCATTAGTCGCCTCTTACGACATGCTAGGCAAGAACCACAGTGGGCACATTCTTTTTTTTTGGCCCAGACCAACATGGGCCAAATCCCAGACCAACATGGGACAGACATTTAACTCTAAATAATATCACTTACAATATGCGTATGCTAATGTTAGACCGAGTTCTATTTATACGTTGAGAAGAAAAATGGTCGCCCTAGTGTTCTATTCGCGGACAAAACCTTTTTTGACGTGTTCTCAAAGAGCACTAATATTGCACGAGTCAGGTTTTATCTGCCTGTGGGTAGCTTACCGGAGCTATCGGAATAATCTCCCCGACAAAAGGCAATGCATTACCGCAGCGGCAATTTTATGGTCCGGATTAAGGGTAAGGGTATGCAAAGAACTTCGTATTCAAAGCAGGGACGGATCCCGTCCGATGCAATTTGCGCGCGTTTCATCGAATAGCTAATTCCATAACTTACATTGTTGGTGATGCTGTAATGAAACTCACGATGCATCTTAATTTCAGATTGCTTGTAGTGTGCAATGTTACGCCATATTCTAGCGACTCGGTTTTGCATTAAATCTCCGTGTAGCTTCTTGATTGCAGTTCGCTTTGTGTGATCACAGAAACTGTGAGAAGGCAATGTCATTTGGTTTGAAATCGAAGGTATATTAATATATCATGAGACCTGAACACATCGCTTGTTATATGCTCGCAAAGAAGTTTAGCTAATAGGAATAAAATAAATATATTTTACTGATACGTCGGTTGCTCTGATCACTCTTTGTGTAAATATAAAATATCGAGGCGTCAACAGAAAAATTTAAGCTTTTGAACTTGATACACAACCGGTCTTACAATATTTTTTGCTGTTGCCGTCGTACCCGGTGTCGCAGTGTGCTGAATACTAACGAGAGAATGGGGGTTCGAGTATTTTTATTATTTTGCACATTTTTTATGATCCAGGTGGGTCGTGGTTGCGCCCCTAGTGGTAGATTTTTTTTAATATTTTAATTCTGGTTTCGTATTTCAAATATGTATGTATCTCAAAGCTGTAAACCCATACCTTTATCATATGAATAGAAAGAAACGTAGCGATAACAGCATAAACGTAGCAATTGTCACAATAATTACAATCGTTTTGCGATTGTGAATTGTTTCAAAGTGATTCTGGGAATATATTACATACGATTTCTGTAACACGCATACTATTCAGTATATTGTTAGATTTGGGGCATGTTAGTGTTAATTTGATTGATAGGGATGTTGACTCCATTTATATTTATTTTTGTAATACCAATTCCATATGAAAGTATCGCAGTATGTTGTATTGATTTTGAATAAAAATGAGTCTACGATTTTAAATTTTGTAAAACCTGCGTAATATTTAGTCGATTTTTGACTATACGAACTAGTGAAGTCATAAACTGATAAGCCCATACAAAATCTATGAAGTGATTGCGTTTTAACATTCGATGCGTTTGACAGCTTTTAAAAAGTATCTCAATTGAGCTGCCAGTCAACATCTTTATTGTATACTGCCTCGGGTTGAAATCCCTCATAAGACAAACACTATTTATCTAACGAATACGGGGCATAGTAGTCAAATCCTTTCTAATTATACATTTCAAATTATGTAAACAATTTAATTTACTTTTAATTTTCATAGTATTTATAATAAAACCTACGAGTATTCGATCTCTTAATCTATAGCAAGGCAATTAGTGACCAAACAATAACTGTATTTTTAATTATAAGTTTGCTGCTCACAGTATATTTCCTCTGGTTATAATAGTTAGTGTATTATGCGTCAATTATATGTGTAAAAATGATAATTGCTTAATAGCAAGCCTATATGAAAAACTCTCGTCGCCAGAGCTGAAACTTTTCTATTTAGTACTTCCTAAATCCGAGCTCGTTACTTTATCGGCTTCTTTTATAATAATAAATGAAGCCCTGCTCGGAGATCGAATGTTTGACTTTCGCAAACTTGCTGTTTATTTTTCTTGAATGTTCACTTTGAGTATTTTCCAGTTCATTTCATGGAGTCTGCTTGAGACGAGAGCACTTTCAGAGTTTTCGCTTTGGTGTGTGCTGGAAAGTGATCTGTAGAACACTGCAGGGTCCGCGTAACTGCATTCCAAATGCATTATAATATGTGCAATTATAAACAAATATGTATAGAGAAATTATTAAGTGGGGATATTGTAATATAATTTAAATATTTTGGAACCATTAGATCCTAAAATCGTAAAAAGTGTTAATCGATCTTCATTACATTATTGTTATATCAATTGCCAACAGGCTTTGGATAAACAGTTAGCACATTTCCCGAATGTAATATCACTTTTGCTTGTTCTATTCTTACTCCATATTTCATGGGACATCACGTCTCTGAATTACTAGCCAATATTCCAAATGGACCGTCGCATAAACGATTCTATTTGCACTACCTATATCAAAGTAAATATTGATTCAAACTATAGTTGGACGTTTAGGCAAGGTTATGTAAGATGAAATTAATAAAAATTAAATTGAACACAAATATGTTGTTAAATGAAATTGTTTATTGGATA
Organism: Glyphodes perspectalis; assembly: GCA_951394215.1. NCBI lineage: Eukaryota > Metazoa > Arthropoda > Insecta > Lepidoptera > Crambidae > Glyphodes > Glyphodes perspectalis. The sequence continues at coordinate 12,965,575 of OX596199.1, forward strand.
TCGGGTTTTGGCTGTGTGATTGTGAAAGCGACAAGCTATCCAATTGTCCAGTTTTATTTTTTGGCTGAATGTGGTTAAGGGGGCTGGCTGACCCGTTGACTTGCCGAACCCTTTCGAGATTCAGGGTGTGATGATAACTAACTAAGTAATTTAATGGAAAAATCTATATGTAGGCAAAAAAATACAATAGACGACTTTGTGTCTAGTGTATTTTTCTTCTGTATAGCCTGGTTAACCACACTGTAGGGTATAGCATTGGTCATCCGCCATGCACAACGATTTTGTACCAACCTCATTTATATGCTTCCTGCTATCATGTGGAGGTCGTTTACCCACCATTGCTAGAGAATATCTTGTCTCCTACTATGGTCTTGTATACCTTAAACTAAATTAAACTTCTCGCCATTGTTTAAAGAAAATGCACCCCACTTCTATATATGCTCACTATGTGGCAAAAGCTTACAATTGTGTTATAAGGAGAAGGTGTCCCTCGGGACTTTTCTCATATTCGCATCACAAACACTTCAAAAGTGTTCTCAATAGTGTTTAGATATAACAAAGAACATTCATAGAAAAGTTTGACCCAATACGATATCTACATTCCCTAGATACGAAGTTGATATTTGTTTTATGAGTTTGGTCGTTGTTTTGTTATAAATAAGTTACACCGAGACTTTTAAAAATAGTACACTAAATAGTCTTACAGTGAACCCTGGCTCTCCCTAGTTATTGCGCAAAGTATGTGCCATTATAGTTTTATTTGGCATCGTAGGTTAGATCATCATCTTAAAAACGTCCGTCTATTTGTTATAATACCACAAGTCATGTTCATATAATTTTCAATGGAGATAAAGATATATCCTGACATTTGATTAAAATGTACGCATTCACACAACCCAAGCCAATTCCACTGATCGCATTATAACTCAAAGCACACAGTCGACAGCAAATTCATTTACAGAAACTCGTTCATAAAATAATCAAAATATCAAAGTTTCCTCAACTCTCTTTTAAACAATTGAATTTGTACGTTAAAACTTCAATATCTAGCGCAAAGCCACCATTCTTTGTTAAATAGATACGCTTTTTCCCCCCTTCAGCTTGTTACACTTTTTAACTAACAGGTGGGTACCTGTTAGTAAAAAAAGTGAAAACCTTTCTAAGTAGGTACAAGTGGACATATTTACTCCGGGTCCGCAATAAATTGTCTAATAGTGAACATTGACTATGAAAGGGCAAACGATTCGATTTAAATATAGATATTCGAGAAACGTATTTACCTTGCAACCAATGAAAAATTGTAAAACCTAATCGGCTTGTAAATCGTCCCCTAGCGCATTTAACTTCTTGTGTGATCAATGTCCCATGTTAGTCCGGCAGTCCCATGTTGGTTTGGGACTTAAAAATTATTTGCCAATTGTGCTCTTTGCTAAGCGTGTCATAAAATATATATCGGGCATTGGGTATATGATTGTGTTGGTGAGCCAGCCATTTGTAACTACCTAACTACTTTTTCACAATTTTCCATCAAATCTGGACCAGTTTTATTTTCGGGTAGAAATCAAACAATCGAAATCAATAAAGTCAATTTGTTTAGACTACTGGCCCATGTCCAAAATGGATGGGTCACATGAACCACCAGGTGACGTATATAGGACGATAAAAGAGCATAAAATAATAAGATTCAGCACTATGCCGTCACTTGTAAGCTGTCCAACTGGGTGCTGGTGAGAATTCCAAAGTGCCGGTAGAGTGAGTACATTTTGGTCATATATTTTTGTACGGAATTTTGACCATCGATAGATCCATGAAAAATAATATAAAAGCGCGCAGTGCCGTAAAAAAATGGTACGCCACAAAGTCGGTAATTTTTTTTGATTTTCTGACAATTTCCAGGGTAAATTTTGTCATTTGATTCTGTACGGCATCAGTTTCATACTGTTTCAATACAGCTTCTAATCCATTATTCCGCAACGCCGTACAAAAATCATGCGACAAGGGGAAAAAATCGAGGGTTGCAACCCCCTCTTTTTCCGTGGTCCGGGGGGTGATTTGAAAAAGTACGGCTTCGGTTTCAAAACATTATCTAGCACTCAAAAGTACTATTAAAAATAATGCCGTCAAAAAATTATTGTTCCTTTGAATGTATATTAAGTAATATTTATATTAATTTTATGGTATACTTGATTGATAAAGCTGTAAAATCATTTGACTCTGTACGGCAACTTTTTTTTTAACATGATATTGTAAAATACAATTGTTATATAGTACTGCCGTCAAAAAGAAACTGTTCTAAAAAAAATTATAGAGAAATACAAAAACTGAAATTTTTCAAATTATTGCAAAAGTTTAAATATTCATAGATTATTAAAAAATAGCAATTTTCTACATTTTTCCCTTGTTTTAAATAGTATTAAGATAAATAAATTAGAAAAAAATTATGCCGTACATTTTAATGCAGACCATATCTTTTAGGCTGATGGAAATGACGCTACCATTTTAAGGGTGTAGTACTTTATGGCCATCTGATACTGTACGGTATTAACATATTTTTGAAGAGAACCATTGATAATATGATAAAATCATTATGACGTCTAACTGAAGTGAAAGGTTGTGTATATAATATCCAAGAATTGAAACTGTAAATCCCAGTATCAACAGTTTTGTAAACTTTTTGGTTTAATATATACTTCAAACATTATTGATAAATGTATATAATTGATTGATTTGTTTCATTGCAATGATGTGAATAAAGAAAACAACTAATAAAAAAAAAAAATCGATATATTTAAAGATCTCTGGACAAATATGCTTTTTCAGTCGTTCGTTTATAATATGCAGCATTATTTTACTTGCGTGTGTTATTAGGGTAATGAGTCGAAAGTTGCCACATTTCTTTGTTGAACCCTTTTTATGCAGAGGAACGAAAACTGTGTGAGCCCATTCTGAGGGCCATTTGCCTGTGAGCCATATCTTGTTGCAGATGGTGTAAAAGATAAGATAGCCATGTTCTCCCATTGCTCGAATAGTTTCGATTAGGATGTCTCTGGTTCTCTCTGCCTACCCCGCTAGGGAAGTGGCGTGAAGTTTAGTTAGTTAGTTAGTTAGGATGTCATCTTTCCCTGTGGCTTTACCATTCTTTATATGTTGAATAGCTTACTTCTGCTTCAAAAATACCAGGCTCTAACAAATCATTCGTAGGCTCCGTGGATGTAAAATTTTGCGGTGTAGATATATGCTTACAAATGCTAAACGTCGTAACAGAACGTGGCTCCGTAAGCGATAATGTAAATTATATTTATTTATTAGTATTAATTTTATATTAAAAGAAGGTGATGTTAGGAGTCATAAAAACCGTAGAGCTTGTATGAAAAGGATTATGAATGTTGAAGAGGCGAGTAAGGTGTGTAAGGATCGTGCCATAAGGCGTTCGGTTCTCTCTGCCTACCCCGGTAGGGAAGTGGCGTGAAGTTTAGTTAGTTAGTTATATTTATTTAATATTTTTATTAATTTTTTTCAATATGAACTTTCAGATTTTTACGGCATTAACTCTTTATAAATTATTGCATTAAGTACAAAAAAAGTATCTAAATGCCGTATAAAAAAATATCGTCATGAATTTCAACTTACATTTCGTTAAGTATATGGATTTTTCTTACAATTCGTTCTATGGATTTTTCCTTGAGTTTTTTTTCCCTACCTTTGGACCAATGAAAATGTACGGCATGTAAAAAAATATTATCTATGCATAAAATACTTTCAAAATAAATTAACTTTATGTTGTGTCAAATCACCCCCGGACCACGGAAAAAGAGGGGGTTGCAACCCTCGATTTTTTCCCCTTGTCGCATGATTTTTGTACGGCGTTGCGGAATAATGGATTAGAACCTGTATTGAAACAGTATGAAACTGATGCCGTACAGAATCAAATGACCAAATTTACCCTGGAAATTGTCAGAAAATCAAAAAAAATTACCGACTTTGTGGCGCACCATTTTTTTACGGCACTGCGCGCTTTTATATTATTTTTCATGGATCTATCGATGGTCAAAATGCCGTACAAAAATATATGACCAAAATGTACTCACTCTACCGGCACTTTTGAATTCTCACCAGCACCCAGTTGGACAGCTTACAAGCGACGGCATAGTGCTGAATCTTATTATTTTATGCTCTTATATCGTCCTATATATACGTCACCTGCTGGTTCATATGACCCATCCATTTTGGACATGGGCCAGTAGTCTAGTTGTCTATGTGCAGACCTCATAGTAGTAACTTGTATAGGTATAGATTTGGACCGTTATTAAAAGTTTATACCGTTAGCAAGATAACAAAAAATATTGTATTGATATTTTTCTTTTATCCAGCAAACCAATAATGACGAAGTTACAGCACGTTAATATTTCGCATGACATCACTAAACCCTTTAAATTTTAGCATTTAGTAACATCAAAGCGTTACTCCATACTCCACTTTGATCCGCTTTATCTTCGTCAATTTTCGAATATTAGATAAAGCAAAAAATACTTAACATAATTACTGTTTTTTGATAATGTTTCTGAGAGACTAAACATAGCGTACATTTTTTACCCGTTAGTTCTGTACTATCGAGACAGAGAGTTTTTAGTAAAGCAATAATAAGTCACTTTTTGGTTTTTGCAACAGTCACTACAAAGCAAATTGCAGAAGAGGAAACTGTTGCTCATGCAATAGACGTACTCAAAGCAAGTGAGAGCGAAAACACATAGGTACCTGTAAAGAGAATGCTGGTAGGTCAGTAGGAATGCCTTTTGGGATCACGTGCCTGTTCGTTTGTGTAGTCACGGAATTTGTTTGACTACAGCTACATACCATATATTTACTACGGTACATTCCCCGCAGGAGACGAAGTAGCGATTCAATCAGACGCATAGTTAGTAAAATGATAAATTGATGCTGGCTATTTCTTTGACGGCTAGTCTTAAAGCGCACACTAAAGCCGTCGGCCCGATGACTGAGCCCGGCGGCTTAGGTATATGAAAAAATATGCGCACAACACCCGGGCGACATGCCGGCGGCTTGCACACGGAAGCGCTCAGTTGCCCGGCGACACTCGAGAGCTAATGAGTGAAACCGCCAACTAGCCCGCCGACAGAAGTCGACTGGTTTTCGAGTAAAACGCAATCGCTTAACGAACACGTAGATGCGACACGACAATAATATTATCATAATTAACATTTCTTAATATAATTTGTATATTTACCAGCATATGAAAGTTGACGTCACTCTTATTTTATGACAGGCCAAGGCCGTTTAGAAGACGAGTCGAGAATATACTTAACACAATTTTAAATAGCATAAACTAAGTAAGTACTTATATCATTTCAAAACTTAGTTTCTAAGTCAAAATACGTCAGCGATGTTAGAAGCTGTAAAAATTCCACTCAAGTGAATTCAACTTAGAATTTTAATTTATCCTTTTCAGCTGCCTATTATTAGAGATTTTCGTGACTGTAGTTTCGTTAGATAGGAATCTCAACAGGTTCTTGAGGGCTTGGAGGCAGCAGAGGGCCCCTCTTAGGCGGAAGCCCTAAACCGAGTACTTCGCTCGGCTTCTTCATTCTTACGTCGTTGTCTAAGTGTCGTTTAGAGCGGCGAAATGACGCCCAGGTGGGACAATTAGTATGCGCAAGCCCACTAACTATTTGCAGAAAAACTTAGCTTTTAGCAAGTGAAGCATGCATGTTGTTTATGTGGAAAATTAAGACAGACTCTGTAGTTCTATAATATGCTAATTCTTCTTTGTTGACTAATGGATAAACCATTAGTACTTATTGTGAACTTATGTGAGGAATCACGTGAATTTCGTGTATTTGTGAAAGCAATTCTCAGTCTTACATCATTTACGTATGATAAAATGTATGACATGAATTCCTGTAAACTTAATATATTAATATTCTATAGAAGTGGCATATAATTTATATTATACTTTTTGAACCGGTAGATATTGAATTCAATCTGACGATTTATACGTGCTTTTTTGAAGCCTACGTAAATAAAGAAAATTTAATTTTCATTTGCATTTCATAAAAAACAACTTTATTGAAAATTTACGGTTGTTAACTCATCACACATAAATTTTTAGATTATATAAATTATAGATTTTTGATTTTTTGTAGCATGTATAAACGTCCAAATGATCGCTTTCAAGGAACAGATTGAGAATATAGTAGTTATATGAATTTTGTTTGTAAAAACGTGGTATACGTGGCATTTGTTTTTTAGCCTTATTATTCCTTGATAGACCTAATGTATAACTTGTCATGCGTTGGTGCTATAATCAGCTAGGAAGCTTTGACATAAATAAAAAAGCTGTGACTTACTATGCAGAAGACAGGTGTGCATTAGACGCAGCTACTAATGGACTCCTCTATAATTTCACATGATATTGGTATCAACCCTAATCACTACTGTAATTAGGGTTGGCATAGGAAGGGAGTTTTTTCCTACTTATCTATTTATCGAGTACACATACCATTTGCAGTGCTTTCCTTTGTTTAATGTTGTAATGTAGATTGTATTTTTCGAAATAGTAATAGAGTTCTTTTACATATTAATGCATTATCAAACCATAATGCTTCCATAGAATTACTTAGTAGAGTAATATTAAAATGTAACGGCTTAGCTAATTATGACTAACTATTAGGTACATGTTTTCAAAAGAATTAGAAAACAAATGGTGCATATAATAATGTATCATTTTAAGTTATTATACAACTCAGCGACTGTGAAATAACGTTTACAACAAACAAAAGGTACACAAACGCAAAACTAATATAGATAAAATATCGGATTGGAAAATATCATAGTCGGTGAAAAATCGCCGTGTTAAAGGTACAGCTACAATCGTGGGATTTGAAACAAGCCACCGATACTAAATATTTTATCCAGGCTCGAAATGGGATCTTGCCGGCTTAAAGGATACTTAAGTACATTATCTTCAACCTATTGTTTTCCCCAGGGCACCGCGTATATTAGGGTCAATCAACAATTGTTCGCACCAAAAAGTCCCAGAAAGGGTCCGCCCTAATGTTTGGTCAATTTGTGTAGGTATCTACTGAGATACAGAGACATGTTGCGATAGATGGCTTTTAGCACAGAAGCTCGAAGATAGTTGTAATCTTTTAATGTTTGTTGAGTAGTTTACTTTGCCACTTTGATGGAAGTTAATGATTAAAGAGTTCAGTATACTACGGTCTCTGGTGGCTGCCTCGTTGGTCTAGTGGTAGGATGCGCGGCCTAAGTACCAAGAGGTCCCGGGTGCAATTCCCGGGTCGGGCCAAAAAATATATCATTTGTGGCCATGGGTAGGATGTAGCTCGATTAAAGCACGTTTTTTTATTAAATTACGCTTTCAATTGATCAACAGTATTAATAATAATTTATTACAATAATTAGGAGAATAGATACGGAACTCAACCTAAGTATTTATAACTTTTAGATGTTAATTTAATATAGAATATGTTTTCTTCTTTAGATTATTTTAATTAACCTTTAAACATTATCGTCTCTTTGAAGACACAAATCGCGAATGGGGTGCGGATGTCTTTTGATGTACCAGCTTGTATGGAAATTCTTTTCTGTATCTACATTTTCTTCGTAGATATTATTTCACAAGTACTCAAAAATTAATCATGGAGAAAGACATTTTCAATATTTTTGTACGCGACGGTACGTAGTGGCTGGGTTGGAGAAAATAAAATTCCAATATTCTTGTTTCGCTTGTTCAATGGCGAGAAGCAGGCTTCTGATTGTTCTATGGAGGCAGCACGTTGTCGAATGAATGCGTATCGCTTAGACCCGCCATATTTATAGCCGCCGAGTGAGAAGTACCGTGCGAGCGAGAGGGATATATATTTTGGGCCCCCCTGCCAAGGCAATACCTTAAAGTGAGCCGCTTCTTACCATTTAATAAAGCATTTATTATTTAATATTTTCACTATCGATATGTATGTATTTTTGATATTATAATTCAGTTATTATATGTATAATATTATTGTTTATGTAATTAAAAGGCCATCAGTAGTATATTTTATTTAAAACTATAAGTAAACATATAATATGCATATTACGTCTATAAAATGAAATTTAGTAGCAAACTTTTACAATTATAGTGAATTATTTTAACTATTTTTGTGTTATTTATGTATTTATTTACAATTATCTATTTATTTGTACGATTTTAACGCCGGCCCGAACAATTTTTTTAAGCACGGCATGTAAATTTACAAACGAGATACCCCTCTTATTTACAGAGATAGTTAATATTGAGACTCGGCCATCGCATGAAAACACGTGTAAATTAAATTATTTAGGGCGATGGCCAAGTCAATATATTTATATAAAACATTAAAGATTTTTAATATTGATATTCATCACTATAAGATGCTGTTAATTATTACGTAATGTACGCGACGGTACGTAGTGGCTGGGTTGGAGAAAATAAAATTCCAATATTCTTGTTTCGCTTGTTCAATGGCGAGAAGCAGGCTTCTGATTGTTCTATGGAGGCAGCACGTTGTCGAATGAATGCGTATCGCTTAGACCCGCCATATTTATAGCCGCCGAGTGAGAAGTACCGTGCGAGCGAGAGGGATATATATTTTGGGCCCCCCTGCCAAGGCAATACCTTAAAGTGAGCCGCTTCTTACCATTTAATAAAGCATTTATTATTTAATATTTTCACTATCGATATGTATGTATTTTTGATATTATAATTCAGTTATTATATGTATAATATTATTGTTTATGTAATTAAAAGGCCATCAGTAGTATATTTTATTTAAAACTATAAGTAAACATATAATATGCATATTACGTCTATAAAATGAAATTTAGTAGCAAACTTTTACAATTATAGTGAATTATTTTAACTATTTTTGTGTTATTTATGTATTTATTTACAATTATCTATTTATTTGTACGATTTTAACGCCGGCCCGAACATTCCTCCCGCCGTGCATCGTCCGCCTGGACGTTGCAGCTAGGTTGAAGATCGTAGGCGTTAGTTGGAATGATGACTAGCTTCTTAGTGGCACGTCGCAGGGTGCCGCCGCTGGTACGGACGTCTGCTACTCGAACCACGCCGTCGGGTCCCGGGAACGTGGCCGTCACTACCCCACGCGGCCATGTGTTGCGGGGGAGTGAGCCGTCCGCTAGCAGCACGACGTCGCCTTCCTTGACTGCCACTCCGTGGCCGCGGGGCTCCCGCCGGTGTTGCAGCTCGGGTAGGTACTCGCGCATCCATCGCGCCCAGAACATGTCGGCGAGGCGCTGGGACGCGCGCCACTGCGATCGGGTGACGACGTCGCGGTCGGTGAATGTGCCCGGGGTGGGCACGCACGCCGACCCGCCCAGCAGGAAGTGGTTTGGCGTGATGGCTTCAGAGTCTTCGTGGTACACGGATACATGCGTCAATGGGCGGCTATTGACTGTGTACTCAGCTTCCGCCAGAAGAGTGGTGAGGATTTCGTCGGTCGGGTGACGGGTTCGTTGTGTGGCGGCGAGGGCGGTCTTCACTGATTTGACGAGGCGCTCCCATGCACCGCCCATGAAAGGCGCTCCGGGCGGAATGTAGCGCCAGTTGATCATCTTCTTAGAAGCTTCTTCTTCAGTGGCTTCGTCTATAGCTCGTCGTAACTCTTGATCAGCCCCGCGGAGGTTCGTGCCGTTGTCGGACCATATCTCGGTGGGGCATCCTCGCCGTGCGATCATACGGCGAAGGGCCATTATAGCCGAGTCGGCGGTCAACGATGCCGCCATCTCTAAGTGTATGGCGCGTGTAGTTAAGCATGTGAATATAGCCACGTATCTCTTGCACGTCGAGCGACCCGTCGTGATTGTCATCGGGCCGAAGTAGTCGAGGCCGGTGTATGTGAAAGGCCGCCGGTGATGGGCGAGGCGGCATGGCGGGTGGTTACCCGTCGATGGTTGCGGCGGCTTGTCTTTTCTTATACGGCAGGGTAAGCATCGATGTATAACGATCTTAGTCACCGGTCGCAGCCTTATGACCCAATAATGTTGACGGCATTCGTTTATTGTTGTTTCTACTCCGGCGTGTAGCAGCTGTATATGTATATGCTCTATCCACAGCTTAGTTCGGTGATCGTTTCCGTCCAACACGGGTGGCGCCATCTGTGCCTCAGTGACGTCAGCTGCTGCACTTATGCGACTATTCAGTCTTATCACTCCGTTTACATAGATCAACGATAGTGAGTGTAATCTACTGTTTCTGGATACGGCCCGATCGTTTCGCAAGGCGTCTATTTCTTCAGGAAATGATTCTTCTTGGCTCGTTCGAACAATTAATGTTTCAGCTTGGCGCAGTAACGAGATGTTGATGTTCAAGAATCTATTCGAGGTATTTTCCGTCTTCTTTTTCATAACGTTAGGTAAAGTTGAAGTTTTTTGTCGCCTCCATTCGGGATCTTTGTCTTTGTTCTTCTTAGTTCGTTTGTAATGTGTTCTATGTATCTCACTGCGGCAAAGTTCTATAAACTGAAGTACTCGAGCTGTGGTGCGAAGTAATCTTTGCCATTTAGAGAAGCGGCTGCTGTCGGGCACGGCGGCGACGACGCGCGGCGCGGCGGGGTTTTTCGTGGCTGTGTGGTGGCATCTTTCTTCGCCCGTCAGCGCTTCTATATTAGTGTATCGTTCACTGGGCCATGTTGATTCGTCTTCCAATAAAAATGCCGGCCCCTTGTACCATCTATGGTCGCTACCGAAGTCGTGTGGAACGTCACGAGTGGCGTCGTCGGCGACGTTCATTTTGGACGGTATCCATCGCCACTCGCGTACGGAGCTCTTATCTTCAATTTCAGCGATACGGTGAGCGACGAAGGGCTTGTAGGACCGCGATCCAGTCTTCAACCAGGTAAGTACCGTTTTGCTGTCACTCCAAAAGGTTCTCTTTTCCAGCTCGCGATCATGCTCTTCAGCGACTGTTGAGGCCATTCGGCTGCCCATGACAGCGGCCTGAAGCTCCAGGCGTGGTATCGAGGTAAGTTTTAGCGGAGCCACTCTCGCTTTGGCTACTATGAGCGAGAGGTTGACCCGGCCGTCGGGGGCGACCGTGCGCCAGTACAGTGCTGCGGCGTAAGCTGTCTCGCTCGCATCCACGAAGGTATGTAGCTGAAGAGATACTGCGTCGCTGTATCGTAGATAACATCGCGGGACGACTACATCACGCAGGGCTCGCAGGTGAGTCATCCAGGCGCGCCACTGTGCGGCGAGGTCGGTGTCCAGCTGCTGGTCCCACCCTGTCCCCCGGCGCCATACTTCTTGTAGTATGTGTTTCGCTCGTATGGTGATGGGCGAAGCGAGGCCGAGTGGGTCGTATAATGACATGACTATTCTCAGCGCTTCTCTCTTGGTGGGTGCGTCGCGGTGGAGCGTCTTTTCAGGTATTCTGGCCAAGTCGAGATTGAAGGCGAGTTCGTCGGCGCACGGCCTCCATACCAGGCCTAGTACGCGTTCACTGGCGGCGCCGTCGGCGAGATTCTTAGTCGTCACTTGCTGTTCGTGTTCAACCAGGTCCCGTATAGCCTCAGGTGAGTTGGAGGCCCATTTTCGTAGCTCGAAGTGTGCTTCGCGATGTATGTCTCGCACTTGTTTTGCTATCCGCGCGGCTTCGTCTACGGTTTCGTAGCTGTCCAAGTAGTCATCTACGTAGTGATTCTTTACTATAGCGAGCGCAGCTTTGGGATGAGACTTTTCATACTTCGTCGCGTTCATATTCTTCACAAAAATGGCAATAGATGGTGAACACGTAGCGCCGAAGATTAGTGACGTCATTCGAAATTCAGATGGAGGTTGATCTTCGATACCATTTTCACTCCATAAATATCGAAGGTAGTCTCTGTCTTCGGGCCTTATTTTGACTTGCATAAACATCTCGCGTATGTCAGCCGTGATCGCCACGGGGTGTCTTCTGAACCGCATCAGCACGCCCGGCAGCGACTGTAGCAGGTCGGGCCCGGTGAGCAGCCGCTGGTTCAGCGAGGCGCCCGCGCTCTCGGCGGCCGCGTCGTGGACAATGCGAACTTTTTCAGGCTTCATGGGGTTGATGACGGCGAAGTGTGGAAGGTACCAAGTCTTCCCTTCGGGCTTGAAGGTAGGTGCGCGCTCGGCGTATCCTTTTTCTATTAATGCGCGCATCTGTTCATGATATTTTTCTTTTAGCGGGATACTCTTTTCTAGTTTGCGTTCTATAGAAATTAGTCGGTGTTCGGCGTTGCTGTAATTGCTTGGCATTGTATGACCATCCGTCTTCCATAACAAAGCAGTTTGATAATGGCCGTCTTCAAGTTGTAATGTTCTATCTTGTAATATTTTCAAGGCGCGTTGCTCTGGGTCGCTTCTAGGCTTCTTAGGTTGTATCATTAAACTATCTACGGCGAAGTGATGTTTCAATTGTTCGTCCATGCTATCTTCTATAGTTTTTAAATTATGTATGAAGTTAATTTGTTGTCCCAGTGATCTCGTGCGCGCGCCATGTAGCACCCACCCGAGCGGCGTGCGCGATGCGACGGGTTGATCGCGCCGTCCTCTTCGCACTTCGCTTGCCAACAATAGGTGCCAGTTGTCTTGTCCTATTAGGAGCTTAGGGGCTGCGTTCACGTACTTGACTTGTTCTTTAATGTCTTTGAGATGCGGGCAATGGTCTATGTCCCGTTCTGTGACTTCTTGTGGTGACAGCTGTAGGTCATCTATGGTACGGGCATGTATTCTGTGTTCGGCGGCGCCATGTACGGTAAGTGAGACACGGCGCGACTTGCATGCGGCTAACTTACTATCTGTGATGGCTTCTATGTATAGTGGATCTATGGGGCCCGTAGCACCGACTCGGTCGGCCAACTCGGCGTCTATTAGGGTTACGGTAGATCCGTCATCGAGGAGAGCCCATGTCTCTATTTCTCCCGCCGGTCCAGCGATACGTACAGGGGCTATCTTCAAGTAAGACTGCGTCTTGCGGGTCCATGTCGATGTTACGGCTTCTTTTTCAGTTTTGTCTTCTTGAATTTCTCTTACGAAGTGAAGCAATTTATTGTGATAATGTTGGCACCCGTCGATGTCACACTTATTGCGCCGACAGTTGTGGATTCTATTCCTATACCGGAGACATCTGAAGCAAAGTCGGCGCTCTTTTGCTATGTCCCATCGATCGCTCACGTTCGCTTCTTTGAATATTTTGCAATCTGTTATACGGTGGTTTGCTTCGTCGCATACTAGGCATTTAGTAGTTTTCTCTGTGGTGGTTAGCGTTCTCTGGGTTCGTCTTGGTAGTCTATGTTGCGGGCCATCTGCATGCTGCGACGAAGCGGCGATAACCTCTGGCCGAGCATACGGACCGCAGAGTATAGCTTCTCTCTCTAAGAATCTTGCTATCTTTGTCAGATCGGGCTCTTCTTCTGATTGTGTACTGACAAAGTCAAACCATCGGTGACGTAATGTAGGTGTTAGTTTTTCTACGGTAATCTTCGTAACATCTGGATTGTAGAGGTAGTGAATCTTGTTGAGAGCTCTTAGTGCGGCGACGATATTGGAGACTTGACTTGCGAATATACATATATCCTTCGGCGTATCTGCCGGTCGTGGTAACGTTCGAAGACGATCTAACTCCGTAGAAGCGATGCAGTCCGGCCTTCCGAATCGGGCTTCTAACATTTTCATAATCTCCTGTGGCTGCGTGTGAAGAATGAGAAGGTTTTCAATCGCTTCCTTTGCTTTGCCTTTGATGCTACGGCGTAGTCTTGCGGAGTTTTCTACGTCTGAGAAAAGTGCGGCGGATTCGTAGTAGGCGGCTTTGAACGATAGCCATTCTTGATGAGCGCCGAAGAAGCTTGGTAAGTCAGTGAAATATCTTGAGGCTTGCGGTTGCTGAGCGGACTTGACTGCAGAAGTAATGGCGACTATCAGATCTGATACTTCAGTTTTGCGAAACTGTTCTTGCGGCTTGTCGGCGAGTGGAGGCGCGGCGGTAGGTTCAATAGAGTCAAATTTCTGCTGCTGTGGTTGAGATTCGTCGAGCCACGAATGTACACGATGTTTAGTGTCTGCTTCGGTGATCTTCATCGCGGTTTCGTCCTCTTCCTCTTCGTCTGACTCCAATTGCATCCTGGCCATCCGAGCAGCGGCTAACTCAACTTGCAGCTTTAACAAGTCTTCTTTGGCTCGTGCGAGCTTGAGCGCGCGACGTGACTGTGTACTATGGCGCGAGGTAGTCGACGGGGCTGCTGAGCCCGGCGGCGGCGCTGCGGCGGCAGGCGCTTCTATGATCGACGTTTGCGCTACACTGGAGGCGGCTTCAATTTCAGCGGGCGACGAAGGTTCGGAAGCTGGCGCCATGAGTGTTTCCTTGTGAGGCCTCTTCCCGCTTTGCGATCTTGTTATCGGCATGGTGATATTTTCTCTAATCCGGCTCGAAAGGACCAATGTACGCGACGGTACGTAGTGGCTGGGTTGGAGAAAATAAAATTCCAATATTCTTGTTTCGCTTGTTCAATGGCGAGAAGCAGGCTTCTGATTGTTCTATGGAGGCAGCACGTTGTCGAATGAATGCGTATCGCTTAGACCCGCCATATTTATAGCCGCCGAGTGAGAAGTACCGTGCGAGCGAGAGGGATATATATTTTGGGCCCCCCTGCCAAGGCAATACCTTAAAGTGAGCCGCTTCTTACCATTTAATAAAGCATTTATTATTTAATATTTTCACTATCGATATGTATGTATTTTTGATATTATAATTCAGTTATTATATGTATAATATTATTGTTTATGTAATTAAAAGGCCATCAGTAGTATATTTTATTTAAAACTATAAGTAAACATATAATATGCATATTACGTCTATAAAATGAAATTTAGTAGCAAACTTTTACAATTATAGTGAATTATTTTAACTATTTTTGTGTTATTTATGTATTTATTTACAATTATCTATTTATTTGTACGATTTTAACGCCGGCCCGAACAATTTTTTTAAGCACGGCATGTAAATTTACAAACGAGATACCCCTCTTATTTACAGAGATAGTTATTTGTGCTGGTTTGCAGTTAGTAAGTTGAGTATACCCTTATATGCCAGACCCTTTGACCGAGTAAATACTAAAGTCGAAATTGCTACATGAATATAGGTGTGCCACTACATACGTTGTTTATATTCCAATCTCGAGGCCTTTTCCAAAATTAAGATTAATGCTTCTTGTACCGATAACCGGGTCTGGAATTGATCGCACATGGAACTAATCTGCCGATAACCAAATAAATGAACATCGCTGTGTGTCTTCATCAAAACTTCAGGCAAAGTTGAGGCATAAATTTGAACATGATTACGCCAGTAAGCCGTGAAATAAGGCCCTTGCCGCCAACTTGGGCTTATCGGCACAAATCCATCGTGCTTGTCAAAATTAATCTCTCCAACATACACCACAAATTCACAGCTATTATCAACTTGCATCTGTTAGTAACATTTTGTTCCAGTTTTGATATTAGCTAGCTGCGAAAGGCGAAAAATTTCGGATCGACTTTGCGTTCGGGAATATTAATATTTTTGTAGATCAATGTATTTCAACGTTTATATCTATATTCCTAATATTATTTTATATTATCAAGGTTATAGTAAAAGCCTTCGACAGGACTGTTGGAAAGTATTTATGAACTATTTTCTTGAGGATTCTCTACGCCCACGGTATAGGGAAGCACATTAAGCACCTTATGTCTCCTATCATCGGGTTGCGAATCCCCAGTACTTAGGCTCCGATCTCAGTCACCCTAGGAAACGCAGCAGCTTGAGAGCCGCTACTTTATGCTGTTTTTTTTTTAAAGATGGTCGCAGTCATTTCAAAACTAAATGGGCTTCAATTTGGCTTACAACCTAAAGCTAAAAACAAAACATGCAGGATTTAGTCTTTCTATCAATATCAAATCGAATATTCTATTATTATATCAACAGCTAGACATATGGACATAAATAAGGTGAGATTTCTACAAATGTATGCACTCGCTGTAGGGAGCTAAGAGTACGGCTTCAATCAAAATTTAATTTCTTCCAAAATATTTCCTAAGAGGTATTCGTTTAGATGTCACAGCAAATGACTAAAACAGTAAAGTAACGAAGCACCTAATTTGATTATATTTTTAAATCATGTACCTGTGTTTATACATTAATAATTATATTATCTCTAGTTATTTAGTAATAAATATTAAAATCTATTCAAATTGTTACTTTTGCACCTTTTCATTACACTTACAATATTTAGCTCTTACGAGGAATAACATATTTATAACATATTTGCTCTTCGTCGAACAAAATTGAGTGAGGTGCTTAGAAACAATCCATATTCTCCCTAGTTTTTATATTCTTCAGCGTTGTGAAGAAATATAAGTTTGTAGAAGGAATTACGCGCTAACGGGCTTCACTCATGTGTTATCTCTAGCTCGGTTTACGTTGAGTTGCTAAAGCTGTGGTATCGCCATTTAACTAGATAATTTATAATGCTATACATTGTTAATAGTCAGGAAACCAATAGAAACGGAGCCATAAAAAGAAAATAAAATATTATGAGGGTTAAGTATGTAGCTAGTGATATTGGCGTATCTTGGAGACGAGACGTCTAGGTACATGCGTGAGAAGCTTTATCACATCCGAAACAACTACATCGGTATATTAAGTAAATACTAGCTGTGCCCGCAGTTTTAGCCGCGTTTATGGTGAGGTAATTTTATGTAGGTAGTCTCTAGCCTTCGTCGATAATGGGCTATCTAACACTGAAAGAATTTTTCAAATTAGACCAGTAGTTCCTGAGATTAGCGCGTTCAAGCAAACAAACAAAAAACTCTTCAGCATTATAGTATTTTCATGTGTAATAACGAATTTAATTAGTTTTCACTATCGCAATGTACCTTCCTCCTCTACCTTTCTCTACCACTCGATGGGAACATTTCATATCAACTGTAATAAACACATTATAAGTCCAGTCAATAAAGCCTTAACTGTGCTATTTTGAGTTGAAAGGATGGGACCAAGGGGAAAGTAAGTCACAGTAATTAACACAAGATCAAAATTAATACGGTATTTCAAGAATAGGTATAACTTACAAACAATGACACAATATTATATGTCCAGGTATTACGATATATAGCATACCTACTCTTTCCTAATTACTAAACTATATTGTATTGTAAGTATGTACTTAACTAAATATTTAACCCCAGAGCACTGAGACAATAACATAATTTATCTAACCCAATGAACCAGAAAATACTTAGGTAGATATATATAATGTTGTTGGTCTGTGAGGATATTCGCTTAATTTTCTCGGAATATTCCAAACCCAGGAAAGCTTTTTAATACACACGACAGCACTTCAGACGAAACATTGCGGAGTCTTATGTCATTGTGATAAGGTCTGTTTCGCAACAAAAATGTATAGCCTGATGTGCTGTCGTCTGTACATCCATTTCAGTGTTGATTTCCTGACATTATTGCCACACATTAAGTTGTACCGCCGATAACTTATATCAACAGGACAAGACTTGGGACATTTTTTTAACAAAAATGAAATCTTGAGTATGGGGGTCACTTATAACATAATATTTTATCTCTAACAAGTTATGTTATTTTGTGTCATGATAATAACTGAACAACATCATGTGACAAAACTGACTGGATATGATTGCCACTGAAAAGTTATTAGAATTATAAAATAATTTGTGTTGTGTCAAAGTACGTTTCCTGGAGTTCGGAATTAAAAGCTTATACCGAAAAAAATAGAATTGTACTGATTTCAATTTACTTCATGAAACCAAAGACTATTTGTATAATCTTTCCTTAAACGTTGAGGAAATACTATTGGGGTGATTATGCGACTAAAGTGGCAGTTTTGAAGAAGAAAATAATATAAACTTCTTAAAGATTTGTTCGTAGTTTTGGATATTTACTAGAGAGTTAATTGTGTAACACATCTTAAACGCTAAAACTAGTTTGCAGACTTTGTTTAAGGAATATTTTGTCATGGCTGTTATTACTTGCCAATTCAGTCTCAAGAGCCTTCGAGGTTTATGTTATGACTGATTTTTTTCCGTGTCTTAGCCCGCGTGTACTCCTCGCCCTGTAGGGTCAAAACTGGAATAATAAGTATCATATTACATCCTTTCTCGAAGCTTTAGGCGGAAAAAAAATCATGACAATCGATTGATAAATTTAGGATCATGATGTGACGGACAGACAGACAAAGTTACTTTCGCGTTTTTAAGAACCCAAAGTGACTTTGTGAAGCAATATCAAACGAGCTCAGGTGCCACCTGATACTATCGTGTCGCATAATACTCATCACCATAGATTTAGGAGTCAAAAAATTCTAAATCTATGCTCATCACCTAGAGTTCGTTCCCTTCCTAGTGAGGGTTGGCTTGGACTATAGATTTAGCAAGTTTAAGTACCTACACTGAAGCGACTGCCATATGACCCTGATAATAGGAACCAAATATATTAGATTATTGTCAAACCTCTTCAATATTATGCTCTCAACCTTTTTTTGTACAAATCCGTAAAAACAATAGATAAAAAACAGCGGTATGATTTCGGGATTGAACCAATACTTCTAGGATGGCATACCCACGTTCGGACTGACACATTGATGTAGCACTGCTTTTAGATAACCATATTAGCAATACTTTCGTAAATAATGTTTTCAACCTTATTTAACATGGAAAAACTTGCCGTATTGCCTAATAACAATTGGTAAAGTTACTTCTGTGCACCATACAAAAAAATTATATTACGGTTTTCATGTGACATAACATTATTTTTTGCACATATCCCAAAAATCCTCTGATTATCTGTCTGTTCAAAACGACAGAATTCAAAGGTAGGTACTTATTTCCACAAATTTAGTACTGTATAGTAAAATCGAAAAGTAAGAAATCTAGTACTTGACTAATAGTGATAGATATGTTGTATGTTGAATGGTTTTAATTAAGCATTTAAATAGACATCCAGTATTCTATAATTATTCTACAGGTGTTCTTCTCTAACTTTATGTTAGTTTTTTAATGCATAAGTTTTTATGTATCTGCTTCAACCTAAAACGTCTTATTAAGCTTTAGTAATGTAAAATGCATAGAAAAATATGTGGACTAAATTTTATCTGCATTATTAGGTATTAATATTTCCTCAAAATCACGAGCATTTTTATTATCATATTCTCTCTCGGAATCATGACGACTATATACCGCTACTAACGAAATATAAGTGAAGTATATACTTGCTAAGTGCATAATACAGAAATAAGGCGTGTTATCGTAAGTACCCATAAGCGCAAAGTTTCTCGGAAAGGGCCGCAGTAATAAGCTGGCAAGCTTATCGATTTTACTATGGTACAGCTGCAATCCCCTGCGAATTCCTGACCGTGGACGGTGATCGAATAACCTTTCCCTCGCCCAGGCCGTTTCAGAGCCCATTTTAAAGCGAGAACCTCGAATTTTGCAAGTCACCCATGTCGTAGTACCTACCTAGTTCTAAACATAACATTAAGTTGTTTAAATACAACGTTATTCGAATTAATAAAATAAATAAGTTAATAAAACTTAATTAAAGTCTATTTAAATGTATATGCTAGTAGTACGATGTAGTGCTGGAACAGGTGAATGAAATTGTATATCTAGGATCTGCATTTAGTAGAGATGGAAGGTACTCCGCTGAAAGAAGAGTGAATGCAGGGAATAGGGTGAATATAGCGTTAGGAAAACTTTTAGGCAGCAAAATCTTAAGCCAGAAGGCCCAGCTCGCCATACACAATGCGGTGCTGATTCCTACGCTAACATATGGAAGCGAGAATTGGGTATGGCAGAAAGAGCATGAAAGTATAATAAACGCAGTCGAGATGCGTGCGCTGCGGAAAATCTGCGGTGTATCGCTCACAGACTGCGTTCGGAATGATGATGTAAGAAAGAGAGTTGGTCTGAAGGACAGCGTCGGAGTCAAGGTAAGAAGAGGCATGCTCCGGTGGTTCGGACATGTGGAAAGAATGGATGATGAAAGATTGACTAAACAGATATACAATGCGAATGTGGAAGGATGTAGGAGCCGCGGAAGGCCCAGGCTCACCTACCACGACCAGATTGGTCGTGTATTAAAAGAAGGTGATGTTAGGAGTCATAAAAATCGTAGAGCTTGTATGAAAAGGATTATGAATGTTGAAGAGGCGAGTGAGGTGTGTAAGGATCGTGCCATATGGCGTTCGGTTCTCTCTGCCTACCCCGCTAGGGAAGTGGCGTGAAGTTTAGTTAGTTAGTTAAATCTATATTGGCTGAATGTGGTTAAAGGATTGCGGTCCCTTTGACTCTGCCTACCCCTTAGGTAATTACGGGCGTGATGTTAAATATGTTAAACCTCTACATTGATGTACACGTGAAGCAAAACTGTGTTCCTCTTTTTAACCGACTTATAAAAAGGAGGAGGTTCTCAATTCGACCGTATATATTTTTTACGAAAGTTTCGCGGACAAAGGAGTATACGATATGGCATAGTTAAAGAATATATGGGGAAGGAGTGAAGAAACCTAATATTTTAATAAATAACGTATTAGAATTAAATTAATTTAAAAAAAAAACATTAGACGAATTATGGTCGAAATTCGAAAATTCTAGCCAAAATTTTTATAGAAGTAAACTTCTGATCGGCGAAACAAAATTGGTTAATTATGTATTGCAATTTACATTACATTAGTTCCTTTTAAAAATTCTAGGCGTGGAACGCAGTTGGAATTTTTTGTGGGGCCCAGGTAACATAGGTATATTTTTTACTTAAGTACATATAATTTTTTTAATATTAAATTCTGTCTTAATTATTTAAAACAAAAATATGTAGGTACATTTAAGTACATTAAAAGTGTAATAATAAAAAGGTAAATAAGTGTTAGTAGGTCTGGTGTTATTGCAATTACATATACTTACCTACAGTAATTTAAATAAATTCGTCTTGGGTACCTAGTTTAAAAGAATAAACGAACCGCCTGTTCTTAAAATTAAATATATGTACGTGCCCCACATAAAATGAGAATCATCAAAATTAACTCACGTATACCTCTTCCTCGTTGAAATTCGTTTAAGCTCCTAAATCCACTTTAAACGACCCTTTACAAAGAGCGATGAACCCTATTAGATTGACATAAACGATTTAATCCCAAGATAGTTTTCAAAATAAGGATTTAAAAAATAAATGTAGGGTAAAGCAATAGGAATCTATACTTATAATAAATCTGTAGAGAGGTCAATTCTGTACATGAAATATATTTTCAAAATAACTATCAGGGGGTGATTAGTGATCGATACTGATGCCAAAAATGCAATCAGTAAAATGTTTGTCTGTCTGTCTGTCTGTCTGTCTGTCTGTCTGTCTGTCTGTATGTTCCTTATAGAAACAAAAACTACTCGACGGATTTTAACGAAACTTGGTACAATTATTCTTCATACTCCTGAGCAGGTTATAGTATGCTTTTCATCACGCTTCAATCAATAGGAGCAGAGTAGTGAAGGGATATGTTGAGAAAACGGGAGAAGTTACTCCATTTTTTAAGCTTCCGTCGCGTGTGCACCCTTAATGGTTAAAGTTACATAGAAATCATGTATGACGGAAATAGTCTTTATAATATTAACCATAAACGCGGGTGACACCGCTGGCACAGCTAGTTAGAACTAAAAGTACAGTTTTACATGTACGGAAAATCTATTACAATGTATATACCTAACTCAGTCCAAAATAAACTAACAATCATTGTTAATCAACATAAGATAATGAATCCAAACACTTAGGTAATTAACTTTTAATAGTAACGCACATAATGTTTATAGTATAATATTTATAAGGTCAATAGAATTCAATATGGATGATAAGTGTGTTTAAATTAGCAAGATATGACACATATATCTGTTTATCGTATTACAGAATATTAATGACCATTGCGTAAAAGCGGTATTAAATCCAGCGTGGTAAAAATAAGTAAACGCATATTTTTCGGCATTAATTTCCCACTAAGTCTACTTTGAAAAACTACTAAGTAGTTGGCAAACAAAATCTTTAAAAAAACTTTGTTCTTTCCGTGGCCGATTTAGGAACCGTTTGCCGCCGCCGCTGTACCTGGCTAGATATGTGTTATCAAAACCACAGAGGGGGCTTAGCGTGAAACGCTGGGTTTATGCACACCACTATGCAATGACTTATCGCTGTTTTACGCTCCAAATCATTAAGAGATATCCGTACATTTGTTGTATATATAAGTGCCTCGATAAGTCCACAATCGTGTAAGATACTTATTTCGAGAATATTGACACCAAAGATACTCTAGCTCGTCACGGAGCTCCCGTACTAACACTTTTCTAACTGGGACCTAACTCACGTTTAGGTTCGGAGATTAATAGGAAATGAGCCACGTTATCGCCTTCCGTCCGTTTGACTCGTTTATCTTGTCCAGCCAGTTTTTCAATTCGTGACAGAGAAGCACGTGAGTAAATAACGACAAGGGTTAACCTGCATTTAAAGCGGTACCGCACTACGCAGCTACGTTTAAAATGTGTTACACCAAGTCGGCGTGAGATGTGTAAGGATCGTGCCATATGGCGTACAGTGTTGAGTATGAGACAAGCCACAGCGAGCTAAGTGTATATTGCTATGTAGGTACATACACTGGCACTTTGTCGAGTAGGTACTGTAGTTGTAAGACCAAACAATCGCCGGCCAACGTTAAACATTAAATATTTTAGAAAGGACAATGCCAGATCCTGACCCAGCATATACAGAAAAACAGAATTAATGTTAAAATATCAATTATTTTTTATCTTGTTTTAATGAAACTTTAAATTTATAAAAAGTAGCGGATACGAAATAAATATAAAAAGTAATTAAATCGTGTTCCATAAGCGGGGAAGTCATTTTGAAATATCCGACGGGCGATTTAAATGACATTTGCGTTTAGTTATATGTTTAATGTAATCGTTGTGTATGAGATATATATGTATATTAAACAAATAGAAATATAATGTAATATATAAAATATAAATATAATGTAAACGTTTAGTTTTATGTTTAAGGAATCAGGAATAACTAAACCAACCGGATATTGACGGAACAAACGAATTGTGAAACGAAACGCCAAATGTCAATTGTGGCGGAGCACATGGGTTAATGGGATTGCGTTATTTTCGAAAACGATCGAACTGTTCACGTGGTGTTTTCTTTCTAAGCTGTAGTGTGAGCTTCAGCAATGAAGTATATTATTATAGATCGGGTGTAATAAAATGTTAGGACTTTTGCTTTTCGAATACGGACTCGAACTCGCCTTTTAAGCTTGTGATTCAGAAATATGTTGAGATGCCTAAACTATCAATTATGCGTCGACAGGATGCAAAGACATGTAGTGTGCACATTATCAGCTACAACACACTCTTCTGGCAACTTAGATTTCGTTACAACTAGTATTTGTTTTCATATGTTCTTTTTGCTATGATCGATGTGTAAGTGTAAAAGATCAAAGAGCAATCAACTCAATCGATCAATTGATATAAACCCGAGAATAATATCTACAAACTGTTTTATTTTAGTTACTACCAGCAGCTCTGATGTGTCAAGAATGTTTTTTGCGGTTTAAACTACCACTGTCGCAGAGGAAACATGGAAGCTATAAGAGGACTGGGCCACACTTATGTTTGTATGGGATGTTGACGATCTGTCCTGGACATGATACGACCTTACAAACATAATGATATTGAAGCCAATGACCCTTTATACGGTTTTGTGTTCATGCCTTATAATACTTGATGATTAAATAAACTACCTATTCATCATAAAGTTATCTTTTATTGAATCCTGTTGTTCCTATATTCCTTTTTCAAACAGTAGGTAGGTAAACATTATTACTATTGGTTTAACCTTCACTATGTAATGAACCTATCGAATGGCAATACTAAGCTGCTTAGTCTCTCTGAAAAGTAGAAGGTACGTCCTAGAGAAATCAACGTAGTTTAATGTTTCCAATAAATAATAATAATTGCACTAGACAACATACCGATTGTTGAATATCTGCATTACTAGATATTTGACACATCATTATAGCCGGGAAGCTCACCTCCCCAAACCCGAATCAATTTAAAGATAAGATTTTTTTTTTTCCCTAAATTATCCCGCATCGGAATTCGAACCCGGGATCCTTTACGTTCAAGGAAAACCACTGCGTGACGATGAAAATCTGGTCGTCACGAAAGTGCCTGATTTGTTTTGTACAGCAAACTTAATTAACTGCACATATGCAACTTCGTAAACGTAGGATAAGTGTATACTTTTAGTTGTAATATAAAAAAATCCGCCACATCTAGAGAATTTTCAACTTTCATTCCTTCATAAGTAGTTAAACAGCTATACGAAACACTTTATTACATTCGTGTATAACGATTTTTGAGGTGGGTCAAATTACTATGGAACTTCTGGCATTGTCATTTACTTTCAATCCAATGAAATATAGGTATTACGTATGGGAAATACAAATGTACGTAGTAGGTAAGTAGAAAATTTAAATTTGATAGATCGTGGTCCGCCTTTTGACGAGCATCTAACAAGGTATTAAAAGAACATTTGTTTTGAAGAAAGCAATTGGTTCGTACGGCTAATGGAGTTATGTACACATTTAATGCATTAACAAATTAAAAAAAATATTTAAATTTTAACAACAGTGAACAGATCCAAAATGATCAAAAGACCATCGAGATATAACAGATTAAAACAAATACTCTCACGAAAACGGATTATGCCGTGAACGTTATATAAAACTCTCCAGATCTGCTTTTCTGTGGTATAGTATCAAACAAATAAAAAAAATACATGTATATTCTCTACTTCAATGAAATATTTATCTCCTCCCAACAGCGTCCCTAGAGAACCACTATTCAGTGCTGCAGGACAAATACATGCGGACAGGTGTTCTCAGTTGATTGGTGAATATTTATTTATTTATTATTTTCAAAGTTTACACTACCTTACACTAGTTGACACTAGTTTACTAATATGTAGATTAATTATTACTTTTACCATACAACATAAGAATGTATATAATACCTTTGCTTATAAATTATTATTATGTCTCTCGGCACAACCACAGGACGAGATTATTATAAGCCCTGAATATTTAAGTTTTCAAATCACATACACATACCTAAGTGACTACAAATTGTAGTTTGTAGCTAATATCGAGCAAAATTTCTTAGAGATCGTCTTCGACTCCGGCTTCGGTTTCGGCCGAGGGTTGTGGCCACAGACCACAGATATACGCCTTGGTTGTGGCGATAACCGATTAATCGACTTAGGCTTCAACTTCGGTCAGAAATTACCCTTCGGCCAGACACTACAGTTTTTACACAAAAAAAACATTTAGAATATACACGGAGAAGCTTGATTATAACTTTCATGGAAATTTCTCTATCCATCTGTTTTTTTTTAATATTGCACGATCATCATACCCTACATCAGACAGGGCGAAGCGCTACGAAATGATAAATTTCAACACCTTTGTAACGTCACGATGGACCTTAGTGATACGGCAAACTGTAAGCCGTCGTATGCGTGTCCTGAATGAAGTTCAATTATTCTAATCGTATGCTGACCGTGAATACATCTAAACATAAAACAATATAAATTGCTATCTTTAAATGAAACGGAAATGGCATGTTGTCCGTGTGAATTCAATTTGATAAAAAGGCTTTAACATGACGCCGGGCCCTTGCTTAACGATGGCAATTTATTTTTCATTTTCCCACGCATAATATTTTTATGATTTTTTATTTGTGATGCATTGAACGAACTACATAGATACTCATTTAGTGGGTATATTTTCAACTTGGAACGTGGAAGTTATTATATAAGTATATATTATTATTAATCTCTGTTTTTTTGCCCTAAAAATATATTTTGGTTCATGTTTACACTATTATCCTTTTCAACATGCTAGGCAAGAAAGACAGCTGTTTCATTGTTTTTGGATCCCAAACCAACATGTGATGATATTCAAGTTAGATCCAAATATTAAGAGGGAACCGACGGAGTATGCACCATTAGCCTACCCATGATATTTTTTGGCAAACCTCTGAAAAAACTTTTAATAAAAATAAACCATTTATAACTTTATCACATTGTTCAATCTAGGTAAAGGGTGTTTCTTCGAGTTTGCATTTATTTTGCACGTTTTTCTGTTATTTCACAATTTCGTCCAATTTTAAAGTTTGAGTAGTCGGATATAAATCTACATTAGAGGCAGTGTGGATATGTGAGTAGGGCATTAAAGTTTCCGCAGTAGAAATTGAGAAAAATAGCATCGAAGAAATCTTTTTGGGATGGTAATGACATTATGTTACTGGTAATGAAAATTGGGTTGCTGGTAGTGATTTTATGTTCCTGGGAATGACGATCAAAAAGAAAAGCATTTAACAAATCTTTGTTTTTATTGTAGGACTAAAATATTTTATAGTATTAATCAACATAGTAAACACCCAAAGAAAAATAGAAAAAAATTTAAACATTTTTATATTAATAAATACAATCATCACAATCATTTTCTCTATGGCAGTCTCTTATATTCTCTTCTACCGTAGTCCTTAACTTTTGTTATTTCTTAAAAGATTTAACACTAACTCTAAATCTTTTTATATTTGGCTGATTTATTATATATTTGATTTAATCACTCTACTTCTTTTAACTTTCAAGTCATCTTCTTCGTATTGCGTGCACATCGCGGGGGGTACATTTACTTTAGTACAAACACACGTCGCTCTCGTGGTTCCTGTAGTGAAATCATTTGTGTATATCACAGCTGTATGCAAGGACACTTGACTGCGACTGCCAATAATGACTTCTTGATTTTCTTGGATCTCAATTTGCACTGGTTCTGATAATTAATGTCTTTCTTCTTTCTTGCTTTGCCTGTAGATCTTGCATTTTCTTTGTAACTTAACTAACTAACTAAACTTCACGCCACTTCCCTAGCGGGGTAGGCAGAGAGAACCGAACGCCATATGGCACGATCCTTACATACTTCACTCGCCTCTTCAACATTCATGATCCTTTTCATACAAGCTCTACAGTTTTTATGACTCCTAACATCACCTTCTGTTAAACACGACCAATCTGGTCGTGGTAGATGAGCCTGGGCCTTCCGCGGCTCCTACATCCTTCCACTTGCGCAGTGTTTATCTGTTTAGTCAATCTTTTGTCATCCATTATTTCCACATGTCCGACCCACCGGAGCATGCCTCTTCTTACCTTGACTCCGACGCTGTCTTTCAGACCGACTCTCTTTCTTACATCATCATTCCGAACGCAGTCTGTGAGCGATACACCGCATATTTTCCGCAGCGTACGCATCTCGACCGCGCTTATTCTACTTTTATGCTCTATCTGCCATACCCAACTCTCGATCCCATATGTTAGCGTAGGAATCAGCACCGCATTGTGTATAGTGAGCTGGGCCTTCTGGCTCAAGGCTTTACTGCCTAGATGTTTTCCTAACGCTCTATTCACCCTATTTCCTGCATTCACTCTTCTTTCTATATCAGCGGATTACATTCCATCTCTAATAAATGCAGATCCTAGATATACAAATTCATTCGCCTGTTCCAGCACTACATCATCAACCGTTATCCTTGTATCCGTTCTAGTTACATCTCCTTCAAACACCATAATCTTTCTTCCTTACAATCATCTTTCAATGTTGTGACTAGTTGCTGCAGATCCGATGTCGACTCTGCTAAAAGTGCTAATTTTCTTTGTAGTTTCTGTTTATTCTTATTCTTTTCTGAAGTAACTTTCTTTTCAGATTTAATTTTTCAATAGCGTGCTTTTTGCTTTTCTTTTTAATAGCACATAATCTAGGATAATTTTTGATTTCGGCGTAACGACGTCTATTGCACAGCCTCTGCTAAGCAAGGCGGCTTTCTTTTCCTTTCTTAGTTTTTGCCATATCTGTGAATAAAGTTATCTATTTAAAGTTATTTGACACAATAATGAAATCAGTATTTTCAGGAATGATCACTACCCGCAACCGTTCGTCATTACCCACAACACGAAATATCCCGGCAATGACGTTACTGGTAATGACGATTTCAATCAAAAAATGTTTTAACTTGTTCAAAATGTTCATGCGGAATAATGTATTTAGTGGAAGTTTTAAGGTATAATATTATGTGTAAAACACCGAAATAAATAAAAATTTATACTTATATAGCTCACCGTAATCCTAAATTCAGGTAATGATGTTTTTCTGGACGAAGGCTGCGTAGAAACACTTTTTTTCAATTTTATTCACAAAAT
Source organism: Glyphodes perspectalis (assembly GCA_951394215.1). Classification (NCBI taxonomy): domain Eukaryota; kingdom Metazoa; phylum Arthropoda; class Insecta; order Lepidoptera; family Crambidae; genus Glyphodes; species Glyphodes perspectalis. Next base: position 12,993,965 of record OX596199.1, read on the forward strand.
ATACGCGCACGTTGGACGAGTACTTAAGGTCGACTAACTACGCGTGAGGGAGAGGGGGAGACGCTGAGTAGGATTGCGGATTGTAACAAAATGCGGTCTCTTTATAAACTTTTTTCTCCTGTTGCGTGTAATGACTGAAAATGAATGCCAAACGTTTTTAGACTAAAATAATATATTAAGATTATTAAATCGGCACTTGTTTATGCATAAAATAATAACAAATATTATCATTAAAACACATACGTACATTAAATTGGTTATTCATGCACCGTTATTAAAATATTTTTGATAAACTAAGAATGTGCGTGATTTGAACGTTGTGGGCGATGACAAATAGTAAATGTTTTATAAATAAGATGAGAATTAAACTACTTATGTCCACAAAGAGGGTTTGCCTCTTTTCTAAAATATTATTTTATAAAAGGATGCTAATTTCTGCCATTTTCCTAAAATAGTTCCTGCCTGCATTTTTTTATTAGATTTGAACACAGTTTTTCGCTCATTTGAAGAAACACCCTAAATCTCAAATTAAAGAATCATTAAACTATCATGTAATTTAGTGATTGATTTCAAACGTATTTATTTTACAAACGTCTAACCCAAGCGAAACCTTTATTATAAAATGGCTTGGGATTAATTTATGTATATAGGTACCTCGATATTAGACGAAGTCCGCATCCAATACCATCGACTCAAGTAAGGGTTGGACCACAATGTCCAATTAGTTTCAAACGAGCTACGAACGCCCATAATAAGAAGTACAAAACTTTTTGCCAATTTTGGCTACAGCTCGTATATTAGTGATGCTTGGGTACCTATATAAGGTACCTATCAGAAGATATACATAAAGCATATCGCGTTGAATCACGAAAATAAAATCATATAGTAACCTTTTCAGTCACGTAAATATCCTCCAACTCAAGCTTGTCGAGCAAATAATAACTATAGAGTGTTTGCTGCGCCGTTCCGTGTGTTCATCAAAATGCGCCAATGTGGACGCACCCTAACCTGCGTGTCCTCGGGTGAGGATCGACCTATTGATCTTTATGAGTCGTTACGTATGCAACTTAGTAAGTTATTCTTTGGGATTTATTGACTTCAGTCTTCAACTTTTCAGGAGTTCATCTCAATAGATGTGTACCCAAGTGAAAGATTCGATGTTATATCTCATAACTGGCACGTATATCTTCTAGGTTATTCATTGCCTATCTATGACACGATTTTTTTGTGATCTTACAATTGCATTTTATCTAAAAATTAAAGTTAATAGAAAGGAGGATACGGATTATTGATATTGATATTGTGTTTCATAGCCTAATCGCCGTAGCCGAAAATGGCAAACGATGATGATTGATATAATAATGTATTTTTAACATTTCAGATCTTTTCTCTATAGGACAAGATCATAAAATAACATAAGATATTTAAATCACCCAAGTAAACTAAATAATGAAACCTTAATTGAATACAAATGTACAACTCTATCTAACTTTTCTCCCGCGTAGTTCCCGTTCCCGTGGGATTCCGGAAATAAAATATAACCTATGTTACTCGCTGGTTAGGTAGCTATCCATTAGTGAAAAACAAGCAAATCTTTCCTCTTCATTATATTAGTATAGATTAATTTGTGCCTGCATGATAATGATACTAGCAGAATCACACAGGCAAACATACAATTATACAAAGTCTGTGTAGACGGCAGAAAGAGACGGAGCATGTGTGGGAGCGAGATAGCAAGTGTCCACAGCGAGAGACAAGGACAGCCTCTAGAGGGAGCGAGACAACAAGCGTCCACGGCGAGGGACGAAGACAGCCTCAAGTTAGAGCGAGACGAAGTGGGAATTTCCCAAGTGTGTTTTTACTCGTTTCGCTAGTCGCGAGTTGTGCACCAAATTTGTAAATAAAAATAGGCCAGGTTTTAGCAATAAATGAGTTCAGTTCAGTACAGTTCCGGCTTTCATTTCTTCAGTGCAACGAACCCTGCCCTAGTCTACAAAGTTTTGGTCCTTCGAGCCGGATCCTGAAGAAAGTTTTGGCGGATTACTGAAGAAACCAGTGAAGTGTTTGTGCCACAGTATAGTGCGCATAACCAGTGAAGTGTTTGTGCCACAGTATAGTGCGCATAACCAGTGAAGTGTTTGTGCCAGCATAGTGAGCAAAACAGTGAAGCGTATGTACCATGTGTATGTGCAAGTATAGTGTACATAACAAGTGAAGTGCATATACCAGTTAAGTGTATGTACCAGGGAAGTGTTGTGTGCCAGCGTAGTGTACGTATCAAGTGAGGTATATACCAGTCAAGTGTGACGTCATGTCGATGTCAACCCGTAGTAAGTCGCGAAACGTCGGACTGGAAGAGCGGATCCAAAGGGAGGATACGACGCGCCCTCAAGATATAAGGCCCGGTCAGCTGTGCGAGGAGGATAAACGCATGGAAGAGTTACGTCAACAGCGGGAATTAATAACGCCCGGTATGAGGAGTTTGTTGCAACCGGCCACAGACTCGGGCGTCGCTACGACGTCGCAACTCTGCGTGCAGTCGCCATCCACGTCCAACCGACAAGGGAACCCGGAGGTCAACGTCCCTGAAATCCCATTGGAAGGAGGAAGAGTGCACGACCACACCTTGGGGCCGGTCAGCGGTACTGCAAGTACGCCGTTGGAGACTACAGTACGCGCACCCTTGCACTTGCGCCCCCGTCCCGTCGTCACTATCGCCGCTCAAAGTGTGTCGTCTCGATCGAGCCGTGCCCAGCGAGAAGCAGCGCGCCGCCGTATTGAATATGAAGCGGAGCTGGAGCTGTTTCAATCTCAACAGCGCCTAGCTCAAATGAAAAAAGCGATGCAGCTAGCCGAATTAAACGCTGAGGAAGAGTTCGAGGACGAACAGCAACAACGACCCATTCATGATCGACAAGCTTTGGTCGGGGAATGGGTAGAGAAATCACCGTTTCAAGTGATCAAGGAAACACCGCATCGTCGTGATAAAGAAAATCAACCTCCAGCAACGGAGCAAATGCCTGCAACAGAGAGAGAACGCAGTGCATCGAGAGAACGCCGTCTACCAGGGAAGGCCATAGAAGAATTGGCAACAGCATTGCGAACTATTGCGAAGCCGCGACCCACTCCTCGCGCCTTCTACGAGTTACCGCATTTCAACGGGGACCCTGCAGAATGGCTTTTCTTCAAGAGAAGATATGAAGATTCTACTGCTATGTACGACTTTCAGCCATCCGAGAATATAGCGAGAATTCAAATGGCCATTCACGGAAAGGCGAAGGAATTGATTGAAGATTTGTTGCGTACTAGCACCGATCCCAACGAGTTGATCCAAGTATTAGATCGCACGTTCGGAAACCCGCATACATTGTTACAATGTGCAATAAAGAAAATACGAAGTCTACCTAATGTCAACGATAACGACAGCGAAGCGCTACGGAACTTCAGCTCAGCAGTTCGCTCATGTGTATCGACACTAAGAAACATCAAGGCTGATGGATATTTGAATAATCCTCAACTTGTGCAAAAGCTACTGGACAAGCTAACACCGTCGCAACGTACAGAATATAGTAAGTTCGCGCGCCGAGTTTCCATTGAGAAAAACCTAGACCTGCGAGTTTCGCCTACTCTGCCTATCTTAGTAGATTTCTTGGAAGAGTTGGCCGACACAGCTGCATTTGTGGTGTCTACAGACTTAAGCGGGACTCAGTCTAAGACTTACATGCCTAGAACAATGAACAAGCAAACGATAGTGCGTCCAGCAAGGATCATACACAGAGTCATGGAAGTCAGCGAACAAAAGCCTACAAGCTGCGAGTTGTGCCAAGGTGAACATAAGTTGCCAAGCTGTGACAAATTCGTCGAGATGGAACATGACAAGAAATGGGACTTCGTGAAAAAGAATAGACTATGTTTCAAGTGCATTGTAAGAAAACACAACCGCATGTCATGTCACGCGAAAAAGTGCGTTAAGTGTAACGGTGGACATCATGCGCTATTACACGCGCCATCGAGAAAGAGCGAAGTGGCTAGTGAGTCTCCACAAGCGGAAAGAGTGACAAATCTTGGCGACAAAAGAATGACGTCGTTGCTGAAAGTAGTGCCTGTTACAGTGATGGACGGTAACATAGAACGCCGAACATTCGCACTATTGGATGACGGCGCAACAGTGTCACTTATAGATAGTACGATGGCGGAAAGTATGAATGGACCCAAGATGCCACTACACATCGTAAGTGCCGGCGGACATTCAGTAATCGATAGGAAATCGAAAAGTGTTGAGGTCACAATACAAGGACCTAACAAGAAGAAGCACACCCTAACCATGCGTACCATCAAGGACATCAATTTACCACCGCAGACTATTCCCGCGGAGCTGATAAATCAGTGCAAACATCTGCGTGATATCAACTGTGCTGAGATGACTAACGCTGAACCTCTGCTCCTGATTGGTCAAGACAATTGGCATCTCATCGTCGGGGGTGACATAAGAAGAGGAAAATCAGGACAGCCGGTAGCATCTCTCACTCAGTTGGGATGGGTACTGCACGGGCCAATGGGAAGTGCGAAAAGCTGTATAGAGAAAGTCAACAATGTCTGTGAATTGAACGAACTTGTGAAGAAGCAGTTTGAGTTAGACTCCATTGGCATTAAGGAAGAGAAGCGAGTCAATCGCGAAGACGTTAGAGCCACATCCATCTTAGAGAACACCGCGAAGCTCACCGATGAAGGCTGGGAAATCGGACTTCTCTGGAAGAGAGACAACATCGACTTACCCGACAACTACAAAGATGCGGAGAAAAGGCTACACGGGATAGAGAGGAAGATGGATCGAAACCCTGATTTCGCTCAAGCCTATCAAGCCCAAATCAACCGTCTCCTGGAACGAAGATACGCGAAGAAAATCGATGGACCTCTCAAATCAGAAGTCATGTGGTACCTTCCTCACTTCGGCGTAACAAACGTCAACAAGCCAGGAAAGTTGAGACTGGTCTTTGATGCTGCCGCCACCTACAAGGGCACATCATTGAATGACAACTTACTGAGTGGACCAGACCTCCTCAATTCACTGCTAGCGACACTCTTCAAGTTCCGAGCGAAGCCAATAGCGATGACAGCAGACATTGAAGATATGTTCTTACGAGTAAAGATAGCCGAGCAAGACCAAGGAGCACAATTATTCCTGTGGAGGGGGACAGATAGACAACGGACGCCCGACACCTACGTGATGACATCCATGATATTTGGAGCCGCGTCCTCACCTACCTCTGCCATATACGTCTTGAATCGGAACGCTGAATTGTTTAAGAACACGCATCCGAGAGCGGTAGACGCCATCCAGAGAAGACATTACATGGACGACTACATCGACAGCGTCGAGGATGTAGACACAGCACTCAAACTAATTACAGAAATTACTGACATTCACCGCCACGGCAATTTCCACATTAGGGGGTGGACGACAAACGATGCTGAGTTACGCAAACTACTACCGAGCGTCGTACCGGAAAGTGTCAGTCTCTCTAAACTTGGAGGAGAGACCGAGAGGACACTAGGCCTCGTGTGGTCAACGAAGGAAGACACTCTCATGTTCGATCTATCATTTAAGAAAATACCGAAAGAGATCGCCGAAGGAAACGGAGTGCCTACAAAAGGGAATTTCTAAGATTCATCATGAGTCTCTTCGACCCACTTGGACTCATATGCCCACTAACGATCGCATCTCGCATTTTGATGCAGAAGATTTGGAGAGCGGGTACGCAGTGGGACGAAAATATAAACGAAGAATGCTTTCACGATTGGAAAAGATGGTTGAGTGATCTGCAGCAGTTACGAGATTTGAAGATACCGAGATGGTACGGATTGCGTACTCGAACTGTGGAGCTTCACGTATTTGGAGACGCAAGTGAAAAAGCTTACTCTGCCGTCGCATACCTGATGGACGAAGACAAGAACGTGGTTCTCGTCTCAGGAAAAGCTCGAGTCACACCGGTGAAGATAGTGTCCATACCGAGATTGGAACTCCAAGCAGCAGTATTGGTTTGCAGACTAGCCGCTACCGTGAAACAGGACACTGACATGGAAATCACCAAGACCACGCTGTGGACAGACTCGAAGACTACACTACAGTGGATAAGATCCAACCCGCGAGAATACAAACCATTCGTCGCACATCGACTGGCCGAGATAGACAGGAAGTCTGACGTCAACAGCTGGCGCTGGGTACCAACTGAAGACAATCCAGCCGATGAAGCTACCCGCACGGGATGGATAAAGGAAAAATCCATTTGGTTCTCTGGACCTACATTCCTAAGAGAACCAGAAGAGAAATGGCCCACCGAAATAATCGAAGATCTACCCGCCGAAGCTGTCAATGAACTCCGAACCAATCAAATACATGTGACAGCAGAAGTCTCAAAACCGCTCATCGACGCATCACGGTTCTCGACGTGGACTCGCGCTGTACGCACCATGGCTCGCGTAGCAGCGTGGGTTCGTAGAACTCAATTCTCGGGGGAGGTCATCAAATACACCGAACAAAAACTATTGAAACAGTCGCAAGAGACATCTTTCGCCGCAGACTTAAAGAAATTAGCAAAGGGGGAAGACCTGCCGCCGCAAAGCCGACTGAGAAGTCTCGATCCAATGATAACTGAAGATGGTCTACTGCGCGTCCGAGGAAGACTAGTGGCAGCCGATCTCCCATTTGAAGAGCGCCACCCCATCATCCTGGATGGCCGCGACCCGATCGCAGAGTTACTAGTACATCATCTCCATCGAAGAGCCCTTCACGCCAACAACGAGACCGTCGTGAATCTGCTACGGGAACATTATTGGATCATCGGATTGCGACCTGCTGTCAAACGTGTGTCAAAATTTTGTCAACTTTGCCGCGTTAGACGAGCACAACCAACTCCACCGAAGATGGGTGACCTGCCGACGGGAAGAATGGCACATCACAGGCGAGCCTTTAGCCACTGTGGTATCGACTTCTTTGGTCCCATGGAGGTGACAATTGGGAGAAGACGTGAGAAGCGTTGGGGAGTAGTCCTGACCTGCTTGACCACCAGGGCTATACATCTGGAAATCGCCGCGTCACTCAGCACCGACTCAGCTGTCATGGCGCTGAGACGCTTCATTGCACGTCGAGGGCAGCCAGAAGTCATCTACAGCGACCGAGGAACAAACTTCGTGGGAGCCGATCGCGAGCTGAAGACCGCCGTGAGAAATCTCAAGCCCCACCAGTTAGAAGAAGAGGTCACCACCAGAGGCATCAAGTGGAGCTTCAATTCGCCAGCATCACCACACATGGGCGGATGCTGGGAGAGACTCGTCCGCTCTACGAAAACAGCACTACGAGCTATACTTCGAGAACGAGCGCCGAAAGAAGAGGTCCTGCACACTCTATTGACGGAAGTTGAAGCCATCATAAACAGCCGCCCGCTAACTCATGTGGCTGTCGATCCTAAGGACCCAGTAGCCCTTACTCCAAACCACCTGCTATTGGGGACGGCCTCAAACACGACGCGCCTAGGAACATTCGACTCGTCGGACTTATGCACGAAAAAACAATGGCAAGTGGTACAAGCCCTGGCGGACATGTTTTGGACTCGCTGGCTGCGTGAGTACCTGCCGACACTGCAACAGCGTCAGAAGTGGACGAACGCTACACCACCGCTGCAGCCGGGAGACGTCGTAGTCATCGCAGATGGGAGTTTGCCGCGCAACGTGTGGCCACGCGGAATAATACACCGAGTCTACCCGGGACCAGATGGACACGTGAGAGTTGCAGACGTGAAGACCTCGCACGGAATTCTGCGCCGACCTGCTGTCAAGATAGCGGTTCTGCCTACAACAACTGATGTTTCGAGCTGCAGCCCTCAACAAGGGGGTGGAATGTAGACGGCAGAAAGAGACGGAGCATGTGTGGGAGCGAGATAGCAAGTGTCCACAGCGAGAGACAAGGACAGCCTCTAGAGGGAGCGAGACAACAAGCGTCCACGGCGAGGGACGAAGACAGCCTCAAGTTAGAGCGAGACGAAGTGGGAATTTCCCAAGTGTGTTTTTACTCGTTTCGCTAGTCGCGAGTTGTGCACCAAATTTGTAAATAAAAATAGGCCAGGTTTTAGCAATAAATGAGTTCAGTTCAGTACAGTTCCGGCTTTCATTTCTTCAGTGCAACGAACCCTGCCCTAGTCTACAGTCTGTATGACAGTTTCCTTAAAAAATATATAATGTATAATGATCTATAAATTACTCGGTACTTTTCTAACCAAAGAACGCGCAACCAGAGGCATTCTCTTAGTACTCTGACATGCCTAAGCTGAAACTAAGTAACGAAATTTGTAATTAATCTCCATCACAATTTGACCATAGCTTAATATAATTGATTTTAAGTATATAAAAATGACTTATATAAAAATACTCAAAATTAGCAATTTGTACATAAAATTGTTCGTATTTTCCGCCATTAAAGGTTCCGCCTCTGGGTATTGTACACCCCGTGCAAAATATTAGTATGGAAATATCTTCAATCTACAGATGTACGATCTTTCTCAAATTCATTATCTATGTTGTCATATTTAGGTATATACCTAAATAAGTAGGTAATACCTAAATATGACATTCAAACCAAAATTTCTACACTTACGGTATTTTTAATTCAGCGCTCCCGAAATCAATCCCGTAAATAAAAGCATTCCATTAATTAAAGCGAGACAAAGGTCGTTCACAGAATTTCTGATTCCAATTTTTCAAGTTTGAGTAGCGCAGGTGGCAAAAAGGTGGCGGTTTAGCCGAGCATTGTTTTAAGAGATCAAAGGATATTTTAATTTATAAGTAAATTTTGGCTAAAACAGAATTGTTGTTTCGAGAAGCCAGCCAGATTCCAGATATCAAATTGAGCAAGCGATTACGTGTTTATAGTAAAATAATAGTCAAAGTCAAAGTTAGTCAAAATATTATATGGTATACTCGTATAATACACATACAAGTTTTATCCAAATGCTTCTACCCAATTAAGTCCTTTGTAATACTCGTATTACTTAACTTTTTTATAAAGAGCTTCAAATCCTATATACCTTTGCATGTAGTTCATTATCTTGGACAAATTCATATACCTCCTAAGAAAAATATACACTATGTAAACGTAACTAAGTGGCAAATCCATTCTTCTAAACTGATAACTGTAACAATGAACGAACGAACGACCAAGACGTTTATCGTTTGAGTCTGTCTGTCATGCAGATTTTCAGGTTAATACGTAAAGTTTTAATTAAATTATTGATGGAGACAGATATGATTCATCAATTGTAAGAAACGTTAAAAATTGAAATAAAAATATTCCGAGTATTAAAAGCAAAGAATTGGTGCCCACTGGTAACCCACTGGTAACCCAGCCCAGTTTTATTTTTGGCTGAATGTGGATAAAGGGGCTTGCTGCCCCTTTGACTCTGCCTACCCCGTCGGAGATTATGGACGTGATGTTATATAAGTATTAGCTGTAATTAAAAAGTGAGAATCTAAGAGTCATCTGACTAGCCTACTACAACAAAAACTAAACATTCAATGCAGTACTAGCCAAATAAATAAGTCGTAGCACTGACGGAAATATTCAGATGGATAATAGCTCTCCGGCTATAATGAGAACCTAGAAACTTATGCGTTATTTCCAAATGGCATGTGGTTACGCTTTGATATCGATTTCAATTCATCGATAACTCATCACTTCGTTGCGCATTTCAGACTAAAAGGAGACTTTAGCCGGCTTAAATGAGAAAACAGCAAATATATTGACAAGAAATTATCGATTAATCTAAATAATAATTAAATTATAAAAAAGAAAGGTCTTTAATTATTTACTACCAGCTGTTATTTTCTATCTTCAATAGCATTTACAAAGGCAAACGGCTTGTGCTTTTAAATTCCAGATTGTTACGCACAGATTTGCGGAGGAACTCTGAGTAGAATACGTCTCAACTTCGAATCGTGATGTAACTTCCTTACGTCTGCGCATAATGTATACTGCGCTTCGATTGAGTATACATACATTCATTTGATCTATTCTTATGTCTGTGATTGTCAACATATTCAAGATGAGAGAATAAGTGAAAATGTTTGGTTTAAGAGTATTAATTGACAAATTCAATATACAATTACAACAGAAAATCGTGATGATTATACGAATACCTTTTTATAGGTGAACCTCCAAAATAGCTGCAAGCCCTGTAAGTTCAAATATAATCTATCGTTGTAACGATAAGTCTTCATCTTCGGAAATCAAATACAACGTAAGTACAGTCCAAATATTTTCGGGAGAGTTAAATCGTCTTTATATTTTTACCCCAAGGAAAGTTAGCATTGAGTCTGGCGGCAAGATCTTCAGCAATATCCCACATAAGGCGTAGCGACGTCACTAACGTATTCAGGGAGATGAAGCAATCGAACGGAATACTTAATTTCTTTCGTCATATCCACTAGCACTTCAATATATCAGTATTTACTAGTAAAAAACGTGATACACGCACTCACTTCAGCTACATATTACAGATATTAATTTACCAAAGATTCTGGTTAATAAGCAACGCAGCAGATAGATTAATCCATTTTTTGTTATAAACCGACAGTTTGTGCGAGTATCTTGCAAAAACAAATTCATAATCCTTCTAGCGTTACATCCCGTGCTTAGTCGGGGTCCGCTTAGACGATGATCCAGGATTTAGCGAGGCTGATCAAATGAGAGCGTAAGAAGACTATTCGAAATAGGTATTTATACTGCGCTTACGGCAAAATGTATCCAAAATCGTGAGTCTTTAGATACCACAATTTCCTGCAATGGACTCAAGCGGTCCCAAAAGATTTGGACAACTTCGCATGAAAAATTCACCACTGAATACCGCGGCAACATTTCGACGAACTTCATCGATTCGGTTTCAGCTTGATGCGCATTTATTTTCATTTCCATCACGATCCGCAAGACTTAGGGCTCGTCTCCAAGTTTCAAAGTGGTAGCAAGCGTTGTTGTTTTCACCGAAATAGATTTTAATACCGTTTCAATTGATTACTACATTACTCACTTTAGTGACTACTTACTAGTAGTACTTAATTACTTATTGGTAGCACAAAGGAAATAGTAATTTCGCTGAAGGAAATGTCTCAAGAGACGCCTGTACTTTGCAAATTTAAAACTCTGTCGGAAATACTTATACCTTTGAAGATATTTTAAATTTAAGTTAAAATATGTCGAGGAACTATGAGTTTTGAATCTTAAGATCGTTAAACTTTAGACAGAAAAGAACATTGATAAAAACTAAAGAAGCGATTTACTTAGTTCTAATTCTGTACCCAAAAATTTTATTGAACAATTTATAGGTTACCTACCTATACCTTTTATAATTTGGACTTCCTTTAACTGTCTACATAGGTACAACACAATTTAAGTAAAGCAAGTTTAACATATCAATCTACGCAAGGGCAATAACAATCGAGTCTTGGTTGGTTGCACTAATTGAAATTACAAAGTGATGTTTAGATACTTAGTAGTGTTTCTGACTAAGTAAGGTAAGCCAAGAGATTTTTCAAACTGCAAATTTACACAAACCTCTCCACGGCTTAATTGACACCATGTAATTTTTTTACCGTTACGGCCAGAAGGCCGATTTTGTATTGTGTCTGTGTTTTTTTTATATTGCAACGTGAAATCATTAGAGTATTCAAGTGATAGCTGCCAAGTTAACGTTCTGAAAGCATCTTATGCCTTTAAACTTGGACAATTTTTTATGTTTATGTTTTGATTAGAACTTTCAGCTATTTCATGGTTGAATAAAAAGGTAGTATCTAGTACCTCGAAGTTTATAATTAGAAGATATTCGTACTGAAATACTAGCGTAGTTTAAGAAATCTTTAATTAAGTCAATCATTAATGTAATAAATCTTGTTTCATAAAATACACGAGAAGGACATTAATTAGAATTAGAGAAACAGAGGGGCTTAATTTTACATGTTAATACCGGGATTAAGGGAACGAGCATTGTTCGACAGAAGGACACTGTCCCTAGATTGCTTGCGCTGAAAGCAGCATGCGATTATCCCAAGCGGTAAGCCTGTGGGAGACGAATAGCCATTTGCACGGGACCACTATTTTTTAGAATTCCGTAGCGGTGATAAATGGATCTTTCGATGTGCCAACTAATAATGACAACTCATATATTTTTTAATAGAATAAGATTCAAGAAAATCCAGTAAACACTAGATACCATTATTATCAACTACACTATATAACTGGAAATAATACTGACGGGACTAAACGCGACATGCAGTAAGTAGTACATGAGTACGTTTCAAGCTGTAAGTACTCATGTCTACATAATACATATCGCGTTTAGTCCCAGTATTATTTCCATTGATGATGCAACGCGAAAGTTTAAAATCATACACTATTTAAGCTGCAGTTCCCGTCATACCGAATACTTAAAAAATGGATAAGATAAATCAAATCATTTACACGAAATAACACTAAGCACGTATGTATCTATAAGAATTTGGTATCAATTAAATATCACAACAATTAGTAAACCGCCGGCTAGCTCACATCTTGCCCGATCTCTTCTCAAATCACCTGTGAAGGAGTGTACCAACCAACTTAAGTTTCATCACATTAGCGCTTAAACTATTGTGAAAACTTTTAGTAAAATAAGTATAAAAAAAGCTGAAGACTTATAGGGAGTATCAATAGACTATTATTTTCTGTTTTAAAATATAAAAAAACAGCTCAATTCACATTCTGGGAGACGAGAAATGTTAAAAACGGGTTTTCACTAATGCAATAGAATATCGATTACTATAATGGTTGACTGTGATTGACTTAAATAAATGAACAATAAACATTGGCAGGATGATTGATTCAATCAAATGGAAAAATACATTTTATTTTACCTACATAATGTCAACAGCATAACAAAACAAAATATCAACTTACATAGTCTGGTTATTATGTAGCGACATCATATCATCGGCATACAGTCACGAAGAGAATGCAAAGATTAATCACTGGCCGTGTTCGTGTTGACGGATCTCGGGCTCCACAAATTTGCCACAATTGTCGACTGACGCATGGATACAGGCCGCAAGCTCCTCTACGTTCTAGCTCCAATCTCAAAACGACAATACAACAAAAGAGGTCGATCCCCTCCGCACAGGAATGGGCTCGCGTACCGATTGCCTTTGAATATGGATGCCACAGTCCTACTTGATTAAGTGTACCTACTGAGTCTACATTATTACCTAACTTACCGAGAACGTACGAAACGTTATTAATTATATTGTACAAAACGTGATTAAGATTGTTTACGTCAGAAGAAACGAATTAGACATTCTGCGAGGTCTGTTAGTATGTCATGGATATTTTTAAGGCGTTTTTGGTATCATTACTGTTCACTTATATATCGGGTTTTGGGTAGGTATGTGATTGTGTAGGCGACAAGGTAGTCTCTTGTCACTACTTTTACAACCCAGTTTTATTTTTGGCATGTAAATCTAATGTGTGTTTAACCACATAATATACGATGAAAGAATAAGTAACTCAGTTAAAGTTGAGAGCAAATAAGCGTAATAACTCCACATAGCTACAATGAAAAATTATAAACTAAGAACTTCATCTTTTTAATGATCAAAATAGAAACGGCAATTGAGAATTCAGTTTGCATTTCGTTTATTTTTTTACTGTCCTTTATGTATACGTACACTCAAACGTGAGCCAGAATGAATATGAAAATTATATTGAAGCTGTTTAAATTATAATACATTTGTATTATTATCTTATGTAAAAATTAGCTTATGTAAAAGGGGCCTAATGGTATATCGGGTATTGGGTATGTGATTGTGTGGGCGACGAGGTAGCCACTTGTCACTACTTTTTCACAATTTTCCATCTAACCCAGCCCATTGTCCCATATTGGCCTGGGACTTAAAAAGAATGGCACATTATTTTTAAGACCCAGACAGGCACATTTTTTTCACACTGTGGTTTTTACCTAGCATGTCGTAAAAGACGACTAATGGTATATCGGGTTTTGGGTATCTGATTTTATAGACGACAAAGCCACTAGTTACTTTTTTGCATTTTTTCATATAACCCAGCCCAGTTTTATTTTTGGCTGAATGTGGTTTAACTTTTTACTCTGCCTGCCCCTTCGGGGATTAGGGGTGTGATGCTATGCACGGTTCTTTTTTACATAAAATACATTATATTATAAAGATCACAAGGTCTTTTAATCCCGTTATTAATATGAATTTTATATGTAAAAAAGGAACCGTGGACTTATCAAAAATTTGTCACGTATTGCCAAAGTTGAAAAAAGCTTGATGGAAAATACGTCTGTCCATCATTACCTACGTCTGCGAATAAGTACATGATGTCGTGACTTGTTTGTGTTTCAAAAGATTATTGAATTAGAAAAGTCTGTTGTAGTCACGCAGCGGCCATTTCAACGAGACGCTGTACAAATAGATTTTTACTGTTTCACATCGATAGAATGTGGCATTGAAAACTTGACGGTCTTACGGGTCAAAGCATGCTCATAGTAAGAAGACATGATAGGGCAAGAGCTCCTAGCTTTCTGTGTAGTAGTGTAGGCTCATGCTGACATAGCTTTTCATAGATTTATACAGATGATTCGGTATAAATCTATCATACAGCTTATATATTTTAGACACAGTAATATTTTACTTACCCTTACAACTTTATCATAGTAGATTATCTTTCTCGTATCACGGTGTTTGTGGTCGAACTCCTCCGAAACGGCTCGACCGAATGTTTGTCTTTTCTGTGTATTTCGTAGGTATGAGAATAGGTTGTAAAGGATTTTTCACCCTCTTACCCCCATCCCCTATTTTTATCTCGAGAACGGGGCGGTACGGATTTCACTGGGACAGCTAGTCTTTTAAATAAAAATCTCGTGACACGGTTTTTGTGGTTGAACTCCCCCGAAACGGTTCGACCGATCTTAATGATTTTTTTTTATCATTTGGTAGGTATGACAACAGTTCGTAAAGTATTTTTCAGCTTTTTAACTCGCCCCCAAATATTATCTCCAGGAGGGGGTGGGACCAAGCTAGTTATACAGCCTTATTTTTAGTTTGTACGAAACCTAAAAACTGTTTATACAAGGTTTATATGTAGCAGAATCAATTGCAATATTTTTTATAGCAAGTTATATTTGGATCAAATAATATTTACAAAACCTTAAATAAAATTACACCCTACTAAAACTGTCTGGCGAGTGCGTATCGCTTGTCACAAGGTCGTTTAATCCCGTTATTATTATTTCTAATAAGCGCAAGTGAAACGTGCTGTACGGTAGCCATACTCGGACAATGAGGCAGCTCAAAGCTTGTATATTAATAAATTATTTTTATACTGACTTTTTAAATGAAAATTTTTAACTAAAAATAACCTTTATATTTATATATATACATATATATAAAAATAAAAATTTCGTTAAAAACTGAAAAATAAAACATTTACGGCAAATTTGCTAAGCAAAATAGATAGAGACAGGTGGGGGGGGGGGGAGTAGTAAGAACGCCTTTCTGTATTTTTATGGCAGTTAACAAAACTTTAAAATGCGCCTGCAGTAAATATACTGTTATTTCTTTACGCATATACATGTGCCAAAGATCCTTTAGAAGTATGATCAATTGGCAATGACAAATAATGACCTCTTTTTGTTAATTCAAAAATATAGACACCTGTCTGATGTCGTGCCTAATACCGAATATTTAGACACCCGACAGGAGTACTAAGATTGATGATTTCAACGCCCTCAATTCATTATCTTCCTCAATTACTGTTAATGGAGGAAATTCATTTCAATAATTAGGTATCAAAATATCTCATACGTATATGTCATCTTGTTATGTTATGGTACCTACTTATTATATTGGATTTGACTCTGTGCCAATAGGGTCATCAGCGAAAAGATTTACGATTTAATATAGTTCCTCTGAAATATACGAAGGGCAAGTATAGGGTCTCTTGGACTGGCTCGACGGCGCATTCAGTAGTGACCCTATTTTTTATTTGGGGAAACTCCCACGAGCCCTCACCCTTTGCTTGGGGAAACAGAGGGTGGTGTATTGGACTCAAACCGACAAAAACCCAATAGCGTTAAAATAAGATAATAAGCAATATTTATAAATTAGACTTACAGTATGGTTTTCGGTCAAAATGTAAGAGTCAAATCTAAATCTTTCTTTACATACTAATTACTAATGTCATAAAATTTTCACTTTGGCCGCTTATAATAGTTAAATCTATGCATGTCTACATGTTATTAAGCTGTAGATGGCCGACACTCGCCCCGGGGTATTGTTATTGATCGCGACAAAACATCGCAGGAATCACAAAGGTTGACAATCAAGATAGGTGCGAGGGGCGCGGCCGTGTCTCCTTAGTGATGGGTTTAGTGGTTATTCGAATAATTAGCTATTCGAGTAAATCGATTAGGGGAAACACGGTAGGACATATACTGTTGCATGTCGTATAGGACAAACTAAACGTTTTTTTGTGATTCTGGGAATTACACAAAGACGAAATATTCAAAAATAAAGTAGAATATTGGATGATATTTTTCATTATCTTACTTTTAATTTTATACACACAGAACGATATTAAGAATATAAGAATTAACACAAACGCTTTTATTCATATACTTAATTTACATTTAATAAAAAAAATATTCGTAGAAGTCATTTAGTAATATAACATAATGTACCTAATATGCAATCGAAAACGTTTCTGCATTTTACGCTAGTCCATTTATCGTATACTAGAGGATACAAATCGTGTTTCTATTTTAGCCTTGATTCTAATCTATCATAACGATAGATTAGAGACCAGGCTATGGCTATGACGACGACCCATGAAGTAGGTATCTAGGTCTCCCCGGGCACCCACATCTTTGGTCGGAGAGGGGGCCTTTGACTCAAGGGCCCCTGGGATTCCCAAATACCCCGCCGCCCTCCCGAGCGACGTGACGGTGGCAAACCTTTCCCCGCGTCCAAAAAAAACAGGTCTCTATACCTCTTTAGATAAGTATGTACCTGTTTCACACAGAAGCTGATAACAAACCATATCATGTAAGCATTAGTTATCCACTCAATGCTAGCTTAACTAAGGATTACATTGATACTTCCACACTTACTTTCATGATACTACATGAAATACCTACACTACTACATGATACCCAAGCAACATGAGAAGCTGTTTTTAGTTCATATAAATATGGAGAATTTTGTGGATTTCGAGCAATTTTTATTGGGGTTACCGCACGGCGGCAATGTTCACAAAATTCGAACTATTCAATAAGATTCTCCCCTTTAAAAAACAATAGGTGCATTGGTCGACGAGAAGAAAAAAAAACAACTTAAAGCAACTTTCTTTTTTACTTGTTCCATTCCACTTTATGAAGTTAGTGTAAATAGGTGGCATAAAAAATCCGACATGATATTTTGTAATCGCACATCTCTAGAGAGGCAATTATGGCGATGACCCGGCCCTCTGCTTGTGACCTCTGCCGACCTCAACGCGATGCTCTTTTTAGTTTTCACCACTCGACACTTTTTGTCGATAAACTTTTAAAATTGCCAGAGCACTTTTGGTAATTTCGAAACTCTTTGCAAAATGAATTCTATTTTAGCTTTGTGCACTCGTAAGGCTTTTTAACAAACATGCGCAGAACATGCTTTTACACTAGGTAATGGATAGTTGAGAATAGGTATAGATGACTTTTAGTTACTTTCTTGTTGTAAAGCAACAAATAAAAAAAAAATGTCATGACACATCATTAATTAACATGTGGGTAATTATGATGATTCTTCTTGGTCAATAGATTTTTTAGAAAACAACACCGAATTTGTATAGGTAATGTTCCTTGATTTTTTTATTAAACACGCCCATCGTCTTAGTGTTGCTCTTTAAATTATTGCGCATATATTTTAATGTACTCTCCGTACATACGTATGTATGAACGCATGTTAAAGCTTATTTATAAAAAGGGACGCCCAGGGCAAACAATAAAAAACTTGAAATATAAGTCCGTTTCCACAGGTTGGAGGATTTCATCAGATCTGATTGGGGCGACGCTCCCGTAATTCGGTTATTTGTATGCAAGTCTACGTGTTTTTGTAGGCCTCCCTCCACCCTACCCCACATCCCCTGAGTCCACTCAGCAACACCCCCGCGTACAAGAAACAATCGCAATCACCATTGCTGAGTGGCTATTCAATCCTCCCAGGTGGAACGGGCTGGATGGTGGCACCCCAAGATCGAGCGGCAGATAGAGAGTATCTAGGTCTACATTTATTGACGCATATTACATATTAATTTGCACGCATAAATATTTCTAGAAGTACGATTATGAGTAACTAACTAACTAACTAAACTTCACGCCACTTCCATAGCGGGGTAGGCAGAGAGAACCGAACGCCATATGGCACGATCCTTACACAGATTATGATTACGATTATGAGTAAGATCAAAGAAAAGTCTTTCGTATCTTTTATATTATTTTTATTAGATATGAGCCTATATAAAAAAGTGGTATCAATGGAGTGACATATCAACAGGGTAAAAATGTAATTAGTCTCACCCTTAAAATAATACATTCAGATATACAAAAATGTTATATGGATATACATTAAGGTATGATAAAGTAAACAGATTTTAACCAGTCAAAAGGAAAATTCTTAATAAGCCGCGGAAAATAAGGTAAAACTAGATAGAAAAGCAATTTGGGGCTATTTTGTCACTAACGTTTAACATATAGAAAGAATTTGGTAGCTTATATGATAATAGTAATATGTGTAGGTATACCAAGAAGTTCTATTTTAAGATATTTTTATGAATTTCCATCTTCAACTGATTAAAGAGATAGAGAGCCAAACCCTTCGCCTGTTTGTTAGGACTACCCGTGTGGATTTATCTGAGGAACTATGAAACCGATGTTCACTCAAGGGCAGGTGCTTAACACGTTCCGGCTGCTCGGGTTAGGGCGCACAGTGCTCACGACACAAATGTCGCACTGTTCGGGCTCCACTAAACGACACTATACCGAAGAGTGCAATATGAAATGTATCTATGTCAGTGACGCGTGTATAAGACGTCAGGTGTCTCTAACGTGCCACTAGGAATTCATTTGGTGCTGTGTTTTGTAATGAATATCGTTTGTGAATGATGAATATCCTTTAAGCGCATTTAGTATTAAGTATAAACATGAGCTACATTTATTTAAATCCTTCCTGATAAAGTTTAGTTCCCTGTTAAAATTTTAGGTTCTACTTATATATTTTGACGGATATACCTAAACTATGTATTACTTCATTAATACGTAATAACTGGATAGATTTTATTTAAACGTTAAACAGCCTATGATTAGACATAGAAATAATATAATACTCCTTTTTACGATATCAAGAATTACATCTTAAACTTCTAAAATATGCTGACGACTTATTATTAAGATGGATAGCAAATAAAAGATCCACAAATAAGTTTTCCGTAGCAAACAATTTTTACATAGGTATCCCATATCGGTCTAGGACTTAAAAAGAATTTGAAATGGTATATCGGGTTGGGTATGTGATTTAGGCGAGTGTGAGCTAGCCACTTATCACTACTTTCTCACAATTTTCCATTTAACTCAGTCTAGTTTAATTTGGCTGAAAAAAGTTTAAAGAGGCTAGCTCCCATTTGACTCTGCCTACCCCATTCAGGGATACGGGCGTGATGATATACATTATGTATCAATGTATGTAATGTTTTCTGATATATCCTCAAAACTTTAAAAATATTTTTTTCTCTTTGCAACCCTTCATCTACAAATTCATTGCTTCACGATTAATATATCAACATGTTACACCAAATAATTTGATTTATTAAGTATCGGCAAGTACATGATACTTGTAAAAAAAAAACGTGTCAATCTCAAGGGTACCTCCTAAAATAAGAGGGTCGTGCCTCCCGGCGATTCTAAAAATGTGTTTTGTGCAAATTACTCCACCTAAAGGCACTTATAAATCATTGTCTTACTGTGTAAGTCTCAGCCAAATAGCTAGTAGGTACCTCACGTGCCGATATATGGGTATCATCTGTAAGGTCCAAAACGTTTTTGTTTATATTTACCAGATCAGTGGTCCATTCTGATATAGGTTTTAGTAGTATCTGAAACATCATGTCAAATGTGTAAAGATTCCTAACGAATTAAACGTGGAACACTCTCCGATTTTCCTAATAAACCATAACTATACCAGTACCTATTCATAGCTCGATGACTCAACCACTGGTAGTTTCAAACCTTGTTTCTAAACAATTGAGCGGGTTCCCCAATAGATATTATTTGCAATAACTCATTCAAATGCTTACGCCTACTCAGTAACGCGGGTTACCTTTCCAATTACACTTAAATTCCCGCAATATAGGTATTTTGTTCACCAGCAGCCTTGTATTCCTACGCACAAACAACTTCCATTTAACGCGGGGGAAATAAGTAAAAAAGAAAAATGTTTAACGATAGCCACGCCATTCTTTCGTCTTATTAATTTGCACTTATTTTTATGTTTTTTCAACAGGTTTCTTTCAGATATACTGTTATTCCCATCTTTTCAAATACATATGTAGTTACTGTTTTTTTCTTCTTGGGTTAAATCTTGGTTATCTTGTGCTTTTTAGTGATTAACACTGACTATTATGCTGCTCTGGTTTGGTTAATTTATGCTTAAATTTTGTAAACATCGTTATTTTATATTTTGGTGTCTGACAAGCCGACTTCACGACATGGTTCAAATGCAAATATGATCTATACACCCCTGTAAAAAATGTTGTTGAAAAGAGTAACTACTGAGTTTCTTGCCGGTTTCTTTTCGGTAGAAGCAACATTCCGAACCGGTGGTAGATTCATATTATTAGTTGATTTTCCTTGAATTGACGATTTATAAGTGTTTGTTTCAAACCTATATAAATAAAGAGTAATTTGACTTTGACTTTGACTTATGTTAATAAGAGTTTAGGAGTAAATATGGATATTGTTCACATGAATTGTTTTCATTTTTTTATTAAGGTTCCGTACCTAAAACGAAAAACGGAACTCTCATAGCATCACTCGTACTCCGACATATAAGACAGACACCACATATACATATAAGACAGGTGTATAAATTTACAACCATGGGGCCACTTTTTTACAATAAATAAAAAATAAAAATATATGCATAATATCAGATGAAAAAAAATTATGTGACAATCTGAATATAAGTATTGCTTGTTTCTAAGTTTAACATAAATAGTTTTGTATCTATTTAAAAATCGATAATTTACTTCCTGGCTGTTGTTCAACTTTGACGCAGATCCAATAGTCGAGAAACGTCTAAAACATTTAAGGAACAAAACAAAAGACCAAATATAGTTCTTTACCTTTATATCACAGGAAGCCTTTATCGCGTAATATTGTTACAAGTCACATTTCTCAATATATATTTAATTTGAAGTTGTAACGTTGCAACCGCATCAAACGTACGGAACCCTCTCCACGCAAGTTTCCTCGCACTTGTCGTGGTAACTCATAACAGTAAACATTGTTATACGACGAAGATTTAAGAGAATTCTTCAAGTGGTTAAAGTTTAAACGTCCGCAGTTTTCCAACCTCTAAAACTTAAACGAGTGGGCATGAGGAAACATAAAATTATGTAACGTCACATTCCTAAATGGAGATCTAAAGACGGTGAACGCATATTCGTGCAGTAAAGGTTAGCAAAGGTGGGCATACTGGACAACAAAGTTGTCGAAAATACAAATATAAAAACGTAACAGTTGAATTTTAACCTCGCCTTAGAATTGGAAAATTAATAGCATTGTAGAAACCAAGCCAAACGAAATGACACATGAAGAGCTTTGATATTTTTAAATTGTACTCCGAGGACCCTATATCAATTAGATTTACCCTGACTTATTCAGTATTTAATACATGGCTATAAATTAATAAACCCATCTTATTTTTTAATCAAGAAAAAATAAAAATACTTATTTGACAGTTTGGGGATTGGGTTGGGTATAGAATTTAGATTATAAATGCCTAACAGCGATACCAAGTCACATGCCGTTTGATAGGCCGCTTGGTCAATAGGTAGACAGGAAACCAAAGAATCCCTCTAGAGGCAAAAGATCATGTTATGAATGTGGACCTTGAGGTATGGACGTTTATAAAGGCGTTTAAACATGTTATGTTTTTTTTCATAACAGTAGTTAGAATTTCATAGAATAATCAATTATTTATATGTATCGGTTTGTTGTGCAGTCCAGTTACATAAATAATGCATGAGGGAAATTACACCGTATTTGCGTTTGCATAATCAATAGGGTAATCTGAACTGATTTATCAAGTGGATTATCGCTTGAGGACCTAGAGGGTATGTCTTTTTGGTCCGAGGAGAAACAACACCATTATTTTCGGGATAATTTCAGCAAGTTGCCTAAAGGTTGCAATGTTTTTTATAATTACTGAAATTACATTTTCCTCCGTTATGCTTCCTAAACATGGTGATAGGCAAATATTAAATTTGCTATAATCTTTTAGACATGCTTTTCTAACTACATTATGTTCTTGTTTATCTGTTCATTGAATCGCGTACTAATTACAAAATTTTTCAGCGTTTTATCGTGTACCAATATTATTAACGAACTTCCATCTCTTTTCCCCAAATATAAAATACTTTTGAAGTTGAAGTACTGCTGAAATGGCTATTTCTCAATGTCTAATCAATGATAAAATCTTATTTTATTTTAAGCTAGAATGTTTAAAGTTGCTTACTGCTTACGGTTAGTTGCGTTTAATTTATTGTGTTTAATTACTTGCTTTTTTGCTTTATCGCGTTTTCGAAAGATGGACAAGTGCAGGTGGTCACGCGCAGAATAAGATTTTAAATCTCTTCTACTAATAACCTTATAACTTTAACCAACCAACCAACAAAATATGTTGAGACGTTACGGTGTGGGCAGCAAGCATAGCGTACTGTCTGTCTGTCCGCTACTTTAAAATTTAACATTGTAAACTTTGTTAACGTCATATTGTGACTGGTCCGTTCAATAAGGTTGTTGACTTTTCGTACTTAACCTCTTACAATTGAGATCCTGCTTATTATACCGAGACTTTCACTATGGTATCTTCAGATGTTACAATCAATAATTGACAGGGCACTCATTCGCAGTTCCTTCTAGTATCATGGGTGTGAAATGCCATGTTTAAATTGCATTCGCATGAAATGTTACTAAAAAATTTCAGTAATTTATAACATCAATAAATTCTTCACGAATTGTTTATAATATGTGTAATGCAACAAACATTTTTATACATATAAAAGATTAAATAAAACATTTTAAATTAATAAAACACGTAGTTCCTCCTATTAATGCATTCACGTCGAAAAACCGAATAATTTTTTATATTTTTGTAGCTACTGTGTCAGATAATGGAATAATTCACCAAACATATCTACCTATTGAAAAATTAACAAAGTCTTAGAAATAAATAACGTCATTCAATTGTGAACTACTTTTTAGTATAATGGATCTCTATTTAAGACTATGGGTGTTGTTAGGGAAAAAAATTGTTGATTATAGTTTCAAAATGGCGGCAAAGATGCGGCAGCCCTAAACCGCAAGTGCCGAGGGACCTCTAAAAACTCAGCACTTCGTTGTTATTAATAATAAATAGTTTAGATTACGAAACTTCTCACAAAATAGCAGTTCATCTTATCTCTTTGAAAAGTTGATGTGCTGCCTACTTGTAGTTTAATGACAAATTCCGGAAGCCTACTTTAAATTCTACCGGGAGCACATTATTTAGAAGAACCGTGGTCGAATTATTTTTTTGATAAATAAGAAAAGCATTTTCCATACTTTCCAACACAGGTACCTACTATATATTAACGGACTTCATTTTGTTTTATATTCGATTTTTATTGTTTAAAAGCGATGTAATAAATGGATATTAATTTAATAATCCGCCTTCAAAACGTGTACTGAGTGTCAATCGATTCGTCGCGTAAACAACTTGCTTTTGTAAAACGTGCTGTATTGTTGAAACTGTCAATATACTAAGATGTCAGAAATACACCTCGCAAGTAAGTCAGTTAGGCGACGAAGGGCATCTTAAAGCAGTGTAATCTTTAAGACCAAGAGTCCCGCGTCACGGGACCGCTACATCATACACTATTTCCTACACACAACAAACTTAGCTAAGATCGTTACTTTATTTATAAGAAGCTTGTTTCTTGGTTAGAGGGCACACGTCGTTGACTCTTAAGTCTACTTACGATTTTACTTGGAGTTAATTAACCAAACCGAACTTTAAAAACGAACATTGTTTTTTTATTTATGTAAGTAGCGAACTTGCATTCATATGTAATACTTTATAGTTTTATTTGTATTCTGTTTTTATTTTTACATATTGTTTTTTAACTCTTTAGAGTTATTTTGATCACATAGGAAAATAGCTAATGATACCTACTAATTTCTCCTTTTCCATATTTAGACCTCGTTTATCATATATTCCCTTTTATTAGGTGAGAAATATCCAAGTGCCCTTGGGTGGCAGATTAGGCGATACTGCAGCATTTGATCAAGGTAACATCTGTTCAAAATTCAAAATATGTTTATTTATACGGGCTTCAAGAAAGCTCTTATAAATAGTCAATATACATAAAAAACAAGGATAAGAAATAATACTACCACCGGTGTTGGCATACCATTCAAGTAACAGTATATTAAATATGGAAACAATCCGGGTGAACAAAGTGGCTTACATCGTCAAATAGGACAGCATTGATCATCATGTTTGTCAACACCGATCAATCTATTTGAGAACTACAATGTCAAAGACAGACGTAATGATACACACGTCAAACTAACTGTAATGGAAACTAAACATTTTGTTATAATGGAATACTATAGCAAACCAAATTTGATGTCTGCCTTTTCCGAAGGTTCTTCACCTTTCGAGCTGACATAGAAGAATTCACCAAATTTCTTTACATTAACGATGTAGAACTGCGCCGAGTCAGCAAACGCCCATCATATATTATTTTTTTGTTGTATAAAATCACAATAACATTCATTATTATTAATACCTGTGAAACAGAACCTCATTAATCTACACACGAGGTAAACGTTATTGACAGTTCATATCTACTAAATCTATAAACAAAAATGTAAAATAATGATTCTTCGACCGACACAATAAGCTTTTTAAAGCCCATTTTACATGGAGTACCTATTTTAGAACAAAGGAGGATAATCGCAGGCAGGTTTGCAATATACTGTCATTAGCTGAATCGCAAGTAGATCGATACTCGGTACCTATGTATAGGGAAATTATCTTAATTGGAAGAACAAAATGAGAATGCAAATGTTCGGATGTTGTTCGAAAACAATATCATCAACATTTTACAATAAAATCAGATATAATCAATGATCGGATAAAAAGGGTGACCCTCATGAGATGCTTCTTATAATTTATTCAACAACTAATTAAACATCGAGGTACCACATGATACAAAATCGAGTAAAGATATTTACAAGATCTTAAAGATTTATAAGAATTTGAAGAATAATATCTTCTATTCGACACTATGACAAATTGCCGGAGATCTGTTTTTAAATCAATAGTTTATAAACTTGAGATTACTTATATTTCGATTATACATGAGTAATTCCTATAAATAAAATACGTAAAAACGAAAGTATTTTCCTATATCATCCGATGAGGAAAATTTGCTTCTCTACTACACTACACGGATCATTTGCTTCATACGGTTACGAAATCATATCGGCATATTTTTTCATCTAAGAGAAAAATCATGTTATGGTGGGGTTTTGTTGGAATAATATATTATCAACGACACATAATATTACAAGTACGTTCGCTCCACAAGAATCCTTATACCACCTCCCGGATATAAACTGTTTTACGGTGAAAACTAGCTTAGATAATAAATTTTCCTATGCAGTTTTCTCATTAAATCTCTACTGGGCTATAAGCCGCTTATATCATAGAATATTTATTTTGTTGCACGTTATTAAGTTTTTATTAGTGCCTAACACATTTAACATATAGGTGATTTAATGGGAAAATGTTATTTTATGAAGGGCGACTCGTTTAATTTTAGTTACATTTAAATTAGTCAATTTAATACTACATAGATTGACGTTTTACCTACAAGAACGGCCGCCGGTGATTTACATATTGCCTTTGTGTAGCTGTTTATAGCTTTTAAGGTCGAATGTGAACCTAGGTTGTTTTCATCAAACACTTTAAAATTAATTAATTCTTTAAAACCAAAGTGATAAATAAGGACTCATAATTAAGACTTAGACATCCAAATCAAGTAACTAAGTCGTATTTAAATTTCAGTCACCCAAGGAAGTCTTAACTACCACAGTACAGGAAAGACAAAAAGAAAGATTACCATTTTATAAGGGTTCGTCAAGGACATTTGCGAGCGCCCCGAACAGCCAACATAGTTGCATGCTTACAATGTGAGTCCGTGGCTGTATTTTCGTGAGGTGGACCAAAACTAGTTATCACTTGAAACAAACTGTGGTTAACTCGACAACAAACTCCTAGACGGTGGAGTGTGTCCTTTGTAGGACCAACAACTCTCAATTCTGTAGACAGTTCGGCGCTGTTATAATTTCAATATAATTATCTTTAATGGAAAGAAAATAAAGCGCACTCGTTGTTACTGACCGTAAGCGGGCAACTCCGAGCGTTTAAACTCCATTCGCGTGGAAAAATCGGACTAGCAGCTTGTCTGCACAGCCCAGGTAGGATGTCAGTGAAGAAAGCTGAGAGTAATAAAATATGCGCTAGACCATTTCAATTAAGTATGTAACTGCTGGAATTATAAGTTAGCCTTCACATGTGATTTTAATGAGCTGTTCAAGTCAAAAGTTTACATTAAATTATATATTATATTATAATATATTATATTTAATTAATAAATTACACAACACAGCGATACAATGATGTACTTAGATGTAGTATATTGATCAGTGATATACTTAAACTGTGACCATTCCTATAAATTCCATTCCAAACACTTTTCCTTCATTATAATATACAACACAGTTTATATCAATCATCACAGATTATTACTCTACTAGACTTTATAAAAATTGTATTGTAATAAAATACAATGTACTATATGAATATATCATTTCTTTTGTAGTAATTGATATAAAAATGTAAAAATAGATATTAAACAAAGACAATATCATAAAAAAAACGATTTAAGTATTATATTAATATACATATAAAGCTGAAGAGTTTTTTGTTTGTTTGATTGAACGCGCTCATCTCAGGAACTAATGTTCCGAATTAAAAATAACTTTTTGTGTTGTATAAGTAGTTTATTTATCGAGGAAGGCGCAGCGCAGCTATTATTTAATATTAGTTGCAGGATGATACGAGACTCAGTGCACCCGACGTTTGGGCGTAAGCGGTTCGTTAGGTTCTCTATTTTGTCTCATAAATCTTTATCCATAATCTAACGGGTCATAATGTATTGTGACATAATCACCATGTTCCCGAATGATAAGTAGAAGTAGTATTCGGAGAAGAAAGGGACTACCGGTTCGTTAACCACCGTGCGACCATCGGATGTTCGACGAATAATGCCATTTCCCAGTTTAGGGTTATCTAAAACCCCATTTTATATGTACGGGCTTCAAATGTCATACACTACAAATCAATGATTTGGATTCGAACTTGTGCTTTTCAACCTGATTATACCTGTACAGTACAAGCCACAGGGTTGACTATATTTCAACTATACGGTAAATTATAACATGATTGGTCACATATTATATGATCACAAATGTTCACAGACACATTCACTTAGCCTGATGCATTAAAAATTACATTATTTTGCTCATCACTTGTTTCACAATTTGAACATAACCTGTCAGTTGTATTAGTTATATTGTTAAAAAGAAACGTTGCCTGCTGTTATTTATTGCATTGCATTGCT
Source organism: Glyphodes perspectalis (assembly GCA_951394215.1). Taxonomy (NCBI): domain Eukaryota; kingdom Metazoa; phylum Arthropoda; class Insecta; order Lepidoptera; family Crambidae; genus Glyphodes; species Glyphodes perspectalis. The sequence goes on from OX596199.1 coordinate 13,022,043, forward strand.
TGGTGGGGCCACGCTATTTATATCGTTGGTTTCGAACTATTAATAGTTTGATAAAACTTGAAACCAAAGTTGGATATCTGTGTTAAATACAGGATATAATCCTGAAAATGTCACAACAACAGATGAAACGTCAAACAGATGGTAAAAGTCGATGCTAATGCACCTACCTACTCCTTTACATTTAAAAAAAATATCATGTTAGTCTGGGACTTAAAAATAATGTGCCAACTGTGTTTCTTGCCTAGCATAGCGTAAAGGCGACTAATGGTATATCGGGTTTAGGGATGTGATTGTGTAGGCGACAAGGTAGCCACTTGTCACTACTTCTTTACAATTTTCCATCTAACCCAGCCCAGCTTTATTTTTGGTTGGGTTAATGGGATAATGGGCGTGATGTTATGGATGTATGTATAATTATGTTCTATTTACGAATATTCCCAATATAAAGGAGTCCCCTAAAAATTTTCTATTGTAGAAACGCTACTAGCCTACCCTCATTTTGTGTTCACAAAAATAAAAAGTAAAAGCCATAAAAACTGAGTTGAACGACGGTGAAAATGCCGTCATTTGGCTTAATGTTAACTTCGCATAACTTGTAATTACGCTGCGCCGTTCTTGGATCGCTTCCACAGAATCGTGGATTGTGTCCAAGTGCTTTATGTGTGCAGCTATTGTATGTATGGGTGTGTGTGTGTGTGTGTGTGTTATTCATAAACGGAGGAGAAAATTTGGAAATGTTGCAAAACAGCTGATCTAAAATATTTCAGATATCAGTTGATTTCAATTTCGCTATTATAGGATCGTAGTAGTCGTTTGTTCTATTAAGTCAAATTACCAGTGGCTATGTCGTCACAAAAGACAAAATTTCCTTTATGCTGATTTGGTGTAATGGAGTGCAAGGGATGGTCAATTTGCGCGTGGACAATTCGTCCGAAAATGAGGCATATGGACTCATATGCAATCATACACCAACGAATATTACCGCCGAACGATGCCACCGTGGCGGTTATATACAAATAGCATTGACACTTATAAATAATACTTTTATATTCAGCAGGATCTTGTAATTATTCGGTTGAACAGCTTAGTCCATCGCCTACTCGGCGCTAATTATTACGCTAAAGATCGAGAAAGAAGACTTTACACAAACATTAAATTGTAAACATTTCACATATTTGCACATTTGTAACATTTTTCGAATACGTTACGATAAGATTCTCCTAATAAAAATAAAACTCGAAACTTTGTTTATTTACTTTAGAAGATATTGTATCATTTACACGTGTAGTTGGTAATGGTTAGTTTTATAAACGCGTACAAAATAATCAGTATTGAAGGCATGCGAGAAAAGAAAGTAAAGCTTTGAAAGCCACACCAGACATAATTATAAATATATACATGCAAATTCCCAGATAATAAGACCTAACTACCGAAAAAAAAGAGATAAAGCTAGGTGGACACCGCGAAGCAAAAAACCGATAAAAAAGTATATCTGTATAAACATGTATGTAGGTCTAAAAATGGGAAGCGATTACGGGGACCGTGACATATTTGTACACTTTTCCGTGAAAATCTTTACAAAAATGTAGTAATTTATTACAGGAGTGGGACAAACTACTCATGGTAGAACTAAATAGGTACTTAAACATTTTGTGGTAATATAACGGCCGGACCCATTTATACCTACTGCATTTATTTGAAATTATTATATTATGAGTTTAGCTGCCATAATAATTGATATGTCCACACATGCGTCCTTTTTATAGTTTCTCTATAATTGCGTATTCTTCAGTCCTGTAATTGCAAATGGCACATTGGTTCTTCCCACATTAGTCATTATTCCAACGGTATACGAAGGTGACTCTCAGTAATTATTTAATTATAGGTACATTTTAAATTATACTTGTGGCTTCTACTGTAAAAGTCTTAATGCTGGTTGTAGACCATAATAAAATAGTAGTGCCGTCCAACAAATATTTAATAGTGGTACAACAGTTCGCGCCACTGAAATCGGTTTTGCGTTGCATACTAAATAAGGAATGTTTTTTTTTTCAAAGTCATTATTTTGTTTATAAGCACAAGCCTGGTATGGGGAACAATACTTTGAGACCGATCCTCGGGGAGCCTTACCGTGGCTAATGGAGCACAGCTCACAGCTCCCAGCTCACAGTAATGTAATGTGTAACACCCTATTAGGGTTTCGTTGAAGGGAACCCCGCTTTAAACATCCATGACATGTCATTAATAGTGTAAAATGTGACTTAAGACTTATGACTTTAAATACCTAACACAATACTTTGATAATTGAAATGAATAAGCATTCATAATCCTACAGTTTCATTCTAAAATATAATTTCCACTTTGCAAAGCTTCTGAAGGCGCGCGAGACCTTAAAACGATAGTTGACGTCACCCCCTGACGCTGGGCCGCGTAGATAACGTTTGTGTAAGGTTTTGGTACAAAAGTTTAAAAAATGTCTATTAAGAAGTGGTTCTTGCCTAGCATATCGTAAAAGGCGACTAATGGTATATCGGGATTTGGGTATGTCATTGTGTAGGCGACGAGCTAACCACTTATCACTACTTATTCACAATTTATCCATCTAACCCAGCCCAGTTTTGTTTTTGGCTGATTATGGTTAAAGGGGCTGCGTCTTTGACTCTACCTACCCCTTCGGGGATTATGGGCGTTATGTTATTTAAGAAGTTTTCTAGCTCAATTTGGAAATATTTTGAGATAATAAATAATGTGCGAAGTGTAAAATTTGCGACGGAAAGTATTCCGTAGGTAAAGGGTAAAGGCACAACTTCTTTAAAAAATCAATTGATATATGTATTAATAAGGTAAAAGATTCGTAAAATATCCGCGAGAAAAGTAACGGATACAGATACGGATCTTTCTTCTGCCTCGGATATCCGCGGATACAGATACGGCAACGGAAACGGATATCCGGAACATCACTATGCAGCACCAAGGTTTTGATGCATATGAAAAAATAGAGAAGAATTATTAACAAGGTATCTACTCCTATTTCTCAATTACATATCTCAACAATTTGTCCTACTATGTTAAACTAGAGAATTCCACCTAAATGTTTGTGTGTAAATCTTTAACTGTGGAATATTATTGCCATTTCAAGTTTAAAAGACTCTTCCGAGTTTGTTATTGAAGTAAGTAGTTTTAACAATCTTACTTGAGTGTTCAAAGTTCCACTGTTGTTTCATGGTTTCCGCGAAGGCCTCTTCTTCCTGTGTAAGCAGCTTACAGCTTAAGGCGTACAGGCGATGCTCACAACCAAGTTCACTTCGGGCCAAGTTTCTCGATATTAGCTCTAATAAAATATTTTTTTTATACCTTTGTGTCTTTATTGTATTAAACAAACTGACAAATAGTGATAGGTACACTGAACTTTTAACACGAAATTTTAATACAGCAGGTTATGTTATGGCCCGATAGTTACGTAATGACATTTATTTCCCTCTTTTTATGTTTAAGCTTTGCTTGTAAATACCTGAACTCTCAATAAATCATTAATTGATAAGTGAAACGACACTACTACGTTAAATAAAAACGGATGAGACAAAGTATATATGGGAAACTAAAGCCATCGCCGTTTTTCCTTTAATTGATTTGGACACGTATTTTAATTTATTTGTTATTTTGTTATGCAAGACACAAGAATTTAGTACGAATTACTTTGAAGATTGTTAATTAACTTTTAATTAAACAGAAAGCCTGATCTTAGAATATTAAGTGATCTTAAGTAAAAACTGACTGTAATTTCACTTAGTTATACTAATCTTTTTAATTTCTCATCGTAAAACATGCCTCTATAGGTACCAGACACGTGGTTGCGCTACGCTTTTTATTTGCGTACATTAGTCTAAGCACAAATGTGACTGCTCACCATCGGGCACACACGACCTCCTTGATTAACGCCAACCCATTTCCACCCCAGCGGAGCCGGGTCACGCCTAGTTTTTACATAAAAGGGACACGAAATAATTACTTAACGTTCCTGATTTACTTTCTTCAAAACACCTTGTGCTCACCTCGAAGAACTACAATATTTAGCCCAAACGTCTCGTAATGGAGTGCGTGCGAATAACACCGTGGCAAAGTTTTGGGCTAATGAATATTTACGGTCGGCGGGAACTTTCAGCACGACTATGGCAGTAAATTGCAGTCCCCGTGTGCCGTGCCTTGCGGGACGTACAAACCAGCGTCGGGTAACGTACGCGACCAGCGATCCTCTTGACCAAATTGATGTTTATGACAGTAAATCCTAATACTTTTAGGAAATGGCGTCATAAACTAGAAGGTGACTGCGGCAATCGCACAGAGTACGCCCCGGGAGGACCGGTGTGACGTTTGCTAACATTGAAAAGGTTTTATGAGTACGGCAGCGCATGTTGATATGCGCTATTCTATCAGCGATACAACCATTCAAATAATTGGTACATACGTATATCATGCCCATAATCCCCGAAGGGGTAGCAGGCCCCTTTAACCACATTCAGCAAAAGATAAAACAGGGCTTGCCGCCTACACAATCACACACCCAAACCCCATATACCATTAGTCTCTTTTTGGGACATGCTAGGCAAGACACACAGTTGGCATATTCTTTATAAATCCCAGACCAACCTGGGACAAAACAAATAATTGGTATTATATAAGAACCCCATGGCTAATAAAAATTTCGCCACCATTGTCTATTACAAAAGACGTATGTACGATGCACCAAATATCACAATTTAAGAACATCAACAATTATTTGAAGACGTAAGTAAATCAGGTTGTTAAAATATGTAAATTTTATTTAATCAATTCAAAATCTTGTTTTGTTTTTGTTTTTTTTTTATAAATAAATAAATTCAAATTACATCACATACCTACATTCTCAGATTAGAGAACAAAAGGCAGATGGACCGCACGGAACAAAGATGTGAGGCAATAATTAAGCTATGAGTGCGTGACACACTGTAGGAACATTGTATCCTAGTGTGCGTGTAAGTTTGCCAGGGTAATGAAAAAAAGTCCCACTGTTTTTTGTGTTTAATGCTCGAGTAGTATAATATTGGTTGGTATTGTAACATGTATTTAATTATTTATATTTTACATTAAAATGAACATCTAAAATTTAATTTTTTAAATAAAATCTTTGTAATTATAATCGACATAGAAAACATGCAATCTTAGCAGCCTTTATTTTGCACCAATTTCTTGAAATATTGCCTTTTGGCATCTGTACATGAGACTCATACAAGCAGCACCCCGCGGTTTTACCCGTGTAGTTCCCGTTCGTGGAAATAAGGGGATAAAATATATACCTAGTAGTTTATTCGTTACATACATACAAATAATCTTTTATCTTTATAATAATAGTGTAGATTACGAGTATTTTCATATTACCTTACTTCAAGGAAAATATTTCAATGTAACCTAGCAACACTACCCAAATTTCATTGAAGTTTTGTGTTCCAAGTAATGAGAAACAAATAACACGGAAATATAATATCAAAATATTTAGATAATTATTACTTAATTATGAAACGGTACTCCGATTTCTCGTTTTAGTTTTTGGGAACAATTTTTACAATGTTTAAACACACAAGACGGCATTTTTAAGACTTAATTTAAAACACAGATGTGACGTACTGTCAACGCAACGCTTTCTTTCGAACTGTCTTCAGTTTGTATTTGCTTAGCAGGCCACACTTTTGTGCCTGTGAGTGACGGGTCTATCTGCCTTTTGTTTTGTAATCTGAGCCTACATTGATCTGACTCCGTGGTAAGAAGCTTAAGCACTTGCGTTACAGATATCAGAAACAACAGTGGTATTACAAATATATACTTAATTACTGAATATTAACACCCAGACACAAAACAAACACAAGTATTCATCACACGAATATTTGTCCTGGGTGGGGATCGAACCCACAACTCTTACCGCATGAGGCAGGATCACTACCGAATGCGCCATCGAGCCAGTCAAGTGTTTGATACTGTTAATTTTGCTTAAAAAGACAAATTATCGATATTTTTGTATAGTAAAATCTGTAAAATATATTCACTAAAATTTAATATAAGTATATCGAACTGGTATCGACCGTCAGCTTTAAAACTATTTTTCGAAACAATCTCTTGAGATCAGTTTCAATTTGGTAAAACAACTGAAACGTTGACTTGGCCATTTGTTTATTTTGCCGCCTAATAATAACAAAACAAAAGATTATTTACGAAAGTGTCTTCTTCTTTTAAATTTATTAGGCTACTTAAACTTCTGTCAATATGGTAGAAACAAAATATTAGATTCTTGTTTTCTTAATAAAAGTCGTGTTGATAAAAATTATAAAATATTCTAAATGGTTCTTTTAAGATTAAATATAATATCTCTCCCGTAAACCTGAAGGTGTAGGCAGAGTACAAGAAACACCAAGCGCTTTAATCCACTTCTGGCCATAAATAAAATTGAGTTGGGTTAAATGGGGAATAAACATGACAAGTGTGTAGATTGTCATCTACACAATCACAAACTATACACTCGGAACGTTCGGCACTTACTACATGCTAGACAAAAAAATATAGTTGACACATTTGTTCTAAGTTCCAACTTAAGTGGAATTTTAACAATAAGAATTTTATGAATAAAATGGGACTTTTTTTTTTTTTTATTCTCTTGTCTGACACACCAATTCCCTAGCTCTAAACGAAGCTTATAAGCTTGTACTATGGATACTAGGTGAACGGATACATATACCTTAATATGTTTATAAACATCCATGACTCGCGTACAAATGCCCATGTTCAACTCACGAAACATTTGCCCCCTGGCATTCCAACCCGCGACCCTTGGTTTCGTGGCCAGTGGTTTCTGACCACTCAACCAACGGGCCTATCAATTTGTGGCGTTCTTATTAACATAAAGTGCTTTAACTGTGTCTGTTGTGTATGTCTGGTACATTTTCACACCTAAAACAATCATACAATTAAGACAAAATTTGGAACGCTAATAAGAATCATACAATTAAGACAAAATTTGGAACGCTAATAAGATTTTTTTATAAAGATAAAATGTAAATCTAAGTGATTTACATTATATCGAGACAGCCTGCGAAAAAATCTTTAAGAGAACAAAATCTGCCGCCTGAGCCCTAAATTAAATAATGATCATAGGAAATTATTACCAACTAAACTAAACTATGGCCTAATCCACGTCGTTTTTCTGTCAATTTAATAACGTAACTCTCGAGCTGGGTCTCATTTCACATCATGAAATTTATAAATACTTTTTGTCCCTCAAAGATCTTTTCATATCAAAACGTCCTAAAAAGTTCGACGTTTCCACTGCATCTTCCAACACCTAATTGCAAACGCAATGCATTGCATTGCATTCATGGTTTGTTCTAGTGCGTGCTTCGTTAAGGCGTTATAAATTATACTCTCATATATATGACAATTTATATTCATTTATTTTTGTAAGCTTTTATAACTGAACAGTTATAATTATTAGATAAATTGTTAACTTCTGATGTACGACTTGCAATATAGAACCCCATATTTTAGCCTAAAAGCCACCGGTGCGTCATTAATCCATTTCCTCAAATTTAGAATTTACGTATTATACGTAACATCACGCCCCTAATCCCCGAAGGGGTAGCAGGTAAGGGAAACGGGCTGGTCGGATGTACCTACAGCTGTTTTGCTAAAGGAATACGATAATAATAAATATAGTGGAAACTTTATTCATGTTGACTGACTATCGAGTTGGCAAACGTTAAAGCATTCTGATTGTGTGCGAATAGTTTTGCAAGTCGATCATGTATCCTTCGTGGTTTGACCGGAACGGGAATACGCATACTTTACCGACAAATGGTAAGAAACTTCTCATATTTGTTAGGTTAACATAAACTTCGTGGACGCTAAGCTTTATATGACAAACATAAATAAGGGAGTCTCCTTTATAACATTTTTTTAAACTTTGTAGGTACTATACGAATTTTAATCAAATATGAAACAGAGCTTTTGTTTGAACAGCTACAGCAATGCCTCTTACTATCGAAAATCCGTATAACTACTGGTTGGGTATCTATTATTCATATTTTATTCTTTATTCAGTTACAAAAATCTCGGAAATAAATATGTATATTATATTATATCTTTGCGACAGACTAGCGAACGAAAAACAGAATTCTAATAAAGTGAAAATTCATTGTTGAACAAACACGCAATGACATAATATCAAGTAATTTAGGTCACAATACCTATGTCATTTTAACGTAGGTAATATAATTTCCGTTAATAAGTGTAACTTTGAAAGCAATTTTTTAATGACACTGTTATTTTACAGAGGCCAGTTGTAAGTTAATACAACGTAAAATTCAAAAAGAAAAAAATCATGTAAGTAAATTTAATATTCCTGGTATACCAATAAAAATATCAAAAATTAACTTACATTACTATATTATAATAGACCAGGTTTGCTATAGGCTAATCTGCTAGCGCCCTACAGGGGGGGCTCCGAATACTCCTGTGGTATCCCTGCCGGTCGTAGGAGGCGACTAAAAGGGCCTTTGGGGTTGTGGAGTGTTTGCGGGGGGCCTGCATTCACTTCGTTCAAGCAGCCTCAGAGAAGATGACGACACGTGGATCCGCGAAGCACCGCGAGGTGTTCTGGGGGCGAGGTTGCCTCTCTCTCGAGATGGGCCGCATGGATCGGCAGCGGCGTAGACGTAGATTTCGCGTAGAGTCCCGCAGTGGGGAGCCCGGAATCTGCGCTACGCCCCAAGAATCACCACCGTGAGGTTTAGTCGGTAGTGAAGTGTTTTCCCGAACATCTGAGTCCGACACATCCCTCGTAGGCCGAACCTAGGTTTACTTGGACGGTGCGTAAATGCATTCCTCACGTAAAAAAGAAAAAAAAAGCCTAATCTGCAACAATTAAGCGATGTAGGTCTATCTAGAACTTTCTCTACTTCTATCTATATAAGTTATTTTCTTTATTTCGTCTCATTAATGCAGAACAATTCTCATTCGGAAGAGTATTATTAAGCTAAAAATACAAACAAAAATTCTTTTTTTAAACGGACGGAGAAATCTGTTGAATATTTATGCTCTGACCAGGAAAATATTACGTAATATTTGAGATTCTCTAGATTTTCACTCACGCACAATTTATTAAATTAGGTCATTGCTACTTTTTTGAAAGATTGTCTCTCGTTAATTATATACAAGGAGGTATATAAATAAATTAACCTTATCAAATAATGGCTAACACTTAACAAATTGCAAATCCCAAATGATATGATATATGAGTGAATGTTTTGTTCATTCCGCATTGCCTATTCTGAGATATGTCAAAAAATATTACGTTACCTTGGCAAGCCGTATTTTTCCGCAAAATCACAATAAAACGTGCCAAACAAATCTAATTTAGCCATTTGGAAAAGTTTGTGCGATATTGAAGAGTTCTCGGCTTCGGCGATTTTGAAAAAGTCCGTGTCAATACGATTACAGTGTTCAGAGGGCTCAATCTCGTTTGGGCAACAACACGTTAAATCTAAAGCTTTCACAATAGCGCGACTTGGTGCAATGTTTAGTTTCAGAAGGCGTTTACGACGCTCTCACAGTTGCAACACTAACCAAGTGTTATCAAGTTTTATCCAAGTATGTACCGAAAACTGTCTCGAAGCCGAGCAAACGCGTAGATAGTTCAGATTTATTTTCTCAAATGGCAAATGCAATTCTTAACAATGTTTTGTGCTTTGTGTTGGCTTACATTACCGACTGGCCGGTGTTTCAATTTAAAAATATAATTCTGTGTGTTATTTTTAGTATCACATGATTTTTGTTTGCGCTAAGTTGACTGGTCAGTCACTGACCTCTTCTGTTTAGCTCTTTATATAAACGAAATATTTAAATTTTTGCTTTGTATATTCTACCTAAACGTATATAATATGTATTTAAAGTACCATCATTAATTTGAAAAATAGCCAATTGGTCTATACACTGTTATGTTATTATTGTCAATGAACAACTTTATTATATACATTTGTTCTTTATATACATTCATAGTATGACTTACCTTCTGACTAAATATGGTTAGTAAGTTTGTTTTTATGTTCGTTAGTGTTTCAATACTTAATAATTATGTTTACCTTTATCACATGAATCATATCTTTTATAAAATTCTCGTTGGTACAGGAAACAAAATGCCGAACTAAACCGCGGAAAATTGCTAGTGAGATAGTCACTCACGACTTGTAGTTGCATTGTTAAATTATTATTATACCAAAAAATAATACGCTTCAATAGGTTTATACACCACCCATTGTGTAATTTACACTGTTTATTGAAAAAAAATGAAATCCTCTTTGAAAATGTAACAAAAAGATTAGACGAGACGACGTTCATTGTTCGGCATGACAAATGTACTTCAATGTGGAAAATTATACGTGCTTTATTACTAAAAAGATACGACATTTCATACACCAGTAGAATCACCAGGTAAGGTACGGTGACAGCAACGTTTTCTTACTAGAGAGGACAGATTGTATCGTGAATCATGTTTAACTTCCATCTGTACTAAACATAAGTTATGAGTGCGCGGCTACAGTTTGTCAAATGAAGAGTAATTATAATGCTTTGAAACATAATACAATATATGTCCAACGATAGGTACATTTGTTCAAACACTTGTAAAACTAGCGTTTTACTAAGATACTCTAGATTAATCAAACTAACATTTTTCTTTACGAACTTACTTTGTGTTTGCCTTACGATAAAAGACTCATCTTGTTTCTTGAATTGTGCACAATCTGTTCAAATGATAATGTAATTTAAACTTTTTCCAAGATATTCTTTTGCAGTATGTAGTAAATTTTAGCGTACAACGGTCTGTTTCATTTATCCCGACTACAGCGTATTCTTTTTCTTATATGTAGGTTTTTGTTTATAAGAACAACTAATATGAAACAGGTTTCAAAAACCTATTTTATATAGCTAACACATTAGTCAAAGAAACCTTCTTTATAACATTCATTAGATTTTAGTGAACAAATTAAGTAGCCAGAAATGCACACTGTTCTTAAGAATGGTATAAACAAAAGTTTCAAAATCTTAATTAAAGTGTAGGTCTCCGAAGTGCCTATTGCAGGCTCTCACGCAGGAGCATACGATTCATTATGTAGCGGCGTATTCTCCGCGGCACATGAGCGTAACGAAGTTTCATCCAAAGTAATTCCGACGAAACCCTAAAAAGGTGCGAAATGTGAACACACTTACACTTCGACGTTTATAGAATTTTGAGGCTTACACGAACGCCCGGAGAGATTGGAAACTTTAAATGGATCTTCCTTCTTGAAAGTAAAATGGGGTCCAACGAAATTCTATAAACCTTATATCATCCTCATATTATGACGAAATTGAAGCGGCCAGATATTAGACTGAAAGAAGCATCTGAAGGGATCTATCACAAATATAAAATATATTGGAGGCGTATCACGCGAAAACAATATGATAAATAGCTAAAACCGAGCTTATCTGAAACACCTTGGTCAAAAACCGCTGATTTTGCCAGAATTCCCACTTACTGATGAGCGTGTTTTAGCTAGCTGTAATTCGATTGAACAATTTCACATAAAACCTTTCACTCGATTAAGTAATTGACATTAAATAATTCACTCGAGTTCGTATTTTATTTTGCTGTCAAATCCGCAACGGCATTCAGCCGCAATGTTTACTAACACACACGCGTTTATCAAAAACCCTAGCTCAGATGGTCCGTAAGCTGATAAAACGCTGTTTATGGTTATAATATGTTTGTTCATTCGGTGACACACGGTCATTGATGGTTGTAGCAATATCATTATCATAATTCTTGATCCCTATCATTATTCCTGATTTTTACTAAATACATTTATTAATAATCTTGTAAATATAATACCTACAATATACTAAGCTTAAAAAAACAAATATTACTCAGGCTTCAAACGAAAGAAATTTATTAAAGAAACTTGACATATCTTGTGTGGTGGTAAACTCAAAACACTCAAAATATGATAACAATAAGGAATGGAAAAACCATAGATTTAGAATACATCCTAAATCTATGGGAAAAACAATGCTAAATTAAAAAAAACATTTTTCTCAAAAAATGTCGCCGTATTTCTCATCCTATAAATTAAGAAATCACATTCTAAAGGAGGTTGATACAATTTGTGATCTGGGAGTCATAGTTGATAATAAATTAATATTTAATGTTCATGTGGATAATATTGTTAAGAAAAGTTTTAAGTTACTTGGATTTGTGCTTCGTAACTGCAAAGAGTTTAAATCAGCTCGTTCAAAAATCTGTATTTTTAATTGTCTTGTTAGATCGGTGCTTGAATACTGCAGTACAGTATGGACACCGAAATACGATATATACAAAAAGAGAATACAATCAGTAAACAAAAGATTCCTTTGGCATTTGGCTTTTCAACACTACAAGGTTAAAGAATTAGAATCATATAAATCGCAATTAGAGTACTTTAAAATTGAAAGCTTAGAGAGCCGTCGAGACATCTCAGATTTAAAATTTTTATACAAACTGGTCAACGGTCAGCTGGACTGCCCAGTGCTTTTATCTAAAGTTAGATTCAATGTTTCTCGTAAGCTACCACGTTTTTCCAGATACATATTGTTTTCGTCAAAAACTTTCAAAAGCAACCTAGGTCACTTTTCCTCAGTAAACCGTATGCAAACGATGTACAACAAAGCCACTAATGGCACTAACACTGACATATTCAGTAAATCTTCATCCTTTATAAACTCTATAGCTTTTTTAAAATAGATCGATTTGTGGTCGTCCTGTCTTATGGCACTGCATCAGTAAACTCTATTCGATCCCAAGATATAAATCGCAGGGCTGATGTAGTTGCTGTGGACATGGCTCTCACTGACAGATTATTTTTGTTTTTGTTTAATTGCTAAAAAAGTTTAATTGAAAACTCGTGTATTGCGCATGTCGTGGCAGCCTATAATAAGACATCACTTAAAAATGTTTAATAGGCTTGTGTAAATTTAACCATGTAACAAGTGAATGCTTCGTTGGTTGTCCTAAATAAATAAATAAAATAAAATAAAATAAAGTTATTTAATTTAACAAACGTATAATAAAACCCATAAGTTGAGCTAACATCTCCATGGCAGCGAATATTTGACCACTAAAAACATTAACTCTTGTGCAATAACTGCAAATGGTTGAACTGCGATAAAAACAACGGGGAGCCTGTCCAAGTGTTTATTCTCATTATAGTAATGCTATTTATTATTCCACGACCGGACTGTTTAAAGGTATATTTTTAAAGTCAAAAAGGACAAAAGGCAAGTATGAAGCACGAGCCCTGGGGAGTTAAATTCGTCGCTGCGACACAGAGCGTATGAACTGAATTAAAATTACAGTACACTGGCAATGTTAAAATGTCTGTATTTATTTTTACTAACACACTTAACCCAACTTTATTTTAATCCATAATAAGCTAATCATCTAATAGAATGTTGAGTACATTTTTGGTGATTTACTAAAATAATAAAAAGTGTCCGTTAACTATTTACTACTACAGCAACTCTCAACAACAATTAAGCTAAATCAAGTAGTATAATCCGAAGGAAACACAAAAAAAATAAAAAATAATCCGACGTTCATCCGTTACAATGTGTATTAGCAACAAACAAAGAAACATGAAGTAGATACATACACACATTCTTTTTCATTTCATAAACGTTTATAAGGTTTAACAATTATCAGTTAAATAAATATGCTTTTTTTTTCACAACAATCGCGTTGGTTACTGGCTATGTTATGTTTCGAAGCGCTTTAATTAGAATCATTGTTTAAATTTTTTTAATAAATTTTAAATATCATTAATTGTTAAGTACAAATAATACATAAAGAATGTTCTTGAATTGTCTGGATTATAAAGAATTGACTTCAAACTTCAAACACAAGGCACGTTGAGATTACCGTCAAAATTTTCGGAGTGCGCTACGTTGCTACGACGCAATGCTACGAAAATTACTACGGCCACAGCTTCAGCTCAATATTTATATCTGCCTTATATATACCTTATGTGAACCTTCTGTAAACAATATAAAGCTGGGAAATTGTGTGTTAGGTCCCGGGGTGGCATTAATCACCAGGCCCGATTATCATAAGGCCTTCTAAAATAAAGCCGAATTATTTGGCCTGCTACGGTAGGGCCGCGCAGCACTGTATTGGACGAAGCTTTATGTCTTTTCATATTCTCTTATTAAAAATTAAAAAAAAGTGTTAAATATAAAAAATCTGAAAACCTAATAAGTAACAGTCTTAAGAAATGTCCTAATCGTAGACAAAAGCGACTGATTGCACGGCACGAATGAATCATTGATGGAAGTACACATCTGTTTGCGTGTTTCCACCGAATAAAGCTTTTGAGAGGCGGCAAAGTGTTTTACGCGATCCTTTTAGTGGTGTGACAATGGCGTATAATTTGCAAAACATTTTCGTTCAACCTCGTTTTGCGTAAACTTTTGCGTGTTAAAACTTGTTATAATTTTGAATTAAACATTCTAATCCTTAAAGCAGATTTCTCTCACGGCTTGAATTGCGTTTCCTTGAAACTGCCATCACTGTTAACACCGATACTAAAGACACTAACGAGATCTCGTCTGGCTTTAGACGCTCACCAAAAAATACACACTTCTTACAACGAACAAGTTACAAGAAATTTATAAAAACACTCGCTTGGCACGATGTCAAAATTAATGGAAATGACTAGCAAAACACGATCCGAAAATGTTATATAACGAAATAGCGGAGCGGGCCAATGTACAAAAACAGTAAAAAATTAAGTAAACAAATAGCTTACCGCCTCCGCGTGGAAGAGTGTTGAGAACAAGCACGGGACAAAGTTTATAATGTTAGAGTATACGGCACAATGAGGGGCGCGCGAGTGGCGGCAGACGCGGCTGGCGCGAGGGTGCGAGTTCGAATGACGCGCGCGAGCCGGCAGGGCGAGGGCGACAGGTCCTCTCGGCGGGGCAGCTCGACTAAGAGTCAGCAGCGGCGCCCTCCGGCTACTGTTATGTAACACGCGCGTCGTAGCGCAGCGCGGCCCGGCCCCGCACCCCGCTTTTAGGGAAAAGATGAATGAGTAAAGTTTCCTAACGGACGTTAGTCCATGGATCGCTCCGGGATTCGGATCGGCTAGCGGTTACATAAAGGGGGAGAGTGCGCGCGCCGCACCGCTGCGGGCGGCGTACTCCTTTCGACGCCCGCGCCGGTTTACAGTACAATTTTACTTTGACGACGAATTTTATATAAAACTAATGCATCTCCCGAATAGTGAAAATAGCTGTAATACATTATGTAGAAAGTAGAAGAGAACACAGCATCTCATAATATAGAATATTTTTTTCAGGCGTGGATTTACTTACTAATTTACAATACTTTATCTGGTTCATTTAATATCTAAAATCACAAAACCAAAATTTGATTACAGCAACAGAAAAAAGAAGGATGAATATTTATCAGACTTTTTTTATTTTAAATATTAATAATTATTTTACATTGACGATTGCTATATAAATCTTAGTTTAAAAAAAAATTGTTTGGGAATAATCAAGTTATTGATTAACCTTTAAACTTTTATTTATTTCTGAAACTTTTTTATATTTATTTTGTGTTAAAGCTAACCTTTAAATGTATAATTCATATTCATTGAATTAACAGAAGTAAAAAATCAATATTTGATTTATAATGTTGTCTCCATCAGCGATCACGGAAAATAGTAGTTATGAATGACACTCGAATGTAGAACTCCTTGAGATGTTTTAATATGAATGTGTTATGAGACTCACGGATCAGGCCTAACTCTTAAGTGCACTAGCATAATACATTCAATAGTAATCCCCGGCAGAGAAGCCCTCAAGTCACGGTGCGCCAGGCATCATACTATAAGCGGTCTTCGAGGACTGACTGCACCGAGACGTTTCTCTTCATAGTGCAAATATCAGCTTTCACCAGTGATCTATATAAACTAATGTAATTGGTTGTTCCTTTACGAAAATGGGAAATTCGTAATATTTGTATAATTTTCCATCTAACCTAGCTCAGTTTTATTTTTGGCTAAAATTGGTTAATGCCCCATTAACTGCTGCTGCTGGCTGGAATTGCTGGCCGTATAACCACTAACACCCTATGTGTAACCATCGCAAAAGTAACATGTCTGACACAAGTACAGTTCCACATAGTAATGCGCGTGTAGGTTGGCCGAGTTCCCCGTGGCGTGAATTTAAATCACACGTTTTAAAAATAATACCTACACGTTATCCATAGTTTGCTCTAAAACGTATAGGGGTTTATTTTAATATCTCACATCGGAAATGTTTTGATTCCTCTTTTGCAGTTGCGTTTATAATAGTGAAAAGGAAACCATACCTTTTAAGTGTATCACGGATTATTTATTCTACAGTATTTATTGTACAGTGAAACTTTTTATACTGAACAATTTAAATGGACTCATTATTAACAAGACAAAAGGCATAACAATACTTTCTGTAGTCTAATTGCAACTAGTTACATTATCATTTAGGATTATAAATTACGTTCAGCTAGTTATTCTTTAACACGCTTAAAATGTCAAAGGCTTCTGTATTATGCAAATACATCTAATTGTTTCGCCATTATTATGCATCTGGTCGTAGTTTAACTCAGATACCCTGTCCTAGAAAGCTAATTAGGCATGTTAAAACGCGTACAAACGAAACTTTACGCCACTTCCCTAGCGGACCTAGAGCACGCGGGCAAATACAATAATAAATTGTTTAAAAAATAAAGTATTATATTGCCCATCTCAAGCGCGGCTCTTAAAAAAGGTTAGACAATTTTAACATGATTGAGAGAAACTAACACTTAATAATTAGGGATGTACACATCCCTAATTATTAAGTGTTAGTTTCTCAACACTGAGTGGGTAATATAAAAAAATATATAACTTGAAACTTCTAGATATTCCCAGAGATAATATGTGGTAAGGTTATCACAATAGAGTTTACAATTAAAGGAGTAATTAAGCGATCAACATTTACTGGGGACACAATTATTTACCAACAAATTGGATAACGAACCTTTTTTAAAAATTATTCCGGTGAAGTCGTTAGCAGTATAGTAACTATACTTACATATAGCCAAGATTATTAAGAGGAGACACGCAAATATGTACTTCTCTTATGAATTACTATTTTATGTAATATATAATAACCGATAAACATATATGTAAACATATTCAAATGCGAATGTTTGGATGAACATTTTTTATTAAAACCCTGCTGGATAATGTTCCTCATGTAGAGTCTCCCTTTAATCTACCTTTTTAACCCGGGAAAAATTGTCAGATTCACACACACAGGGTGACAATTTCTCACGACAGCTAGTAGATATGTCTGCGAGCGATGATTTATGAAAATTCATGGCATTAGTGCGGGAATCGAACCATACAAAGATAACACTGATCTGGATGCTGTTAGGTTTCTCTTTCACTAAAGATGCATTTCAAAAAAATGTCAGGGACAATTAGACAACTATGTAAGATTACGATGATTTCATGTAGATGGTGGGCGACAGTAATCACTTACCATCAGGTGAACTGTCTGCTCGTCTGCCCGCAATAACATTAAAAAAAAAATGTCAGTTGTTTATCCAACATTTGATCAGGTTTCATTGCAACGTGGCCCAAACTGAAGATTTATATTGCGCAGAGATTCCCGCGGCAACTCGTGGTAAAAGCCAGTTCTACGCGAAATATGCCTTGTAACCTGCCACGCCTCGCGCTCTCACAAAAGCGGGTTTAACGCTAGTCTATGGAATAACGTATTCTACGAGACATTTCTAATCTTGAATGTTAATATAGGTACCGTGAGTTACAGAGCGTATCTAATCAAAATTGAGACAACTACCCGAAATAGCAGAATTGTTCGAATAGTATAACCAGAAACTTTCCGAATTAGAAATCTTGCAATGGGAGTTTCTAGTTTTTGATTCTAATCTACCGGTCGAGTTTACGTTCAATGGAAGTCGGGAGGGATTGGGCTCCTGCTTTGTAGAATATTTTCAGACACAGAAATACTGTAAGTTCGATTCATTCATCACAAAAAGCTATTACCTATTATTTGGTGTTCCTGGAATAGAGGAATTTTTATTAAGTTATATTTTGGAACCACAAGATTAGAGGGAAAATCTACATATATCGCAATTCAAGTTAAGATAAGAACAATACGTCAAGTCAGGTTAGAAACAGGGACAAATAGGTATTATATATTATTTGCATTTCCTAACCTTATCCGCTACTGGGCTAGGATTTCGGATCAGGTTCGAAATAAATCATTAAAATTGTCTAAGATTGCAAGTAAGGTAGGTGACCCATTTGCTTACCGGATGAAAGTTATATATATCAAAAAAAATGAACCTCCGAACATACATAAACAGGATTGCCGTAAAAGATTAGTTTTTGACTGCAGTTAATGGTATATTTCGTTAAGTTTATAAGTTGTAGGCATATTTTATTTTCGCTTATAAAACTGTAATAAATAAGCAAAATGAGAAAAGTACATAGTTAAGTTGGACGTGTCACCTAGGAATTCATTTTGGATAATTATGCGGAGAGTAATTTTTTAACTGCCTGAGAAATAAGTTCTAGCTTTGAGGGACACAGTTTAGTCCGCTGGACCAATCGTTCTTAAGCTAATGAAATTCTCTTTAAATTAAGATAATAATAAATAAATAAATAACTACTAACTAATATGTTCACAAGCACATCCTTCATCGAACCTTAACTTGTCAAAGCAATTGATCCTGTGAAAATAACCACAACTAATATTAGTCTAAGAAATGCGTTTATATAAAACGTTAACTTTGCAGTCTATTGGTCTATTGGAATATTAACAGAAGGTGATGTTAGGAATCATAAGAATCCTAGAGCTGGTATGAAAAAAAAGGATCATGAATATTGAAGTAGCAAATGAGGTGTGTATGGATCGTGTCTTATGGCGTTCGGTTCTGTCGGCCTACCCCTAGGGAAGTGGCGTAAAGTTTAGTTAATACCAATTCATTTCATTTATTGTTTAGTTAACAACAGACAATAAAACAAAAAGGTATGAATTGAATAAAATCAAATACACGTACTAAATTACAAAAATGCTTATAACATTTTATGATGAAATTGACTAGTACGTTTTCATAATCATTACAAATTGGAGAACATTGATATATTATGCAATTATCTTAATTTGATTTAATTAATTATACACATAATTAGATCGGCTGTCGGACTACTTACTGCAAAATCTGATATTGGTCTCCAGATGACAATCAATCAAAATCTATTTGATGAAGGTAATGTTTGACATGCGCCGACAACCTACAGGAATCAGAGGCGTGCCAGACTCCGAAGGCCCCAGAAAAAAAATTACGGAAGCAAGCTTTAATTGTGTGGTTTAACAGGAAGCAGATAAAAGATGATAAAACAGGACTCTGTCGGCCTGCCCGCCAAAATGCAGTCGCGTGACCAACTATAATTTACTATGTCAGTAAACAATGGCCCACGCTATAAGGGACCAAACTACTTGCACTGTAAATATAGGGAGGCCAGTTTATAGATGGGTGACCGAGTTTCACTCGCAAACGCCATCAACTTTTACTGCCACCTGAAAGGCTGTTCTAACAACGTCCGGGCGGTCGTTTCTGTTTATATGTATGCCGTTAGCATCCGATAATTCCATTACCGACTCCTTGTCTACCAGTTAGCCTATCCATCCTGCTTCTATATACGTTACAGCCGAATTAATTCATTCAGATATTATATATGCTAGCCATCCATTATAATATTTACCTGAATTGACAAATTCAATTCACCACGTAACCTAGTCATCATTTTATATAATCCTTGTCAAACTTGGATAAAGTAATAAAACACAATTATTAAATTCGTATTATCTTTAGATTCAGCTCACTTAGATCAGTGTGGCTGAAAGAATTATGATTTTTCTTTGCAATTGTGTAAAAAACCCATTTTTCCCAAAATGTCATTTAGATGCTGCATTTAATAGAGATGGAAGGTACTCCGCTGATATAGAATGAAGAGTGAATGCAGGGAATAGGGTGAATGGAGCGTTAGGAAAACTTCTAGGCAGTAAAGTCTTAAGCCAGAAGGCCCAGCTCGCTATACACAATGCGGTGCTGCAGATTCCTACGCTAACATATGGAAGCGAAAGTTGGCATGGCAGAAAGAGCATGAAAGTAGAATAAACGCGGTCGAGATGCGTGCGCTGCGAACAATCTGCGGTGTATCGCTCACAGACTGCGTTCGGAATGATGATGTAAGAAAGAGAGTTGGTCTGAAGGACAGCGTCGGAGTCAAGGTAAGAAGAGGCATGCTCCGGTGGTTCGGACATGTGGAAAGAATGGATAACGAAAGATTGACTAAACAGATATACAATGCGAAAGTGGAAGGATGTAGGAGCCGTGGAAGGACCAGGCTCACCTACCACGACCAGAATGGTCGTGTATAACAGAAGGTGATGTTAGGAGTCATAAAAACCGTAGAGCTTGTATGAAAAGGATTATGAATGTTAAAGAGGCGAGGGAGGTGTGTAAGGATCGTGCCATATGGCGTTCAGTTCTCTATGCCTACCCATAAGTGGCGTGAAGTTTAGTTAGTTAGTTAGTCATTTAGATCACTCTAGTTACAACGTCGTCAATTGGGCCCAAATATTCCCGTCTCCTTTAACTGAATATACGGTAACATAAAATCTGAGAAATGATAAATATTTACTTATTTGCTCTGTAAACAAAGTGTTAATGATGTTTCTTTTCTCTTATGACTTCTCTTAGCGTGAAGATTATTGAATAAGTATATTCCAAAATGTTGTCATATTGTGGAAATAATTTTAAAATGTTAATTGTTTTTAAACGAGTAATGGGTATTCTATTTATTACCCATAGAACGAAATTAAAAGAAAACTACTACAGCTATGTTAGCTCTAATAAAAAAGAATATATGAATATCATTAACCACAGAACAAATGGATTTGGAAAAAAATATCCTATATAAAATCTTACTTTTTTGTTTGAAATAGTAAACATGCCAATACTCCTTGAGACTGCCGCTAAGCAAGTAGACTTCAGAACCCCTTTTTATATGAATGCCTTACGCACTTTAACGCCGCCCATAGAAGAATCGAAAAATTGCGAAGCAAACATTGAGCCGTGACATGACAAAGCAACAGCGAACAGTTTTCATCCGCACAAGATCGTGGCACGCATCAAATAAAAAGAGGGGGGAGCGGAAGCACACCTGGAAATATTTACTACTTTGACTAGAAATAAGCAAGTTGACTCAAAAAAAAATATATAATCCATTAATGAGAGTACAAAAAATATTACATATATATTTCTTTTTTGGTTCAGCAAACCAGAAATTACAAAGATACAGCGCGTTAAAGTTCCGCTCGACGTCACTTGTTCCATAAAATTTTAGGAACAAGTGACGTAAATACGCCTTACTTACTCCAGATCTTCGAAGAGCTGTATCTGTATCATTTTTCAAATATATGATAAAGCAAAAAATACGTATTCAATATTTTGTGATAGTCTAAAATACGGACTAAAAAATTCGTCAACTATTAGTTGACTCATTTTTCTAGTAGCCTTTCTTTTTACTAGCCTCTTTTCCCGAGATATTGATAACATTTGGTCCGCGAGGAACACAGAAATGTTATTCATTTTAAATTACAAAATATTACATTTCAATTGTACCTAACAGTTTATTTTGAGCTGTGTGTTTATTTGGTTAAAAAAATGGCAAAATCCAGTGATAAATATTTTGTTTTTACAAAGAGTATTTTTTATTTTAGTTTAAAGATAACTTGTATTGATTTCCTATCAAAGCATAATAAATCGTTATAAGGAGGTGCTCAATTTAGTTTCAGTTTATTTTATGTACCATTAAAACTGAATTAATAACAGAAAGATATTGTTTTTTTTTTCAGTTTATTACGATTTGATTTAAAATTGTAGATATTCATTGTCTACCAAAGTTTTGAGAGCGGTGGTAGCTCAATGTTAAGTACACGAGCCTCATAAGCGAGAGGTGCAGGTTCAAATCAGAGCACGTACCTCTGGATTTTTCAAATCTATGTAAGTACGTATTCATACCACTGGCTCGGCGGTGAGGGAAAACATCGTGATGAAACTTGCAAATTCAAACAACTTTGGATTTGTAACCATGAACAAAAAAATTGTCGGGTTCCCCTATTTTAGGGCTACGAAGGTCAGACCGGAAGTCGCTTCAACAGACTCGCTAAATCCTGAATTATGGTCTAATTCGTTCCGTATAAGCACGGGACAAAATGCTAGGAAGATGATGTCTTCCAAAGTTCGAAGTCTAACCTTCATCTTAAAATAAAAATTAAAATTCAGACGAATTGAGAACCTCCTTTTTTTTTTAAGTCGGTTAATTATAACTGGCGTTAATTTACCTACTAAGTACCTCCTATCTAATAAGTAGGTATTTGAAAATAAATGACATTTTCCTTTTCAAATACAAATATAAATCCTTGGAAATAAAAAAAATCAAGGTATTTTTACTATGGCCACGACCCGTCACCGTCGATCCAGATTTGATAAGTTTCTGGCAACCCTAACGGGCACAACGCTGGCAGCCGGGATCACACGGTAGTTTAATATTTTAGCCTCAAAGCTTCAACTCGCTTAGTTTAGCAATCCAAATGAATTGCATGAACTTTATTGATTTAACTCTAAACAGATATTTAGTTATTACTCCATTAGGCGTTATGTATTAATCGTATTAGATTTGCTTGCAGAATGTGAATGTGTGCAGAGCTGAATTCTTCATAAAATGCTTGATGCATCCTTTAATTCGATAAGTATTTTCAAAGAGAAATCAAAACAATTGTCCAAACTTCCGCGTTGATAATATTCAAGATTTACTTCAGAGTTCCGCACTTTTATAGCGTGTAAAAGTACATTCCCATCCAAACATGAAGTAAAACGAACTGTATGCCACTGTAACATACACCCGAATGGGGAGCGCCGCCGGGGCCAATGGCAGCTCAACTATCGTCTTTGCGTGTCAAACTTACTCTTTATACGCGTGAGTAATGACAAAATTAGGATATGAATCATTTTTGTAGGAGTTGTCGCGCTAACATTTGCATAATATAGCAGTGACTACCTTATTGTACAAGAGCTAGATACCTAACTATCTATGCCCCGTTTGTCTGACTACAACAAACGGGGCATAGATATTTTGGCGCCTCAGAACGATTGATTTAAGCAGCGTCTAGGGGATTGTTTTATATATATTATTCTGGCTGCTGGCAGCGACTTCGTCCGCATAGAGTTCAAATTGAATCCAGAAAGATATATTAAAATTATGACTAAAAATTAAACCACTCTTATATATAAGAAAAATAAATATTTTATATTATGTATACTGACGGTATACCTCTCAGATCCGTTTAACCCTTGAAGCGTGATTCAATAACAAACGTACAAATCTTTAAATTTTTAACGATAATAACTTTCTCAATAATACATTTACGTTATACAACTACAAAATGTTATAGTTTCCGAGATTAGCCTAAACATACATAGAGACTAAAAATCTACCTTTTTTGGCGCGTTAAGGCTCTTTAGAATTAGTTATTTCTGAAAGTTTTTCAGTGATAGATATTGATATTTTGCCAGAAATTTTATGCATGAATAACCTATATAATTTTAATTTGAAGTTTTTTTTTTAATAATATTATATCATCATCTTCCTAGCGTTATGTCCCGTGCTTAGTCGGGGTCCGCTTAGACCATGATCCAGGATTTAGCGAGTCTGGAAATTACATTGAAGCGACTGCCGATCTAACCTTCGTAACCCTAAGAAAGGGCAACCAGACAATTTTTAATCATGGTTACAAATTCAAAGTTGCTCGAATTTGCAGGTTTCATCACGATGTTTTCCCTCACCGTCGAGCTAGTAGTATAAATACGTACATAGATTTGAAAAATCCAGAGGTACATGCCCGGGTTTGAACCTGCACTTCTCGGTTAAGAAGCGCGTGTCCTTACCATTGAGCTACCACCGCTCTCTTTTAATAATAATATTATATATGGACCTCTTATTTGACTCCTATTTCGTGATAAAATTTAGCTCTACTCTTAAGTTCGTGAATTCTTGATTAAGTTTTCCAGAGTAAGTGATGATAATTTCTTGATAAAAGAAAACATATATTTATAGTGAGTGCAACATAACGCTATTACTTTAAAAAACAGATTTAGGTGAGAGTGAAGCTAGCTTTTATTGATACTTATGCTTATAACTAACTAACTGAACTTTACGCTACTTCCCTAGCGGGGTACTTATGCTTATAAGTAGATACTTAATCATTAAAATGAAATAAGAAACCTTGATATAGCTTTAACTTCCAAATAATTCAAATATTTATACCTCTTTTTCACATACAAAATAAAATAACATAAAATAAAAATAAAACTTTCATCCGACATATGAGTAAAGATAGGATGCACTACATGTCTGGCACCGAACAAACGCCTCTGTTATTGAGTGGTATCAGGGCTTTTATTTTTACTATAACTTCTTTACAGTCATACGTTACAATGTCGTCCTTTTCTGATGTTTTTCGTAAGTCGATTTATTGCAGTTTTAAGGGATTTCTATGCTTACATATGAAACTTGTAGTCAGACAAACGGGATATAGATATTTTGGCGCCTCAGAACGATTGATTTACCTTTTCTTATGTCAAAATAATTGTATCGGAACCCATATAAACACTGTTCAATGTTATTTCAAATGAACTTACCTCCGTTTGTTCCGTAAGCCTATTAGTCCAAGAAAATAGGCCTTTAAATACGAATTTGAGGTAAATACTTGAATTTTTGATATAAGTTACTTTGAAAGATTTAAAAACGATCTGTGAAAGTTTTTTGTAAAATCACCCCCGAGAACATTTGAAAAAAAAATAAAAAGTATTTGTTTTTGAAATTTTGGGAAAACGGTAAGTAGTAGAAAAAAAAGGTTTAAATAAAAGTTGTAGAGCATCAGATTTTATAAAGAAATGCCCTTTATATGTTTTCGCTAACATTAAAATTATCTGAGATAGAGGGCGGTTAGAAGCTTGGGGATGATAGTAATAGTCCGGTCAGTTTTCCATTTTGATCTGAAAGGATAGGACCAACGGGAAAATTTGTGTGTATACTAGATATTTAACAATCCAGAAATTCAGGTCTCTGACACATCAGGTTAGCTAAAAAAAAAAGCGCGGAAGATCGAAAAAGGCAAATAACTCATGAGTAGTGCAAAATATTGAAAAACGCTAAAGGTAAAAGTTATAGATAATTGAATTTCCTACAAAAATGGTATCTGCATATTTTTTCATAAGTGCGATGCTTTTCGCAAAAAACACGCCTAAGTGTAAAATTATTTAAAAATGTTTCTTACAAGTTTTTCTCAATAAATAATAATGCGTATAGCTACATTATTAAGTCTATTTTTCAATAATAAGCAGCACTTTAAAAAATATTTTTTCCTTACTAAGATTAATTTTTTTTTCTCATCTAGACGGGTTTTTAATGCAGAATTAAATCCTTTGGTTTATGCGAAATCCGTCTACTTAGTACCTGTAATTTATTAACTTTCATTGAATAAAGAGAAATGATCAGTAGTGACTGCCTGACCGAGTCAGGATTTCTTGCCAAAACCGAAACCGAAACCGAACATTAGGCAGCTCTCTTAGTTTTGGCTTAGGTTGACATAGCATGTTGAAATGAAGTGTATCTTTACTTTTATGTCTCCTGACCCGGTGTCTATCTGTAATAGTGAGATTAAAAAAAAATATTGGTTTCGTTTTTTTCTTTTGTTCAGAAAAATAAGAATGACAAATACAGCGCGTTAAAGGTCCCCGTGACGCGCTCACTCCAGACACTACAGATTTTTGAAGCGCTGTACTTTTGTAATTTTCCGAGTATTCGATATAGCAAAAAATTGTAACATTAACCCATCGAGTTTGAGTTTGTTTGATTTGTTGAATATAGATATTTGATTTTAAACTTTCTCTTTGCATTGTCAGTAGAAATAATACTGACTGGACTAAACGCGATATGCCGAAACATCAAGCTGTAAGTACTCATGTAGTGTCAGTCTTTATCTTCATAGCGTTATGTTCCGTGCTTAGACGGGATCCGCTTAGACCATGATCTAGGATCTAGCGAGTCTGATAATTACATTGAAGCGACTGCCAATCTGACATTCGTAACCCTAAGATAAGGGAAGCAGACAAATTTTGGATCATGGTTACAAATCCTAGTTATTTAAATTTGCTGGTTTCATTACGATGTTTTCCCCTTACCGTCGAGCTAGTGGTAATAAATACGTACATAGATTTGAAAAATACAGAGGTGGTTAACATGCCCGGGTTTGAACCCGCACTCCTCGGTTAAGAGGTGCATGTCCTTACCATTGAGCTCAAGTCTAGTTTAGTCCCGTCAGTATTATTTCTAATGTTTGGTCAAAGCTTTTATCAAGACATCTGATGATGCAGTGGCACCAAGTTTCACAAGTCCCCTAGTCCCTAATGATATCCAGGCTTTAATATGTGACCTCGATGACTTC
Organism: Glyphodes perspectalis; assembly: GCA_951394215.1. Lineage (NCBI taxonomy): Eukaryota > Metazoa > Arthropoda > Insecta > Lepidoptera > Crambidae > Glyphodes > Glyphodes perspectalis. The sequence continues at coordinate 13,048,767 of OX596199.1, forward strand.
AATTGGATGTGGATTATACTCCAGGATAGCTCTTTCCCGACAGTTAACTCTGTAGACTAGCTATTTAGCATGCTTATGGCGTATTGTGTGGCGTATAGTGTGGATATTTTGTGGGATATATAATAACCTCCCTTTGTTTTACACAAAGAAACCCTGAGCACAGCTTGCTCCATAGTAGTCGCGTTAATACCTTACTTCATGCAATGGCGTGAAGTAAGTTCGCTCTACCTACCCCGCTAGGGAAATACCCCTCTAATAACCCCCCTTTGTTTTATACCAAGAAACCCTGAGCACAGCTTGCTTTATAGTAGTCGCGTCAATACCTTACTTCATGCAATGGCGTGAAGTAAGTTCGCTCTGCCTACCCCGCTAGGAAAATGCCCTAGCGGGGTAGGTAGAGCGAACCGAACGCCATATGGCACGATCCTTACACACCTCACTTGCTACTTTAACATTTTCACCTTCACTTTTCTGTTACCGCACGACCAATTTGGTCATGGTGGGTAAGCCTGGACCTTTCGCGGCTCCTTCATTCTTCTACTTTCGCTCAATCTTTCGTCATCTACTTATCCCACATGTCCGGATCACCAGAGCATGCTTTTTCTTACCTTAACTCCGACGTTGTCTTTCAGACCAACTCTTTTTCTTTCATCATTGTTCCGAACGCAGTCTGTAAGCGATACACCGCAGATTTTACGCAGTGCATGCACCTCGACCGCGTGCTTATTCTACTTCCATGCAAAACCCGCAGATATGTCGGTACCCAATAGTAAAGCAGTGCCTCCATTATAGTTGAGTGGTGGAATTTAATGCAATGGCTATATCAAATGATATAGCGAAGATTCCATCCCCCTATCCCAAGATTCTGGAATGGGCAACTTCAAACGCGTCAATTATGGACCTCCATGTCCGGAAACCATAATATATGCCTCGTCGATGTCATTACTTGTTTTAAGTAGAACTTTTATAACTAAATTTAAGTCTATGTGTTTTCTAAAGGCGTACCGTGTCAGTCTGTATTTTTACTGAATAGGTTTTTCTATTATTGTATTGTAGAACTTATAGTCGTAATGATTTGTGTATGATCTGAACTGCTATCATAACAGCTTTTAATATTTGAATATCGCTCTGAGAATCCATTAAAAACCAGAAAGTCTAGGACGTCTGGTCGTTTCTTGGGATCTGTGGGCCAATATGTTTGATAAATAAATATCCCATGACATCACATACATTGATCTGACTCCGAGGTAAGTAGCTTAAGCACTTCTGATACAGTTGTCAAAAACAACAGTGGTAATACTAAAATATACTTAAATATTGTATATAAACACCCAAACCCAGCCATCGAATCAGGTGAGAATCCTCGTCCTCACCCCCGCGAGATCCAAGCATGGCGGGATGAAGCGCGAGAAGCATTGCTCGTCATATGGTCGGAAAGACTTGATAACTCGGGAGCTAGCCGGGAACTAGTTGATGTAATAAGTCCTCCAAGACTGGGTCACCTGCAAACATGGCGAAATGATATTCAACCTGGCACAAATACTAACTAGCCATGGCTGGTTTGGTAAATATACATGCATGCCGCCTTAGCCTGCGCTAGCTAGTGATGAATAGAGGGATCCATCACCGGCATCCTAGCCAGACGTAGACGCCCCTTGTGTTCCGGGGCATCTAGTCGAAGTATAGCTCGATGGAGCAATGTTAAAGTCGTGCTCGCAAGAGCGACCGCAGGTGGGAGGGGTTCATTGGTAGGCATAGCGTTCCCAGGGTTCCTCTCCAGAAGCGATGCGGCGGAACACCCCGGGTGTTTTAGTCAGTAGGAGTCTGACATACTCCCGCAGTTCTCGTCTCTCGGGGGAATGACGGATTACACCCGGGAAAAAAAAAAGGATCACTACGGAATGCACCATAGAGCTTGTCGAATATTTTGTTTGACCTGTGCTGAATACGTAGACGTTGTTCTTGTCAAGGATTTTCTTCAGCTCTCGTCTTCTTGGAAGAGTCAGACGTGACTCCCATGCAAAAAATTCAGACTCAAATGCAACATTCTTTGCATGGGAGTCACGTCTGAATTTATAAATCTATGACAAGGGGTCCTAAAATAGTCAGTAAATTGATTTTCCTATGTTGTATGTTTTAGCTGACCATGTTCATCTTGCACCATGACAGATGTTACCTGCAGATGTACTGTTTTATATTTTGGTAGTACTTTATGGTTTATATTTCTTTTCCCAATCACAGCAGTTCCTGCATGAGCAGTCCCGTCTGGATGGAAGATTGAGTAAATGTGGTAGTCCTTGATTGTAATGCTGAACTTATCTTTATTTACATAGGCTTCAATAAAGCACTTATGTGATTGAATATTAATTGTGCTTCAGAGACAAGCAGTACATCAATGTTATGCTATGGGAGTAGAATTTCAACATAATAACATAAACGACCAGGCTATTGATGTTCTAAGAAGCAACTGTATAAGCTGGCATTACTCTATTATAATTTTATTAATTACTGTTATTAAGAGGTTCCTCAGTATTGGTATATTGGTATATCCGTTTGGTCGATGAGTTTGTCTAGCTTAAGAACTTGTTAAGTGAGTTGGATTTCTAGGCTTTTATTCTCGATAAAATGTTAAACTGTGAAGGGTTTTTTGGCCTTCTTTGCTTTTGATGATTCCTCCTGTTTACTTGAAAAAATATTTGTTTTGTTTCGTAAGTAAAATTATCAAAATATTGAATACGTATTTTTTGCTTTATCGAATACTTGGAAAATTACAAAGATACAGCGCTTCAAAAATCTGGAGCGCGGCGCATTTACGGAACAAGTGACGTCACGGGGACCTTTAACGCGCTGTATTTGTCATTCTTATTTTTCTGAACAAAAGAAAAAAAAAACGTAACCAATATTTTTTTCTAATCTCTCTATTACATATAGACATAAAAGCTTGTAAAGATACACTTTATTTCAACATGCTATGTCAACCTAAGCCAAAACTAAGAGAGCTGCCTAATGTTCGGTTTCGGTTTCGGTTTTGGCAAGAAATCCTGACTCGGTCAGGCAGTCACTACCGATCATTTCTCTTTATTCAATGAAAGTTAATAAATTACAGGTACTAAGTAGACGGATTTCGCATAAACCAAAGGATTTAATTCTGCATTAAAAACCCGTCAGGATGAGAAAAAAAAAATCATCTTAGTAAGGAAAAAATATTTTTTAAAGTGCTGCTTATTATTGAAAAATAGACTTAATGTAGCTATACGCATTATTATTTATTGAGAAAAACTTGTAAGATAAAAAACATTTTTAAATAATTTTACACTTAGGTGTGTTTTTTGCGAAAAGTATCGTACTTATGAAAAAATATGCAGATACCATTTTTGTAGGAAATTCAATTATCTATAACTTTTACCTTTAGCATTTTTCAATATTTTGCACTACTCATGAGTTGTTTGCCTTTTTCGATCTTCCGCGCTTTTTTTTTAGCTAACCTGATGTGTCAGAGACCTGAATTTCTGGATTGTTAAATATCTAGTACAGACACAAATTTTCCCGTTGGTCCTATCCTTTCAGATCAAAATGGGAAACTGACCGGACTATTACTATCATCCACAAGCTTCTAACCGCTCTATCTCGGATAATTTTAATGTTAGCGAAAATATAAACAGGGCATTTCTTTATAAAATCTGATGCTCTACAACTTTTATTTAAACCTTTTTTTTCTACTACTTACCGTTTTCCCAAAATTTCAAAAACAAATACTTTTTATTTTTTTTTCAAATGTTCTCGGGGGTGATTTTACAAAAAACTTTCACAGATCGTTTTTAAATCTTTCAAAGTAACTTATATCAAAAATTCAAGTATTTACCTCAAATTCGTATTTAAAGGCCTATTTTCTTGGACTATATGTAGTCGCGCGCACACCGCAAAGCTGTTTTTGGCCGATCGACAGTTTCGGACGTCGTAGTAATTTCAGTTCAGTCGCTAAAATATAGGTACTTGGTTTCTTAAATATATTAAAAGTCAGAGATGTTTTACTTATGTGTAATTTAAATAAAATATACTACAATTCCTTATTTTATGCACCATAAGAAATAACGTACTAGCACGAACCAGGGGTAATTTACCTTATCCATAGGCTGCGATGTCTATTTAGCATCAGGCTAGGTGTAGCTGGTCTATTTGTTAGCACTAGATGTAGAAAAAGAAGAACATATTAAGAACAGACTACTTTATTATCAACGACTCATGCATCTAATAAAAAAATAAAAAATCGGTAAAAAAACTTTTAAGTTAAAGGGTTTTATTTTTTGTGCACTGAAAACTAGAAAATAAATAAATAGTTACTTACCTATCAACCTACGTAGGTGGTCCCGGTCATTACTATCTCTGATGGTAGTGGTCGTCATAACATGAACCATGTCAGCGGCCGAAAGGCGGTTCATGAAAGAACACTAACACCAGGGTTTGCTTGGTAGTTTTTATTTTAGTCTAATATGCCTAAAAGCTATTTTGCCTAGTACTAAAATATTTCTGAACTAGAAGTTCAAAATACCTACTTGTTATGGTGTGGGCTGCTTAGTTTACCTACCAAGCAAACCCTGGTGTTAGTGTTCTTTCATGAACCGCCTTTCGGCCGCTGACATGGTTCATGTTATGACGACCACTACCATCAGAGATAGTAATGACCGGGACCACCTACGTAGGTTGATAGGTAAGTAACTATTTATTTATTTTCTAGTTTTCAGTGCACGTTTTAACCTATTACCTTAACTTGGGTTGTATAGCTACCGCTAACTACGTAGGTACCTAATTACCTATTATTTTTTTTATCTGTCCTTCTAACGTCACACAATCTTGGACACAACTGTTCTGGACACGACTAATCATGCCCTCACCTAATACGCCATTTTGTAACAGCGTCCATCTTGGATTTGAAATTTTGACATAATGACAGTATTCTACTAGTGTAGTACTATCATTTGATACCCATATTGAGGGGGTTGTGGAGGAATATGTAATCCGCCATTTTGTACCGGCGGCCATCTTAGATTTACAATGTTATTGATTTTATTATATTGTATTGTCATCGGAATTAAAGGTGTGTACCAAATTTCAGATCAATCTGACAACAGGAAGGTACTTAAATTTCAATTTCTAATTTTGACCCAAATTAATACCGTACGGGTCGAGCTAAATAAAACCGTTTAAAAAGTACCACTTCTTCAAGATTCCTTTTCCTCCACCGCACTGCCGTTGCGTTGCGGTGGGCGCGGGAGGGCTGGAACTCTCGCGCGTACAGTGCCTCGCCCTCAATTTGGGTCGCCGGGTGGAAGGCGCCCTCCCCCGACGAGACGCTCTCCACGTGTCCCTCTGGTATAGCAGAGGGATACAGCGCGAGAGTGTGCCCACGACGCCGGTCACGGGGACGATCGGCGTCTGATTCCTGGGCGGAGAGGGTTGAGACGTGCTGGGTGGCCAAGCACGTCTCGACGATGCGAGCGTGCTCGGTGTTGTGCATCCGACGCCTAACGACCGTGGGGTGCACAACATCGACCATCGCCGCACGAGGTGAGCCGCGCAGTGCGGCACGCGCACCATCGGAGGAGCTGCCGTATAGTCCCGGCAGTGGGGATACAGGCTCCTCCGGAACTGCGCATCGAGAGGCCATATTGGGGATTTAGTCGGTTCGAGTCCGACACACCGCCCTCTGTTTCCCCAAACAGAGGGTGACGGCTCGTGGGAGTTTTTCCAATTATAAAAAAAAAATGTCATGTTAGTGGAAGGTTATTACTGGGTCCCGTGGAAGTATCAGGTATTATCCCAATTTTATTTTTATTTTAATTTTATCTCCGCTTAGTATAGCGCAATATTAATTTGTCTAGGTACTCACTTATTTGGCACATGTTATAGTTTTGGCAAGCGTATTTGGCATTTTATAGGCAGCATATTGTGTCCTGGCGTACAATATAAATGGTTCACAAACAATATAAAACCTTGCAACATGAATTAACTGATAAAAGCGAGCCTTGTACTTTAGGCGTGGAACATTGGAATGCCAGGCGGTGTACTATTCATGAACGGATAATAAAAAGCAGCAGTCTATAATTGTACGTAATAGACAATGACATTGATGAACAAGAATAAATATTGAATAACCCACTACCGTTTTTAAGTAAGGCAAATAAGCTAAATTGAGGTCTGTACGAGATCCCGCACCCGAAAAAGGAGAAGAGCTTTCGTTGTAAGTCAGTAGTATTATAATTAAAAAAATAATGAATGAATTAATGTGAATTTTATTGTTTGTTTGATACGCTTACACACCTTAACCAAAAAAACAATTTTAAAAATTATTTCGCTAATAGAAAGCTACATTGTCAGCGAGTAACATAGGCTATATTTTATACCCGTTTTACCACGGGAACGGTAACTACGCGGTTGAAACTGTGGGGCGGTGCTAGTTATTAATTAGCTGATTTAAAGATGTAAGTAGGCGAACAAACAAACGAAACTGATAATGTCATCTTTCCTACTTTCCCTGCGTCTTCAGTAGCGATGCAGCGCCTGTCACTGGTTTCAAATGTCTCCGCCGCAAACTTTCCATATAAGTGTGGATCTTAAAAATAACGCGCGTGATATATGTGTATGTATGTATATGTCTTAAGTTTAGATTAGGTTGTTACTGCCATAGTAGGTATGAGGATCAAAAATAAATTATCATTATGTATTGTAGGACAACCCCTTCCTTTATTTCGATACCCGATTACCAACCCGATAACTATAGGTATGTAATACTTATCAATGTGTTTCGTCTTGGATAATATTCAGAGGCCTCTAGCTGCAACTACTTACACACTAAACAACAATATTGCCACGTGTAAAATATCTACGGCCGAATAAACACAAAATTCTCCCAGAAAAGGGAGTCCAAAATAGTAAAACACGGTATCGTTAAACCCTTTTACTCGGCTGTACTTTATTGGTGTTGAGTGGCCGCTAGGCTTTTTTTTTCTTCTTACGTTTATCTTGTTTAGGTAGGTACCACAAAACGTGATAACGCAACGCTCTAACACTCTGTAATGTATTTAGAGTTTCTATTACACCGTCTGTTTATACATAATCTTCCCATTATAATATGCATGCTCGTGCCATCAACCCAAACTATGGTTTCTCAAGGATGATTGAGGTTGGCACACCATTACTTTTACGGTACATCGAGACTTATTTTTATATTATCATAGGGGCATCAAAATGTGCTTACTTATTGCGAACTTGAAATAATCGCGTACAAACAGTTATTTGTGTGTCCAGTATAACAAGCTATTCGTTTAATTCTTCACTGTATTTAACGGTATTTGACCTACGAGGTATTAAACCTACAAGGAACATAGAAAACATTTTTACGCCCAATAAATACTTATTCATTACCCATACATTACTTTAATAAGATATCTTTAGAATAATTGGACATTCATATAGGTTTAGGGCATTTACATAGATCTATTCTGACAAGTAGGTAATGTATAATATATAATCATTAGTCAGATCTAGCTGGATCGATAACTACTGTAGATGAAGTAGATAGGTGAATAGCTGAGAACCCCGATTACGTAATACTCCTTCAATCGAGAGCTAAGCCCACATAAGCGGATTCGGGAACCTACTCTTGTAACCTATTCACTATTCCTGAGATCTAAAAACAAGTGTAAATGTTCTTTCAATTTTAACTTCTGATTTACACGACCGCATTGAAAGTCTTTCACTAGTTTCATGGATTAGTCTGAACGTAATAATGCCACGGCTGGGGACTTGAATTTATAATACGTTGAAAAGTGTGCTCAGTCGTGTGCATAGAAGATGCAAATACCGTAAGCCGGGTAGACAAGTATTTACCATACTTCGCCTTATCATCGCCCACTGCAGTTAACTTCACTTGTAAGTATTATTTAAGCTACAGTCAAATAAAAAATTCGCCAACAACACTAAAGCCCCATCTTTTTTTTCAAAACAGCTCTTAGTCTTTATTATCTCCAGGGAAAACTATTAGTCCAGTCATCTTAGGGGTTTTACCTCCGAGTTTGAGATAAACTTGTATAAACTTTTGTTTTGCCATCCTAAAACTTATCTCAAAACTCACTTATATGGTATGCGTACCTATGGTGCGCGTCTGTCAAAATATAAGGTCTAAGGGCCCAAAAACGATTTTTTGCAAAGATCTCGTTTTCTATATGTTTAATGCTATTAGTATTTATTGTAATATTGCAGAGAAAAAAATCTTCGAGATAGAGGGCGGAAAGCTCACAGTGTTTAACATTTAGTGTAGCATTCAAAGTCAACTGGCAGTCTCGATCCTTTGATCGCTATACGCTATGTAAAGTTTATAAAATACTTGACTGCCTCGTTAGTCTAGTGGTAGCACGCGCCGCCTAAGGACCAACAGGTCCCGGGTTCATATCGAGGCCAAAATTTGTGGCTGGCTATTTGAATATTCCCTGCGTTGTCAGCCCTCAATATCGGTGAATAATTAATAAGTAGAAAATCCCCGCTCATCATGCCTAGGGGAATCTTTGAAACCGAAGATTTATAATAATTACGATAGGTGATTTGCAGTGTACAGAATTGTGCAAAACATCCGCCACGTTTATATCAACACGGATCCATTTGTACATAGGTGACGTCATGCAACTATAAAGTATGCGACGTGCCCTTGTCGCACACCGCTCAGCAGGGCGCGTCTTCCATTAATTGCGTGAACGCAATGAAATGCATAGACGTTGCGCTCTCAGCTGGGAGCGTGCCAGCAGAAGATGATGCGCATCGTCTTGGAGACGCCACGCAGTAGATGTAGATGCAGATTAATTGTATAGGTATTTTCGGCTGAGGTGCACATAGTATGTATACTTTTCACTAAGTCCTTATTTAGTGTCTTGATATATGGCACGGTCTTTACACACCTCACTCGCTTCTTTGACATTCATAATCCTTTTCATACAAGCTCTATGCGTTATTATGGCTCCTAACATCACTTTCTGTTAATACACGACCAATCTGGTCGTGGTAGGTGCACTTAGGCCTTCTACGATTCCTACATCCATCCACTTTTGCATTGTATATCGGTTTAGTCAAGGACGGGTCTTGACTAATTCTACTTAGGGGCCTAAAATAATTTTCTTCTAGTTCTACAAGTAAACCTCATTCTGGTCGTTAGATATGGCTATTGTATTTAACGGGAGCCTTTTGTCCACGGGTTCCTCGGCTGCAGCTAAAAAGCGCTTAGTATCCGGCTATTTGTTTAGTCAATGTTTCGTCATCCATTGCTTCCACATGTCCGAACCACCGGAGCATGCCTATCACCTTGACTCCGTTTTAATTTATTGTAGCTATTGAGCAATCGATATATCGTCACAAAGTTAAGAAGCTTCCACTGAGGTAATGGCGACAAATCCCGCGTGGCTGAGTACAACGTTTCCGACTCCTCAAGGGCTTGCAAAGTGTGTTAAGCTGTTAGTCCCGGCTCTTAACAATACCGCACTGGTTAAAATTGCCTACAAGCAGCTTACACAATGTTGGCCCCCGAATAAACTTAGTAATATAGATAGGTATAAGTACCTATTTAAGTTTAAGGCGGGCGGATAGGTAAATCTACTTAATATCGATTGTTATTTGTTAGAGTAACCACCTACGTACTCATATTTTAAGCTGTTTGTGTTTGATTAAATAGAAATCGCAGCATTCAATTAATAGTTGGCTGAATGACAAATACCTACAGTAGCTGTAACGTAATAGTAAAATACCAGAATGTTTTTCTTCTTTACTTCATCAATATAACAGACAAACATAAATGTCATTGTCATTGTCACAGTCATTGTAGCATTGGTACCCAATGCGACATCTATGTAGTGTAATTTTACCACATTCCTGAAGAAATAGTGAAGATACAGCGAGTTTTACGAGATTGAAAGGTTTTCCTATTCCCAAAATGACCTTGAAGGAGCTTCTACAGTAATTAAGCAAGCATTCATTAAGAGATGGGCAATCAAGCAAGGGCCCGGTTCTTTGCCGTATAATCTCCACATAACACGCGTCGCCGCCCTTACCCGCATATGTAGGACTAAATTACAGAAATTCACTTTGCCCCAAAATTGCAGTGCATTGTTCTTTTGCTGTCTGACACATACCTGCTTTTTTATTGAAATATAAAGTGTATAGGTACCTGAATTATGTATAAACTAGCTTGCGTCTAAAGCTTTACTTGAATATAAATAATTCGATTTACAAATGAAAGGCAAAATAAATTTTATGTCAAAATTTCAAATTTTGTTATATATATTATGTTGAGATGTGTTTACTTAAAGTTCGATATACATACTTGATCAGATATAAAGTCTCACTTATTTGCATAAGCGCCAATCATTTTATTTTTCCATAATTATCAGAACAAATTAATAAAATCGCTTAAAAAATAAATAGCAAACGGTGGGACCGTTTGCTGAATATTTTTTACTCTGATACTATTGTCAAGCTTGTGAACGGAATCCGGGTAAAAACATTCATCAGCTGGAGACCTTTCCAACGTGACCCAGTTATTCAACCTTAAACCTGATGAGTAGATTGCAACATGGATAAGCCACCTCGGGTCATAATTCAAGGGTACTGCTATTCAAAACAAGAGTGATAACACTGATAACTTAAAAAGCAATCGAAACCTGCCCTGCCCCTACGAAAATCAAGTTCATTCTTAGAATTCTTTCAACCTAATAATAAACTTGATGTTATCGTAGATATCTACCATAATTTGGTTGCTATCTGTAAATAATCAAAAATAAAGTTAATATGAAATTAATAAGGGTGATACAGTAACCCTCTGTGTGCAAGCGTGACTCGTTAACAAAGCTACCTAAAAATACCCAGAAACATATAAGTAGTATTTACAGAGCAATGGTTATGGTAACTCACATGCCATCGGAGTAGGACACACCAAGGCTGTTCTCGGTGGTTTAGCGGCCCATTATCAAGAGCAGAAGAGCAGGGTCCTCCTACCATCTAGAGAGCCCCGGGAGTCTGACCACTGATCCCCCCGGTCTTAGCGGGACGGTGCGTAACGTATTCCCCAGGGTAAACAAAAAAAAAAGGGTACACAACAGAGCCCACGTACCCCTGAATCTATCAAATCTATTCTATGTAGGTACAAGTTGGGCGTTGAAGCGAGAGGAAACCTGTCCATTATAATAACATTACTCAATTTGTTTGGAGCCACTATATCAGCTCAGGGTCATGAAGGTCAGACGGGCAGTCGCTTCAAGGTGAACCAGACTCGCTTAATCTGACCATCAGAAACCAAGCGGACTCCAACTAAGAATGAGGTATGCTAAGAAAACGATGCTTACCTATGAGACGTATATTATAATATAATCGTTCTTAGGTACTAATATGTTATGCAAGTATCGATAATCTATATATATCTAATAATAGATATATATCTTGCATATAAAAATCTAAAATAAATTAGACAATGTAGGTGCTTTTCTAACTTATTTTAGATCTAAAGTATAAATTGCAATTACCAACTAACAAAAGGGGCGTGGATAAAATAAAGGGTGGAATATTGATATGAACCACTCAAAACATAAAAAATTGTAAAGATGAAAATAAATAGGAAAGTATAAAAGATACAAAAATAAAATAATAGGGTTCCGCGTATAATTAATTATATTTTCTCAAATTCCTAGAGAGCGAAGTCACGAATTATGGCTAGTTAGGGACTAACAAATTTAAAGAATGATGTATCTTACAATCTCGTTTGTTTAATAATTTAATAAACAATCATACAGATAAAACAGACGATATCTTATTAACAAGTAAAATTTGTGGTATCTAGCCCAATAAAAATGTGCCATAGTAGGCTTATGCCGCCCTCTAGCGACTCCTAAAAGTATCATAACCTTATTGTGGGCTTTAGACATTAGTTAACTGTGCCATAAAACATATCTGGCAAATTCGATCTGTAAAGCTTTTTTGAATCACAAGGTCTGTACAGATAACGCTACTGTTTCAAATAAAAGATAACTTTTATTTCTTAAAAGGCGCGGAGCTTTTTCGTTTGTTACATTGGAACAAATACTTTGTTCCAATGTAACAAATGTATTATTATTATATTATATATATATATTATTATTATTATTATTATATGTATTACATTGGAACAAATACTTTGTTCCAATGTAACAAACTACCAAGTTGCGCTAATTTTCGCGGATATTTACATACTAAGCTTAACATGTAGCTCTGGGTAAAGTTTCATAAAAACTAAATTGGTCCAAAAACTCTTGCATTATATATGAATGTAAGTAGGTACCCTATAGATATTAGGTACTCCCCAACCAAATTGACTCTTTCTAAGCATTTTTTTTGACTAATTGATTTTTTCAGATTTTAGCTTTCTCTGATACTGTAAATAAAAATATTTTTCCCGTAAATCGTATAGGTATACTAAAAATAACCTTGAAACCTATATCACAAGAAACATGTAAAGGTGTAGGCCTGCGATTAGAGAAGCCTGCGTCAGTCTGCTGTCTTAGCGCCTTTTTGAACATCTTGAGCGAGCACGTGATCACGTCGTCCTTCAGGAACTCCTCGCTGGAGTGGAGTTCATTACTTGCCAGGGGAGGTCGCTCCTCACTGGAGTCACTCTTGTCAGTTTCACCTGGCGGAGGTTCGCTCGCGCGCTGCGTCGGTCTGCCGTCATAGCACCGTGTTATTGTTTCTTGTGTAGGTATCTAATTAATTTCAGTAAAGATAACTATCTATCCTAGTTAGAAGGATTAAAAAGTGTTGGCCTCAACGGAAAAGCATTGAAATGCCGGACTGGCGCATCATAGAGTTAGGAACACATCACCACAAATTATAACACAGCTAGCAACACTGGCAAGTGGACAGTTGAAATGAAGAAAATAAAAATTATTATGTTGGTAGATATCACTTTTTGACGATAGATTTAGTTAGATTCTTTTTTCTTACACAATATCATGATTACAATTTAGACTTTATCGTAATGAAATACAATAATATTTGTGGAGTAACACCAGTGCTTACTAAAAAATCAATACTTTAACACCTTTTAAATTCTTGCGCTCCCGGACTTGCGTGCGCAGTTATGCGCCGTACGCCATGTCATTTAAGAAATAAGTTGAAGCATGGTGCGCAATGTAATGAGTTGCCGTTATTAAGAAATCACCAGAAAGTTAATAGGATAATTAGATTCTGAAAATTAATAAACAAAATATGCAATAATTACAATATTGGGGAGGATAGGTGATTTTTTCATTTGTTTCACTGGAAAATTAATTCTCTACTATCTCTATTTCTCCACTCACATGTCTTAAGAGCTTAAAGAGGCAAATATCTCTACTTAATAACCCCTTTAATTAGCTGTAAGTTACATACATACATACATATCATCAGATCTTTTATCCCTGAAGGAGTAAGCACAATCCAAATAGCAGCAAGCGCCTCTAACCATATTTTGCCAAAATAAAGTCGAGATGGGTTAGATGAAAAGTTGCGAAAAATTTGTGGCAAGTGGCTAATAGCCTATTTCGTAAGCTGAACACACATTTAGCTGTTACTTTTACGACATGCTAGGCTAGGAACACAGTTGGCACATGCTTTATATATATTTTACTAAGATAAGTAGATATTGGCTTTCCGGTTAAAGTAGATAAAAAACAATCCCACATTTTCAGAGAAGATACAAAGATAAAGGTTTCCTACGTGAACCTCGAATTTTCCCCTTAAAAGTGCGAAGAATCACGAACGAAAAGTAATCCCTTTTTTAATATATGTATCAAACTATATCCTTGCAAAAATATTTAATTATTTCTAGAACAGAACCAACATCACGAAATTTTTACTACTTAAGGTTTTGTATAGGTGGCGTCACTGATAGCGGCAAGACAACAGCGACATCTAGTGGATCTTTTCTAAAATACTTACAAAATACTTACTGAAAGAAACAGGTAAAAATAGTATAGCAGTCACTGCTTTAGTATCAAAAGTTTCACAGAGATGGCGCTATTGGCAAGTGACATCTAGTTGATGTTATGTACATCAAATAACTACCAGTTGGTTTAAGAAGCATGCTTTTAATTCCAACACATATAGCATAAGCAAACGCAGTCTAAAGAGTCATAGTACCGATAATTTTGTAGAGATGGCGTCTCTAGTAAATAGTGACATCTAACGGATGTTCTGTGGACGAAATACTTACCAGTTGAATTTGAACACCAACACCACAAATCATAGCAGAGCAATCTTTAGCATTAAGTATCTAACATTTTGTATAGATGGCGCCGTGGGAAAAGGCCGTACATCTAGCGGATGTTATTTGTACGAAATACAGAGTAGGTGATTTTGTTTTGACCAATTTGACCGGCACAAAGAGCATAAGCAGGCCCAGTCCGGTACATCTTAGAATTAACAATTTTGTAGAGATGGCGCCACTTGTAAACAGCGCTACCTGGAGTGTGTTAGTTGAACGAAATAGCGAGTAGGTGGCATGCTTTTGATACCAATTTGACAAGCACAAAAAGCATAGCAGACTTAGTCCGGAACATCTTAATACCGACAATTTTGTAGAGATGACGCTACTTGAAAACAGCGCCATCTTTCGGATATTCTGGAAATTAAATACTTAGTTATCTGTACCACAGAGTAATAATATACTACGTACAACAGAGGGTCACTGCCCATACTTGAAAAGTTACTGCTATAACTCGCGCAAGAACAGCGACAGTGGTGAGTACTTGGAACTACAGCAAAGTTTAGTATGTTTGTCAAGGTGGCGCTACAAGCACAGGTTAGTTATTTCTTAGTAATAATACGACATCTGTGTAAAATTCATGGTTTTAAAACAAAGATTATTTTGGTTTGCTTCTGAAGAAAATATTTTATATTCATGTTTTTCACCTATATTTAATAAGTTATCTAAGAAATAAGTTATTATTTCACTTTTAAGAAAAAAGCATTTCTTAAAAGTGATAATAACGTTTTTATACGGTTTTATCTCTCAATAAGTTTAAACGATGGCTGTAGCGACATCTGTCAGTGTCAAGTCTATACGAAATCTAAAATGTACATAAGTGACTGACCAGACATGTCTGTACGAAACTCTGAGTAGGTAGGTACTGAAACACATGGAGACGACTTAATGATCTATACGAACAATCTGCTATACAAATATGATTAATATTGATATTGTATTCATAAACCTCTATCTATCTCTTTTTAACAAGTTTACAATACTGCACGTAAAAAGAGACAACAATATCTATATTTGACTTAACTATTCTCGGTAGCATCATCAAGTGACATCATAGAAATACCTAAGTGAAGCCGGCTTACCTACCATTTTGGTTTCTCGCTTTAAGTTGTAAATGTCAGTGGAATTTGCGGTGTATAGTGCCAATATTGATAAAATTTGTGATTATAACATAATCTAACATGTAACATTCAAAACCATCGTCATAAATAAATTGTTCAGAGACTTACAGTATGTAAATAAGTAAAGTGGAATGACACTACACAAAGGTGCCATATTTGTTTCTCACTCAAATTGGGCTGCACTTTTTCGTAGATAGGCCATCTTCATTAGTTTCAGTACTCAGAAGTACGAAAACATAATAACTGTGCTCATAAAGTTTAAAATCAATATCATGCCCTTTTTTACGGGTAAGCAGCATACCCACTCGTAATCACGGACTAGTAAAAAAGAAGGACTCCACGCTGTCATACAATAGGGTGATGCCACGTTTATGAATGTCTGAGTGAGATACTTACCTTTTTACAGACTTTGTACAGACGTAACGAACTTAGAGGTGTTTCTATTCTGAACACTGTGGCCAAGATGCTTGAACGTTTTGTGTATAACAACATATATGCCACTCTGTCCTAATCTGTCTCTGAATAACAGCATGACTCCCTAGGGGGGCGATCTACCGTCACTAACCTTGCATGTTTTACCGGTTTTGTTCATGAAAGTATGGAACAGAGGCCAGGTCGATGTAATTTACACCGACTTTAAAAAGGCCTTTGACGGCATGAATCACGCGATCGTACTTAAAAAAATACAGGCACTAGGAATGCATGATGATCTGCTTCGATGGACGAAATCATACCTTTCAAATAGGTCACAAGCTGTAGTTTTGGGTGGTTATCGATCCGATTACGTAAATGTACCCACTGTGGTCCCAGAGGGCTCCCATTTGGGTCCACTCTTCTATAACGTGAATAGGCCAAATAATGCACTTATTATTGTAATACTTTCTTTTAGAATTTCGTGCAATTAAGCTGCTTATTAAACAATGGATAGACTAGTCATGGTAACCATCCCATAGCTCATTAACTGCTAAGAGCACCTCAATCGATGATATTTGGCAAGATGTTGCAGATCCGCAGCGAAAACAGATTTGATTAATAAGTCCGCAATGGATGCACAATTTTGTACTTAAATACCATGCACAATTACACGACGTCATACACTAAATATCAGCTAAACTATGAAAGTATGAAATTTGAACTTTTTCCACTGGGGCAATACAAAATCATAAACCTCCTCAAAAATTGGTGCCAGCTTTAATAAAAAGGCACCGTCCTAATGTAGCGGGTACGTAGCCCCTTCTACTCAGGCAGGAAAGTGATATGTCAGGAATTAAAAATAATAAGAGAAAAAACAAAAAACCTTAAGATATTTATTTCAATAGTAGAATTCACACTTTTACACTAATTTGCCGGCAACGAACAATATAAACAAATAACTTAAAAAAGTTTCTATGTATCTAAGTCTAATAATACATATTGACAAAATGGTATACGCTGTCAACGTAAAATAATCCTATTTAATGGCATCCAAGCTTTCTTAGACATGATGGTTGGTAGTCAACAGACAACTTATAAAATATTATATTTACAAAAAGCGAAAAATATACATTTGCTATATTGTAATCTTTAACAGTCACTGCTGGACTCAAATCATAACATTCTTTATACATAAAATACATACATGCAAAGAATTTAAACTATCATGATAGATGTAACTTATTATACAAAATATTTATAATTATTTTTTTTTACAAGCGAGCGTGCTAACTGACTTTGGTTTGTAAAGTGGGCGGAGAGCGCGTAACGAAGGATAATAATTTGTACATCTATTCTAAAATAAGATGTTTATAAATATAATATAAAACATTTACAAGAATAATACTGCATAGATATTATTGCAATTAATTGTAAGAATTTAGGACCGTACCACACCTAGACCCAAAGTTATATTATTGCGAATATATTCATTACTTTCAACACAAGAAATTAAATAAATAATACCTACAGATTGAGCTGCGCACTTCAATATTTCAAATAACCCACAAATCCGTTTGCCATAAAATTTACTTACATATAAATTATCTTTACATGTTTAAAATAAAATATTAGAAATGCTAAGGTTATATTTAGAGATGTATACAGACAGGTATGTATTCATTCTTAATTGAATTAGATACATACCTAAGTACTATAATTTCCGCTAAAATGTAACCGGAAAAAAATACTCCAAAATAGCTTTAGGAAAAATTGTGCGACAAAAATATTCCTTTCAGGTAAGTAAGTATATATAGGTCAAGACACTGATCCGATATTTACTTTCGTCAAAGATATTAGGTAAGCAGGTATACCTACGACTATTACCAATTTACAACTACACAAAAATGAATAAATGCATTATTAACTTTAAATGCGAAATGTCGTTTAAATTACCAAATACATATTTATTAAAAATTACTAGCCACGAAACCGAGGGTCGCGAGTTCGAATCCCGCTAGGGGCAAATGTTAAGTGTGACATAACATGGACATTTGTACTCGAGTCATGAATGTTTATAAACGTATTTAAGTATATCTATCCGTTCACCTAGTATCCATAGCACAAGCTATATATACAGCTTATAAGCTTAGTTGGAACTAGGGAATTGGTGTGTCAGTCTGGATAAAAAAACATATTATTATTACATACTTATAGTCTGCTACATTCGTATCTTTAAAGTACACCGTGCTTAAAGGGATATCGAAACACAAGATTATAAACATGATCCAATAAACCTACATACTTCTATTTTATTAACCACAACCGATGTACCGCGCTAATCACCACTGTTGCCACTTCGATTCGTTTCAATTCCCCGTAGTTTTCAACCCTCGCTACCCTTCCCTTGCCCCGCATCGCGTATCTACCTAACAGGATTTAGGTACAGACAATCAAAAAATCAGGGATAGGTGCAGTGGCGGACTAAGCCTGTTTTAGGCCCGGGGCGGCAAAGAGCTGTACGATGTCCCTAGTAGGGATACGAGCAGTGTTGCTTGCACGAAATTGCAATGCCCACTGTTTATTATCGGATGATGGCAGGAACTTTGAGATAATATGAGGCCTATCGGTTAGTCCGCCACTGGATAGTTGTCACTGGATACTATGGCTCATCTGGAAACTCCTTATGACGTAGCACAGCAGTTGTGGTCTCACTATAGCTAAATTATCATCGTCGCATTAATATGGCTGAATAAGGAATTACAATAATCGTTCAAACCTTTGAAACATTGAGATTAATGTAGGTACATGACTAAGACGTTTATTAAAACTAGAAAATCGAATACTGTCTACATTCATGAATCTTTAATTTTTTCATTAAATTTCAATACCCTAATCTTGTTGTAGTTTAATCCTCTAACATATACGTAACTACGTACCTACTTAAGATAAAAGTGCATATTGTGACACGTAAATGCATTATCTCTAACAATATAGCATCTTTTCCGTTTCTGAATTACTACATACGCCTATCACATAAAAAATATTGTATCTAATATTTTTATCAAGGCACCGAGCGTAACATACTATCCGCGCTACATATGAAACTTGAATCTGTCTCGATTAATAACAATACACACTCATGTAGGCGGACTACTTTTCTGAGCAAAATCTCATAATCCGTTTCTGTCCCGCTAAAACTACAGAATCTAACACTACTAAAACCCTACATAGAAGCCAAAAATGCATAATAAGACGGATAAACTACGCTAAGTGTAAACATTTACTACTTAGTTTAACATTTGTATATTAATAATAATGTAAAAGCCGATTTGGCTGTAAGATCCAATAATTTAAGTAATGCATAAAAAAATCACTAGATGTCTTGTGAAATGCGCCAAATTCTTTTAGATACTCAATTATACAACAATAATCGTGATTGCGCTCTAGCATTATTGTGACATTTATGCTTGAATGATCTAAAATATACGTATTTGTCACGGACTAGTAAAAAAAGAAGGACTCCACGCTGTCATACTATAGCGTGAAGCCACGTTTATGCATGTTAAGTGTGATACATAAGGACACCATATATCGGATATCTGTCATTTGGAGCGCTTATTATGTCAATGTGTGACGTAAGTTGCATGTCAAGTTGGAGCATCTGAGAAGGTTCAATCTACTTAGTGGGGCGGAGTGCTTCTTGTTTTACTAGTCCGTGGTATATGTTAAAAATATGACCTATGTCAATTATTTAGAAAATACGTCAAATATTGACGAGTATGTTAGTGGCGTGACAAGAAATTAGCAAAGCCCCAGACTGGGTGCCGTGAGTGCAGGGGTAATGGACATCGAGACAGAGCAGGACTTTGACACCACTGCAGCACTGTAGGTAAGGTAGGTATTTACCTCTCAATGTAAAAATATAATTTTAGATGACAATACTACAATGAGGCAATCTATATAATGTGAATGTAGCTCTCAATTAAAAATATATCCCAATTTAAGACACATAAACCAAATATATCTTATTAGGCGGGTGTAACATGTTTAGTTGTGTATAACATACATCTTATACTGTTGGTACCCTTTAAAATTACTTGAAATTAACAATTAACGTTGTCGACCAACTAAAACCTGAAGAAGTCTATCAGTGGCTCTATAATCATGATGTTACTTTTTATTAATAATATTGTAGATTTACCCATTAGTCCGTTACACAAAATATATAATTAGGTTTAAGAAGTAAATTTACGTTAGAAAATGTCAATTGTAAAAAGGTACTGGGGTGCTCGTCACCTACCAGTAGAGTAGGTACCTAAATATAAACATGGGGTTTTCCTTTTCGTATCACATTGTTTTTAAAATTTTAATTGTGATTTAAATATCCCATAATTTTACTAATTATCAAATTTTTAATAGAACGCAGAACATTGAAGTGCAATACCACTATTCTAAAGCACTTTATGTTACCCAATGTCATCACTGATTTTTAGTACACAATACAGTATCGTAATATACGTTCTACAGAAAAGTTAAGAAGATAGTCTCCACTAAGCATGCAATACGCAATGTTCATATTGTGAACATTGTCACGAGACCAGAAATTTTAATACTTATGATATTTTATTGGTAAAACATACTGAGTTAAACTTTTCTCAACGAAAGTTCTCAACAGATAGGTATAAACTATTATAATAGTTTATAATAGAGCTAGAGCCTAGAGCTTTTGTAAAGACTATCTCCGATTATGAGTAAGTTACAATACAATTTAGATCTTAGATCAAATGATATACCTATTAATGATATCATTTACAATTTCAGACTAAGCTCCAGGGCTGAAGTAAATTTTTTATAAATACCATTTAACATTATAAAAAAATAGTTGTAATAGTATATAATATTCAATACATATGTATAAATATAAATCTAAACATACATTTAAATCGAAGTAGGTTTATCTCACTTTTCGTCACATTATCAACAATCCACTTACCTATCAACTATTCAACCATGCTAAAGCTCTCACTATTGGTGGCAATTTACTTAATTAGATCATTTAATCTTAATTTACCCCCAATTACTACGATGAAGACTTTATGAAAACTTGGGTATGCGCCATTGAACTACTATTACTAGCGTATGGAACCGACGCAGCGAACAAGTATTTTGCGCCGTGCGTTGTTGCCGATCGGCAACAACTGTTTAGTGACTCGCCTACGTTCACGCGTAAGCGCCATGAAATTCACGGCGTTTACGACGTTTTGGTCGCGAGAAAAATGTACTCTATGAGCGATCTAGCGCTGCGTGTTTTAATAACTTAATTAGACGACAATTGTTAGTTTTAGCGCTGCAAATGCTGAAACACGCTCAGTCCATGCTTCGTGATAATATTTTTGTTTGACATAGCTTCTCTATACGTAGTAATAATAGCTCAATGGTATGCGCAGTATTTTGCAATTCCAAGAGAAACTGAACTCACCAGTTCGCCGACAGTAGAACCTTTACGCTCATTTTCTTCAGCTTTTAACTCCTTATTAAATTAGATATTATTTAATATCTACTTTCCTTATTATGCTAATCGATTCATACTAGCACTTCTAAGGCAATATCCAAGAGGGAAATTTAAGAACACTCTATCTCTCACAAATGATAATAATTTTAGTTAGTTGGTTACTTTAGGTGTAAATATAATATAATGTACAGATTATTTAAGTGTTTGCAAAGAAGGCGGACGCCGGGCTCCGGTACACGGATGCAACCGGGACAACGCCATGTTGATTATGATGATGATTTATATAGTGTTTGCGTATTGTGAAACGCAAATGTATTGTAGAACCTATATTAGGAGCCATATTGTATTACCTATGTAATATTTTATGCACAGTTCCTTCTATCTTTGCTATTCTTCTGTGCCCTTTAATGATAACTTTAGGGATTCGCGGGAAGAAATCCCCAGACATGAGTTAAGCTCGCCTATGTAAGGTATGTACCTTTTTTACACCTCGATTAATTATAAATGTGCAATAAAAAGTAAAAAATATTAAATCATCTCAATAGACTTTTATAATTTTGACAGTATCTAACTAAGGTGGGCCTAAGAGACGATGAGGTATTTTTATACTGGACAGTAGCTTAGAAATCAGTTAGAATGATAAACTGTAAAGTTAAAATGTGATACGATGTCATGCGAGTTTTTGTTTTCAAACTTTAAGTTCATAGTCTGTCGATGAGAAACGATACTTGTTACATATAAAAGTTATCACACTTATAATTTATTGTACATAATAGGTACTAAATTATTAATAAGTATATGTACATAAATTATTATAGTATTTATACTCGAAAATATATAACATTTTATATTAATACGTATCTTCGTAACACTTCAATGAATGAATAACAAGAGGTATGCACTTATCAGTTCATATTCTGTAAATAGTTTTCTGCTATAAAAATAAATGACAGTCCAATCAACTTAGTGAGAGAAATAGTAAAGCCAATGATAATTTCGTTTCGTACATACCTTACCTTTATCTTACAACGACTATTACAAAACCTAAATAGTATGATCAAAAAACGTAAATAGTTATCATATATACTATTTACGTTCATCAATTTTAATTTGATATTTCCCACAAAATACTTGTCATATAATTAATAGGTAGTGTGATAATATATAATATGTAAAACATTTGTAGGTCTAATGTGCGTGATCTGTCAATATGATGAGGGATCCGTGATGGGGCTGTCTTTAGTCGGAGTAACAGCAGTCGGCACAGGTTCCCCTGCCGTAATTGGCGCGGCAGCAGCAGAGCAACACGGAGCGCAGGTCCCAGCCGGCGGCGGGGTCGGGCCACTGTGCGGGGATGACGCGCGGGGGCGCACGCCCTCCGTCGCAACACTTGCACGGCTTCGGCGGCCGCTTCGCAATCCGGCGCCTACGACGTTCTCGCATCTTCACCGCCATATAATACCGGAACCTATCCAATAAGCTTGTAGCTCTTGTCCTTTGCGGGCTACGCGAAAAAAAGAAAATAGCACTGTACAGTTACGAAAATGGAATTCTATTTTGACACATTCCATTTTTTCATGAAAATATATAAACTTTTTGGCCTGTACATTGAATCTATACATACTTAAAATAAGCGAAACATATAGGTACATTACATTCAACTAAATACCGTTAAACAGGGAAATTAAATATGCATAGTGAGTAACGTAACCCCGTAGTTTGTATGGTTTACAAAAGGACTGAATTTCCTTGTATAAAATAAAAAATAATCATAGCCCATTTTTCCAAACACATGAATGACAACCAAGGATACCAGTTGACCAAACCATACCAGAAGAGAATAAGAATATCATAAAATCTCAGAACATTAACAATTTATTAATGCTTTGTTTATTTAGAATTAGAAATTTACACAATTTCGCGTAGAGACGACGGTGGTGTCTCAAAAGTCACGTAATTTTATTTTTCTCTGCTAAAAGCAGTTTAACTGGGGGAGAGCGTGTTGAGCCAAATTTTACGCAACTTCAAATTAATTTGGTAATCGCAATGTTTACTTGTTTTTCCACCCTGGTTTAATATACTATGAAATCTTAACATACCAATAACATAAGTTACATAAATCACAAACTCAAAGAAAACATTGCTTTTCGACGCTTTATAAAATTAATGGTATAATCAAACATTAGTGTTGTCAACCACCTTATTATCAAAATGTTAAGGTTAACGACATTATTTTAATCTTTTCGTTATAAATTGTGTGTACTTACACTGTCTTTTCATAGTTATATTTTGTATTAAGGGGTCATCCATAAAGTTCGTTTCACAAATTTTATATTTTTTTAATTCCCATATTCCCACGGGAACGAGAACTATGCGGGTGAAACCGCGGGGCGCTGCTCGTTCAATACACCAAAAATGAAAAAAAAAAATACGCTTTCATCGGCCCCAAGACTTGTTGTAAGACATTTACTATCACTGATTAAGTTAACCAGCAAATACAAAATGAAATGAATTATAACTCAACTAATTAACTAACTAAACTTCACGCCACTTCCCTAGCGGGGTAGGCAGAGAACCGAATGCCATATGGCACGATCCTTACACACCTGATTCGCCTCTTCAACATTCATAACTCCTGTTAAGTAAATAAATACATATTTACTGTTATTTAATAAAATCTAAATTGGTTTAAAGAATATTACCATAGGACTGGGCCATTTCAATAATGAAACGATACAATAAGTCATTCATGTGTCAAAAAAACAGCATAATCACGTCGAAGCAACAGTGTGCTATTTCACTAAGGAACCATAGAGAACGTCATATAGGCGGATAGTTGAAATAAATTTATCAAACACAAACTATAATACACATCCATCAAGTCTAACACACTTAAAAATATTACAAAAAAATAAAGATAGATAAGTATATTACGACAGTTACTCAGAAGACACTTAAAAATACAATAACGAATTTTACACACAACAAAATATTCGTTAGACCCCGTGTACTCGTTGATTGATAGGTCGGCTATTGAAGTGACTGAAACTGAATATTGTCCACACCAAACAAAGGTTGAAAAAGAAGTGACTTTGGTTGGGAACCGCACAACTATTATTTTCTAAACACTTAATAAATATAATATATACCTACTAGCTTGCGGTGCAGTTTCTAACGCACCGTTCTTGGATTTTCAATACCCACTTTTTTTTAATTACCGCGCAACTATATTTTGTTTTTTTTTTCCTTTCATATGAACCTTTACTTGACAATAACAAACACAACTAAAAAAGAATTAGCGAAATCGGTAAAGCCGTTCTCAAATTATACCTTTCGAGTGGACCACCCTTATCACTTAGGGGTATGAAAAATAGATAACAACCTATTCTCAGACCTACCAAGTGAACATATAAAATTTCATCAAAATCGTCACGACACGACACGACACGACACGAAATTTTTATATAAGTATATAAAGATTATTATCAATGCTCAAAATATACATATGTTTAAATATATAAAATGTATACCTTCACACGCATAACAAGTATGATTTCCATCAATTTTATTGACTCGGTGCTAGGTAACGTACGAGATTTGGCTTTGATTTGTTGAAAGTCGAGTTTTATTCTGTGGATATACTATTCATATTATACCTATATGAAATAATTTAGAACAAAAGACATTTATCACCAAGCTCAATAAATTATATGAATATAAATAGGACAGATACATACTGTTTAGAGCACAACTTGACAATTTGTACTAATATTAATGCAATATGAGTGCTTTAGGAAATAGTCGCGGTAACTACATTTATTTTTGATATAACTCGAACATTATCGTGTCGGATACCATTAAAACAGTGATTTGTCTTTAGTCTATAAATATTATCCAAGGGCCTTGGTGCTCATTGCCTTAAAAAAAACCAAGGAAACCTTACTTATTGACCCGGCCTATTAGAATAAGTTCGTTTTCTCAAATGATACGACGAATCAAACCCCGTGGCGTGGTACGACATTGAGTTCATTAATTGATTGCTCGGTCGACACATATTTACGTAAACAATTTTAATTAAACCAGTTACGCGATGATGCACATAGACCCAGTTACCTAGACTTTTTTTTTTTAATAAGTAATATGTATTTCTTACATCTTAATTAGTATATAAAAAGTTATAGTTTATGCAAAATCACTTATGTACATACCGAATTATTTTAAGGAACTAATTAAAAGGATTTTTGACAATGAGCAATATTTTTTTTCCATAGAAAAGTTGATCAGTTGATTGGATATTTTGTATGAAACTTTTAAATTGGTTACTTAGAATAATGAGTTCAATAAGTAGGTAAGAGGTTTCGCACGTACAAAAATACCTTGCATATTGCCCGATGATTGTTATCTTATTGTTCTCGATTCTTCCATGTCCAGAGAGTTTAATTAAAACCATGTATAATTGTCTAATTTGTCTGCGAGTTCAATTTCTTGCAAGATAAACCTACTTAAAAATCCTTATCCGAATAACTTATTACTTAAACTTACCTATTAAATATAAAGAATTTATAGACTAAAGCGTATTTGTTTACCATTCATGTCATGGTCTTAGGGGATATTTAGAAGACTTTTTTTTAGTTATTTGTCCACATGTACACTATGAATAAAAAACTCAACTTTCAATTCACATTTGCAGATTTATGAACTGCTCAATATACTGAAACTATTTTCAACGACCTTTAAAAATGGAAATGTTCATAATTATATTGCACATATTACTCCACAAGTAGCAGTATTTAATCCGTTTACCCGTAACTTCATCTATTGTTGATATGTTTTGTTATTTGAATATAAACGTACGATATACAAATTAACTAGCAATAAACGCCTAATAATACCTATTATAACGATGACCATTTTACTGTCTCCTAATCGAAGGGAAAATATGGGATTTTTTCACATTTATCTCAGTACTTATAATTCCCGATCAACCAATTATGAACAAATTATATACATGAATGCATTCCAATAAAACATATTATGTATGAATGTGTCAACATACATACATAATATGTTTTATTTATCAGCGAAAAAATAATAATAATAATTGAAAAAATAATACAGTTAAAAATAACCATACAACGATATACACCCACATATCTTCAACAAACATGCGACAAGATGATAATTAAATACATGTAAAAGAAGGTAGACAATAATAACAAATCAGATTTGTAAATTAAACTGATAAAGTAGCATCGACATAGAAAAGCAGATGGACGTAAAGCTCTGCTCCGAAATAAGTGAGACACCAAATAACATCGTAGTGAACATTGTTTACACTTCCGGTGGTTGTCAATAGTTGCTTCGGGAAGCCTCCGCGTCCTGGCGGGTGATGTTGAACGCCTCCGTCTTGAGGAAGTCCACGGTCTTGTACGCGCAGTCCGCGTCCGCATCCGAGAAAGACTTGCCGTGAGTTATTTCTAGCTTCTTTTTCACGTCAAACGGCTGTGTTTACAAATAAAAAAAAATGTCTCAGTAAGAATACGACCTGTTTACTAAAATACTGTAGAGAAAAATGTCCCACTCAGATTGAGCTTGTACGTAATTGAGATTTTACTATCATTTGAGCAGCTTCAACTGGAGTCCGATATCGCAAACAAAATTGATGTCTGATGTTTGAGCTCAAACTTTGAAATTATAGCCGGAGAGCTGATAAAGAAATTAGAAAACATGTTAAATATACTAAAAAACATGCTTTAGGCACTTAAATTTTTTTTATATGATGTTTTTTGATTAATATTAGAAATACTTCTTAAAACGCCAGACGAATACATCGATTGTAAATACTTCCCAGACTTAATTAAATGAAAATTTCTATAGGGTGCGACGAATTTATGTAGTTTTCTAGGGTCAAATGTTGTAAGGATAATTGTACCGGTCCCTTAGTGCGCGAGTCCGACTCGTACTTAGCCGGTGTTTTTGTACAAATTACACAATTTAAATGTGATCCATTTTGCATGTCCCGTAGGTATGTAACCTTAAAATTAGAAGTCACTAAATATGCGCTTGACTTTTTCGTCGCACTCTATAAAAAAATTCATTTACGTCTGTGAAGTATTAATAACCGACGTATTCGTCTGGCGTTTTAATAAGTATTTCTGATATTAATCAAAAAACATGCTATAAACATTTAAAATTGCCTAAAGCATGTTCTTTTTAATTTTTTTTTTGCGAATATCATGTACGCAAACGCTTAACCAGACTCGGGTTTCTCGATTCGCACATTGATATTTTTTTTTTCATGTTTTAACTAGACTAAGACATGTTCCCTAAATTCGTCATCAGCACTCCGGTTATTATACTTAAAATAATGAAAATTCAATGTAATGATTAAAGAATTTAACGTATTATACGTATAATAAAACCATTTTATTATACATATAAATCATATACACTATTCCGTTTCGCAACCTTTAGGAGGGTATCAGTGTATATTATTAAATTTCAAAGAATTACATAATATTTAACGCAATTTATACGTTTACTTCTACGATATTAAGGCCAGCACCACGAATAAAATAAAATCTTACCCTCTTTATTATATCCGAATCGGAGTGAGTCGGAAGATCCAAATCAAGGTACTGCAAGGCATCAGACCTGATCTCATCATGCGGCATGAAATGCAGCACAGCCTGAAAGCATTACACATACATACTTCGTCACAACACAATAACACGAATTATATATAACTCAACATACATATAACAAATAGATATAAATAATCTATACTTATAATAAATCTGTAGAGGTCAATTCTGTACATGAAATATATTTTCAAAATAACTATCAGGGGGTGATTAGTGTCCGTCCGTCCGTCCGTCCGTCCGTCCGTCTGTCTGTCTGTCTGTCTGTCTGTCTGTCTGTCTGAAAACGGGAGAAGTTACTCAATTTTTTAAGCTTCCGTCGCGTGTTCAGCCTTAATGGTTAAAGTGACATAGAAATCATGTATGACGGAAATAGTCTTCATAATATTAACCATAAACGCCACTGGCACAGCTAGTAATAAATAAATAAATTCTCCAGACTGGCACACCAATTCCCTAGTTCCAAACTAAGCTTATGCTTGTGCTATGGATAGTAGGTGAACGGAGAGATATACTTAAATATGTTTATAAACATCCATGACTCGAGTACAAATGTCCACGTTCATCACACGAAACATTTGCCCCTAGCGGGATCCGAACCCGCGACCCTCGGTTTCGAGGCCAGGATCTCTGACCACTCGATCAACGGGCCTGTCTATAATCTATACAATACAATTAATATAAAGGTGGAGAGTTCTTTTGGTTGAACGTTAAAGTGTAGGTCACGACCCCCTGAGGGGTCGGCAAGTCTTCTCGATGCGGCAAAGGAGATGTGACTATTTCACTAAGGACCTTTTGGTTTACTTGACAAGAACAATAACCTGTTCTCTGTCACTGACATTATGAAAGCATCATAGACGCGCATATTTTGTACCTATACAATGATATGAAATTCCTTTGTTAATACAAATGTGTCATTAAAGAACCCTATTTGGTATTTTTTATCAGTTAAATAATAAATAAATATAAATAATAAATATTCAACATAATCACATAGATTGATCTGACTCCGAAGTAAGTAGCTTAAGCACTTGTGTTACGGATATCAGAAACAACAGTAGTATTACAAATATATACTTAAATATTGGATATTAACACCCAAACACAGAACAAACACAAGTCTTCTTCACACGAATGTTTGTCCTGGGTAGGGATCGAACCCACAACTCTTGGTTCAGGGTCACTACCGAACGCGCCATCGAGCTTGTCAATAATAATGTTCATCAATCAAAGACAAAAAATGTGTGTTTAGGTGAAAAAATATGGTATTAAGAACGATTAGTTTCTACTCTCCATCTTAATCCATATCCTAACCCAATAACTCTGAGGGGAAACGTAAAGTTGGTAATACTGATCATGATTATGCATCACTCAGGGTTAAAACGTCTAAATTACTAATTGAATACAAAATAAAAAGAACCACACATACATACATAACATCACGCCCATAATCCCCGAAGGGGTAGGCAGAGTCAAAGGGGCAGAATGCCCCTTCAACCACATTCAGCCAAAAATAAAGCCGGGCTGGGTTAGATAGAAAATTGTGAAAAAGCAGTGACAAGCGGCTAACCTGTCGCCTACACAATCACACACCCAAAACCCGATATACCATTAGTCGCCTTTTACGACATGCTAGGCAAGAACCACAGTTGGGATATTCTTTTTAAGTCCCAGACCAACATGGGACAGTGGGCTGGGTTGGATGGAAAGCTGTGAAAAAGGAGTTGAACGAACAATATCTTTGTCCCATAAACTGGGTCCCGAAAAGAAAATGTACTAACTGTGATCCTGGCCTAGTTGGTTGTAAAAGGTATCTAATGGCATACATGGCGTTGGGTTGGTGATTATTTAGGCGACGAACTAGCCACTTGTCACTACTACTTCACAAATTTCCACCATACCCAACTCACGTTGTATTTTCGGCCGAATGTAGTTTAAGAAGCTTATCGCGCCTTGGACTCTGCCAACCCCATCGGAGATTGCAGTAGTGAGGGTATGATGTATGCATATTTTGTTTGTTAGAGTTAAAGAGGTTAGTTCATTTATAGCAGAGCGATGTTACCTTAGCCCTGCTATAGATAACACAAGCGCTTATAGCATATCTACCTATTGTTTATTTGTAATATCATTGGACGTGCCCAAGTAAAAGTATAGTGGCTAACGTCACTAGTAACTTGGCGTCGTATCGAACACTTTACAGATGAAAAGAAAACTTAAAGTTATTCAAATAATATTGGTGTATTAAATAATGTTCATTGAACATATATTAGTTTAACAAAACGTTTTAAAATTATTAATTACAGCAATATACTCTTTCCAAAAGGAAATAATTTCGAAAATAGGTTCACAATTTACGGATAAATCGTGGATACATA
This sequence comes from Glyphodes perspectalis, assembly GCA_951394215.1. Taxonomy (NCBI): domain Eukaryota; kingdom Metazoa; phylum Arthropoda; class Insecta; order Lepidoptera; family Crambidae; genus Glyphodes; species Glyphodes perspectalis. The sequence continues at coordinate 13,079,141 of OX596199.1, forward strand.
AAATGACATAGAAATTCCCCTTTTCGCAGTCAAATAAAAAAATATTCCCAGTAGGTATATTCTTTACGACCATGCATAACCGACCCAGCCCCTGTTTAATATTAGCACACTGTTTCATTGACGTGTGCATTCGATTACCGTTACTTTACAGTACATACTTTGACTTTCAAATTATAAAGACATTTATAACCAAATAATAATGCAACAAGGTAGATTTTACCAATTTAAAACACAAAAATGTCGTTTTTACATATATTATAATCGTTAACATTTCCCGTTAACGAGGTAGTAAGTACTTAGTAATGCAGAAAGTATATACCTAAATGTTCCCTGCATAAATTTTATACATACTATAATAGCTTATTTGCTTGAACCATGTGTCATGGTACTGTACATCGCTTATCTTATGACAAGCATCACCTTATCGAAACCGCTGCCACTTTGCTCTTCATTACAAACGCTGGCCCTCACAATATCGTGTCATCAACAAAATGTTACCTGAGCCGAGCCGGGTGAGAAAGATGGACTTCTACTGTAGCTGGAGGAACGAGGCTTCAACGCTCTGTCTACAGCTGGAGGAAGTGACAGGTTACAATACTGCATGGACTGAAACAAATCTATGTTGTAGTTAAACTAGCCGACACTGTGAATACGGAAATTATTTTTTGTTTTCAGAGCACTATCTACAATTTACTGAGTAAATTTAAAATATTACGAGAAAACTTCTAGTTTTTTAATTTTGTAACGGACAAGCAATGTTTCGTGTTAAATGGGATTTGCCATCATGAAAAAGAGTGAGGTTCAATATTTATTTTTACATTTAACCGATTAAAACATTCTTAGTGAACGGTATTTTTAGGCAATAAATAATTTCTCTCAACAGTATTTATTATTTCAAAGTCAAAGTCAAAGTCAAAATATTCTTTATTTATTTATGTTTCAAGGAAACGCTTATAAATCGTAATAACACGTCTAATACTGGTAAAGCTATATGATTCTACTTTCACTGGTTGGTTTAATTTCTTAACTTATTAAATATAAATATCCGGGTACAGTCAGATATTACCACATGGTTCGGCGAATCGTCGTCCTCGACGGGGCTCATGCTAAGGGCGTTTGTGACTATTAGGGCCTTGACGGGCGAGGGAGGAGGCGCACCGTGAGCCGTGCGCGGTGGGCGGTACACGAAGTGCTGTTTGAACGAACAATATCTAAATTATATGCAATGGCAAGGGGTGACAATACCTTGCACAACTAAATCTAAGATGTTTACAAGAACACTTTGTTATTTCAAACGAAGTTTAAAAAATGAAACTTGTTGATACATAACCTTGTTAGATGGTAAAACTACAAAAAAAAAATTGCCCTTCTACTATTTTTTAAATTATAAAGATGCCTTTTATCTTAGACGAAATTCTAATACGAATATTCCGTGAGATACTAACATAATTTAGAGTGTTAATAAGACTCGAAACTATTAACATCCGAAAAAGATGACACACTTTTATTATTTGGTATTCAGGAATGGATTTATCGATACTAAGGCCAGATAATATCAATAACATAATTGTAGATGAAAATTCTTATGCATTAAATTTATATGGGCTAGTACGAGTATAACTGTATAATTTGCTACTTACAGCCTCGTTTTCAGCTGGATCAGCAGCTAGAGGAGGCTTGGGAGTCGGAAGAGCCTCTTTATGAGGCTTGTCTTTAATCATCCTGAATGTCTTTGGCGGACGAGGTGGCACAGGAGGTCCTGAAATAACATTCACTACAGCTTACTCTAATTATTTTCGTGGTACTGAAGAATCATACATACATAACATCACGCCTATAATCTCCGAAGAGCTAGGCAGAGGCGACAGGCCCCTTTAACCACATTCAGCCAAAAACATTACTGGGCTGGGTTGGATGTAAAATTGTGAAAAAGTAGTATCAAGTGGCTAGCTTGTAGCCTACACAATCACATAACCAAAACCCGATATACCATTAGTCGTCTTTCACGACATGCTAGGCAAGAACCACAGTTGGCACATTATTTTTAAGTCCCATACCAACATGGGAAAATGGGCTGGGTTATATGAAAAATTGTGAAAAAATAGTTACAAGTGGCTAGCTCGTCGCCTTTTACGACATGCTAGACGGAAAACACAATTGGCTCATTCTTTTTAAGTCCCCGACCAACATGGGACACAAAAATATAATGAAGAATCATTTAAAATATTTACTAATATATACATACCATCTTCAGACACTCCATTTTTGTCCATGCTAATAGTTAATTTGGTAAATGATTTTGCAATTGATATGTCTCCTATAACAAAAACAGTTTAGTAGACATTATTTATGCGGCATATGTAACAGATATTCTATCACAGAGTTATTTATCTCTCTCGTCAATATTTTTTGTATCCAATGATTGTTTTTTTAGGAAAGTTTTTTTTTCACAAATTTAAAGCAACTGATGTATTGTTTACTATCAGTCCTATTACAAAACTGTAATGGACCATGCAGGCTATATGTCTATATGTGGTGTATCAATGTCTTAGTTGCTTTTTATTTGACTGGCCTGTTGGTCGAATGGTCAGAGACTCTGGCCACGAAATTAAGGGTCGCGGGTTCAAATCTCGCTAGGGGCAAATTTTTCGTATGATGAACATGGACATTCGTACTCGAGTCAAGAATGTTTATAAACGTATTTAAGTATGTTTATCCGTTCACCTAGTATCCATACTAGAAGCATAAGCTTAGTTTGGGACTAAGGAATTGGTGTGTCAGTCTGAAGAATTTATTAGTTAATTATTCCACAAATCCTCATCAAGATTTTCAAATTGTGGCATAAAATTCCAAAAAACCTTGTCAAACAACATTTTACAACGCGACAATAGCAAGTATCACATTTTGCGACTATAATAATAAAGCTTCTATTTTATTTATTTCGTGTGGCTCTGACATGTTAGCCTGGCAGCAACGTTTCTGGTACTGATTTAAATCTAAAGATTAGAATATCTTTACATTTTTCAATTAAAAGTACGGATTTATACCTCTTGCTCGGCACTGAGAGAAAACATAACCGTTTCGGAAACCTGCAAAACCCAGTAACAATGTATGTGTTACTAGGGGCAAATGGCAGTGGTTTTGTTGTAATAACTAGGTTCTTTAAATGCAGGATTATGGTCTATTTGGTCTACCCCGTCTCAGCAATGCCCATAACACAGAAGATCAAAATATTATGTATATAGTTATTTATATATTATAATAGTACATACGTATATTAGACTGGCTGCTGTTGAGCGACTTGCAATCCTCGTCACTTAAATTGGATTCGTTCTCAGAGAAATCTGGGTTCGCCATCCTCGTTTGGGGCTGGCTTGTGTAAATTTGTTGTTGTCGATGGTCTAAAGAAGTCCTCGAACTTGTCACGATGTTTTTCGGATCAAATGTAAATGCCCGTTGCGAATCCTAGAATATGAATAACAAAAAGATTCATGGCAGCGTTATTATGTGCATTTATATGGGTAAATAACAATGCGCTTGCTACTGCATGTGTTCGCAGTATTTTTTATCGACGATGCAAAACGTACACAAAGTAAATTATTGCAAATATGTATTTCCTTTGTGACAGTCATTCACCTGTAACAAAAATAATTACTCTCATTGTCTTTCACTAAATTTTTATCTAAACGTCTCCGCACCTCACTTCACTTACTAGCCAAACCGCAGCCGTTAAAATTTACCTCCTCTCTCCTTTCTTCATCCACAAGTCCTTCCCCCTCACTTCACCTACTAAACTACTACTTTTATTTTGCACATATTGCATACATTCATCCCCTACCCAATCCTAATTACCTCATTCCCTTTCAACTCTTTCCTCTTCTCCACAGTTAAGTGTACTAAGTTAACTGAGATTAATTGAAATTTTTTCAGTTTTTGATACTAAACTTTTTAACTACGATAGTAATAGGTATGTAGGTACAAGTGCTAAACTATTTAAAAATGATGCAGAAGATTTCTTTGTTAATCATTATTAAAACTGAAAACTTCTACATGCAATTTTACTAATTATTCCTAGGCATAATACGAGATTCAAAACAAGATTATTTCTTACTATTTTAATCGGCTATAGGCATCCACAGTCATACTTTATGATGGTAGGACAATATAGTAGCCAAGCTCTAATAACAGCATGAGTGGTTTCATCATGTGACCAGTTTGCAAATATTTATTTCTATTTAGATAGAAAACATCTTAACTCTATACACAACAATATATAGATTTATTAAAATGATTGTTACCTGTGCACGCACCCCAGTGATGCACTCGGATATGGGTATGTAAGGGCCCGTGGTGTCAGGGTTAGGCCCACTGGTAATTGTTGCCGGATTCATGTTCGATGGGCATGTACCTAAAAATTTGGGATTATTTTCAAATTGTTCATTAATTCCACCATTCCCTACAATACTTAAAAAATTGATTCCCAAAGTCTAGGTGGACCCCCAAGGGTTCTACGGGAGACTCAATGGCAGCGGCATAACAAAAAAAATGGGCATTCACAAATTTCTAAGCGGGGATCTACAAAAATTCTTTGGTTTTGATAGTGAAGAACTAATATGTTGGTTTGATTTCACCTATCAATGTAGGCAGACAATATGTGATAGCCTCTCTAGCCAACAATACATGACATCCACTCACAGCACAATCAATTAATTAACCAATCAATTCTCACTTTATTTTTTCGAAAACTGTTAATTCATGGTTGGAACTCAGCCGCAACGCAAATTTCCAAAGTTAGGTCTAATCTTCACATTTTTTTCGACTCGATCAATGCATAGAAGAAATGTAGATGCTGGGGGTCCACTGGGACATGTAAAATATAGAATGTGGTCTGAAGAACTGAAACTAATGTGGGCCTGATAGCTCCTTTGCAGACCCATATGACATCTTCAGATGGTCAGGGGTTAGGAAAAAAGAGTTTAGGAACCTCTGCTTAAACTAATGTATAATATTACAAGTGCATATTAGGTAACAACTTCATTGAAAAAACCCGAAATATTCTGCAATAAGTTAATATTTCGCTGAAATTCGCAGTTGCAAACATCGCCTAGCTGTGCGCAAAAAGTATAATATCGCAAACATGCAATGTTAAAATCTTAATTACGCAACGCGTAGTAAAAGTTATTACGTAATCCATTTTAGCCTTAAAAACCTGATAGTCTAGAATAAAAGTCCTGAACTCACATTATTCATATAAATGACACTATTTGTTTATTCTTGAATTTTGAGGTTAGAATCATTGCTTAAACACTTTACAATAACAAACAAAGATTTGCGTCTGGAAGAGCTAGATGTTACTTGATAATTAGATAACACTTCAAACGGATGACTAGATAGACTGAAAATCAATACAGATGCACTGATAGTTTCACGCATATTGACAACTTTGACAAGTGAAAGGTTCCCGCCAATAAGTTAAATCTGTCATTTCACCCAAATATTTATAAATTGTATGAAACTGCAATATTAAATTTATTGTATTTGAATTAAGACTTTATATCAATTGCTTGTAATTGCATAAAATAAAAACAAACATGTGATAAAATATTTGTGAATAACGAGAAAAATCGAGATATTCCAATGTCGGTCCATGCAATGATGTTGCAATCGTAAAATGAGGTTGCTTCACCCTCAGAAAAATACAAATATTCCAATAATATTTTACCTCTTATGTAAGTAAACAAAATGGATAGAATGTAGTGTTTTACAAAATAATATTAGTAACTTTGTTTTATTTACTTACCAGCGGTGTCACCCGTATTTATGGTTAATATTATAAAAACTATTTCCGACATACATGATTTCTATGTAACTTTAACCATTAAGTCTGCACACGCGACGGAAGCTTAAAAAATGGAGTAACTTCTCCCGTTTTCCCAACATTTCCCTTCACTACTCTGCTCCTATTGATAGTAGCGTGATGAAAAGTATACTATAACCTGCCCAAGAGTATGAAGAATAATTGTACCAAGTTTCGTTAAAATCCGTCGAGTAGTTTTTGTTTCTATAAGGAACATACAGACAGACAGACAGACAGACAGACAGACAGACAGACAGACAGACAGACAGACAAACAGACAGACAGACAAAAATTTTACTGATTGCATTTTTGGCATCAGTATCGATCACTAATCACCCCCTGATAGTTATTTTGAAAATATATTTCATGTACAGAATTGACCTCTCTACAGATTTATTGTAAGTATAGATTAATCAATTTAAATATTTAAATGATAAAACTGATTGTGTTATTAATAGGTTTACTTATAGTGTAATGGTGTATAACAATAGTTTTATAAACATCCAAGTGAATCAAGTAAGAAAGTTGGTCTCTTACTATTTCATTTTCAGAAAAAATAAACAATATGTAGGTATATTATACACATTATCACCGTAATACCCAAAGGGTAGGCAAGTAGCAAAAAGTCAAAGGGACAGCACCACTTTTGCCAACAAATAAAACAACCCCGTTTTACCAAGCTCTTCCCCTCCACTATCACATAACCAATACACTACAAAATTAGTTGTCTTTTACGAAATGCTAGGCAAGGGGTCCTAGATCACTATAAGACCAAAAAACATTGTTTGCCTAACCATTATTTGCTTTAGGTAACAACTTACAATCAGTCATATTGTTGTAACTAGAAATAATACTGAGACTAAACGCAATAGGCAATAAGTAGTACATGAGTACTTACAGCTTGACATTGGCCGTGTTGCAACAACCGTGGTCACAAGCAGACTGCAAGTACTCATGTACTACATAATGTATATCGCGTTTAGTCCCTTCAGTATTATTTCTAGTGATAATGCAATGCGAAAGTTTAAAATCTTATAGTCATATTGTGAATAGTCACATTGTGATTTGCAACGCTCAAACTATGTACACTTAGAGAGCACATAAATATTTGATTGGATTTTTTTTATGAATACATAAATCAAGGTCCTATCAATTCAAAAAATACAAAAGTTTCCCAAAAATTAACACCATGAGCAATTATGATGACATATCACTATCATGCTTGCAATCCCCAAAGAGGTTAGCAGAGCCCAAAGAGCAATAAAGCACCTAAACCACATTTTGTAAATAAATACAGTTAATTTGGAATATTATGAAACAGTGTGTGGCTAACTCCTCGCCTACATCAATCACAAACCTAATACATAGTTAGACACATAATCTACATGGTGTTGTTACCTACACAGATAAATAAGACTAGTATACAAAATATAACACAAGGAGTATGCACAAGTAACTTACCTATTTCATCTGACGATTCTTCTGTAGCTCTAAGACCACACACTCGGCATATTGCATCCACCCACTTTTCCATATCAGCCTCACAGTCAGCTTCTAAGTGGTAAGTCCGCGACTGTGTTTGAATTGTAAACACAGAACCACGAAGCTTTGGATCCAAAGTGCCGTTTCCAGTCCTTTCCATATGGAGACCAGCATCCACCTTCAAAATTATAATGACACTGAATCAATAATTATTTAATAGAGCTGACTATATAGATCAGTACTTAGTTAATCTATGCAATTTAATTTAAAAGAGTAGGCAATATTGAAAATGATTCAAACTAGAAACCTGCTTGGTCGATCTTAATTGTGTAATCATTAGGTTTTGCATTATCATGCACCAAATATTGCTGACATTAAAAATATAATTGCTATGTGAGGCAACCATGTTAAACAGAAATGATGTAAGTAAAATGATTTTGCCCAAAACATGCTGTTTTATTTCATTATACCAAATTGTTTTTTTGCAATCTACAAGTATTATATTATTTATATTATTATAATAAAAATTATTATAACAATTTGCTTTAGAACATATCCATATCAGAAATATAACAACGAGAATATATTTATAACAGGAAAATATATTAACACTATGAACACAACAATTTAAACTTCTTTTCCTACTGTTTTATTAGTATTATTTCGATATTTATTTATATTGATGATTAAAACAAATTTAATCCAGCTGATTTTAGTAAGTTATTATCAAATATATTAGGAAACATAAATAAGCCATTTAGAAGACCAACCTCTTTCCTTGCCGGGCACAGACTGAAAGTTATCCCTAATGTTGGAATGAGATTGCTGCTGTTTCTATTAACCAATAAGGAAAGAGGTGAGGGAGGTGTATGATGCTGGAATAAGGGGAAAATAACAAGTTCCCGCAAAACTTCTTTGTCAAGTTCAAACTCCCTACTGAAAGGTAGAACTTCAGATAAATTTCATATATAGGTATTTTTTTGAGTATTGAGAAGTTAGACATTTTATTATGATTTGTTGAAAAATTGTGTTTAACAAAAACATGTTAAGAACATGTACTTTGGCTCTAATTATTATTTGACACTCTACATTAAAGCTTTTAATAAATATTACTAATAAAACAATTCTCATGATCTTTTTAATATATTCTTTGAAATATTATGTTTACTTTTATTGATTAATAATAACATTATAACTTACAAAATGGACGCAAGTACAATTAATACATACATAAGAAGCATTAATTGAATGGTTTAGAGTTAAGAAAATGTAGATAGAATAATTGTGTTTACAAATGAGCAATTACTCATAATTCATTTAGATAAAGAAATAATTATAGGAAAGCATAATAATTATGTCAGTAGAGGGATCAGTTACAAACTGTTTGGTAAGTTAATTACCTGTTCACACAAATCTAAGTTGATAGTGCCCTTGAGTCGCCTGCAATTCCGGTCCGCGTAGTAATCTAAGAAATATTGACCTGGGAGCTCCCCCGATTGCCGCAAGGCGAACCACCTTCTCCGCCATTTCTGATAGGTGTGAAAATATGTACATTTTAATATAGGTACCATAAATACTGAAATCCAACCTGAATAATGCATAGCTTTATACAATACTGTTCCCAAACAATTTCAGCATGATCTTTACAATGAACATACAACCACACTGTCAACAAAGAGAAAAGTGATGAATGGAATGTTTTACGTACCGTTCTCCATATACGCTTTGAAGGTGGAGATTTGGTCAACCAACCCTCGAAAACAATATTTTTTGACATAGTTAATAACTTATACGCTTAACGTAAAAACATGAGTCACAAAATAAAACTTTGTCCTCGAAATCCCAATTCTCTAAAATGTCACTATAGTTTTTTTTAAATTCATTTCTGTTATGAGCCTTGGCCCTAGGTAATTTAGCATAAAGATGTAAAATCATATATAAATGATGTAATGCTGTTATTGTACATTGCCATGTAAGTCAATGCTTTCTTTGATCGACAGATAACCTATTTAAACTTTATTATGTATTATTAACTATGTAGAAAGAATAATTATTTATTTATTTGCACAAAATCCATAGCTCTTAATTAATTTTACAAGAAACTTTAATTCTAATCTTAGAGCTAATGACGGATTTTTAAATATGTTTGTATCACATAAAAAATAATAATGACAAAGTGATAATAAATTATTTATTCTAAATAGTTTTCTTACGCTAATATTTTTGGAGGTAACTTTGATATGATTTGTTGGCTCGGCGCGGCGTATGTATTTCCTCTATGTAAGTTAATTTTTGATTTCATTACTTGTTTTATTACTTTCCTAAAAAACATAACAATCGCAGTTACCCGAAAACTTTTTTTTTTTTTTTTTAGTTGGGGAAACTCCCACGAGCCGTCACCCTCTACTCGGGGAAGCAGAGGGCGGTGTGTCGGACTCGAACCGACTAAAACCCCAACGTGGCCTCCAGCGGCGCAGTCCCGGAGGAGCCTGTATCCCCACTGTCGGGACTATACGACAGCTCCTCCGGTGATGCGCGTGCCGCGCTACGCGGCCCACCTCGGGCGGCGGTGGTCGATGCTGTGCATCCGACGACTGTTGTCGTGGGCTGCACAGCACCGAGCACGCGCGCGCGTCGAGACATGCCAGGCCACCCAGCATGTCTCAACCACTCCGCCCAGGATTCAGACGCCGATCATCCCCGTGACCGGCGTCGTGGGCCCACTCTCGCGGAGAGCGCCTCGTCGAAGGGGCCGCCTTCCGCCCGGCGACCCAGATTAAGGGTCTAGCCCTGTCGTCGCAGAGGGAGAGCATCGAGACGCTCAATCCCTCTGCGACCCACCACGACGCGACCCAGCGCGCCCCTGTCGGGTTGCCGAGGATAGGGAGGCGAGCAACGACAACACTCAGCTCCTCCTCTTCCTCGGCAACCCTGGTCCGGCCGCAGTGGGTCTACAGCCGGACCGCCGCAACTGCCCGGTAGCAAGTCGTGCAGTTGCGGCTCACCTCGGGGTCCTTCTTCGCTTCAGCCCTGCCATGTCAGGGCCTACTAAGCCCCCCCGGTATGACAAACCGAGGACCCCGGCGGGGGGGCAGTTACTCGGACACCATGCATTCCTTATTATCTTAACTTGGTTAACTCAAATGATATTACTTTTAAAACTAAGAGGCAGAAATAGGTAGGTACTTATCGCGCGATCTAAAGACTCGTTAACGTTCACTTGGGTGGGACTTTTTTTGACATTTGTTTGCAGTTGCACGCATGATTTATGTTAGCTGTCATATTTTTGCGTTTCTCTAAATTCGATTTTACTGTAACTCTAGAATATTTTATGTAACATACACTTACCCACATTAAAATAATGTTCTAATATACATGTTAATAATTATAAATATTAATATAACCCAATGACACATTGACAACATTAAAATAAGGATAGCTAGATGGAACGCTTAAACCTTTAGGTACATACTTTAGTACCTAACTCTTTTATTTTCTTTCTTTATTACTAGCGCCTATCACACCACGCATAGATATAGATATAAATGCCTTAAATTAATCCAATTAAAACGTTTTCGAGTCTAAAATCGCTCGAGCTTATGACATTTAAACCTCATATTTATTTTTATTCTCGTTGGGTACCATGTATCTCCCACTTTATGGATATGCTTTAAATTGTGGGCATCTAGATGAAGGGTGTAGTTGCTTTACTTACTCAGTAATTAACATTCCCTGCTAACTCGATAAATTTAGTCGGAATCAAACTTAAAATATGTACCCACCTAAATTATTTTTCAAAATATTGCCACAGAAAATATTGACTTTTTTGGCATCCAAGCCATTACTGATGCTATGTACGTCTTGACGTTAATGATAATAAAAAGACAACGCGCGGAAATCAAAATTATTATACCTATGTACATATTCTTCTAATTTTGTTTTCGTTTGTAGACTCATTTTATTTTACTCGGTATATTTTTAGTTTACTCGGTATATTATTGTAAATAATGATACTTTACAAAGACTGGTACGATGGTATTGGTACATTGCAATAAATATTCGTTTTCTATTTTATCCATATTGAACAAATCCGTAAAATATGGAAACTAGAAATCACCCTGGCGATCCACAGAGCAACATTTCGAAATTTACAGGTTATCATCCCGATAAGTAAGTACCTACCGAAAAAAATAAGTAATTACCTACCTAGGCATTATAATAATGTATGTAGGTACGAAAACATGCTCAGGTTGTGTACCTACTTCTAAGAATTGTAACTCTAAGTCTCCGACTAGAAAATGGTGACGAGACAATAATCGTTTATTCTCTTTCAAGTTTAAATTACGAAACATAAAAATTATTTTAAGGTTATGGTTTTATAAGTATAGGTACGCCACGGACGAGAAAAAAAGAAGGACTCCATCCCTCTAACTTTTTTTGTGCCTTTCCGATGCTCACGCTAAGACAGGCCCGATGGTCTAGTGGTCAAAGACCCTGGCCACGAAACCAAGGCCCTGGCCACGGGTTCGAATCTCGCTAGGGGCAAATGTTTCGTGTGATAAACGTGGACATTTATACTCGAGTCATGGATGTTTATAAACGTATTTACGTATGTCTTTTCGTTCACCTAGTATTCATAGCACAAGCTTGTCAGCTTAGTTTGGAATTAGGGAATTGGTGTGTCAGTCTGGAAATTTATTTATTTGTATTAAGATGTGGTATTACCTATATGATTTAATTTGAGTATGAAAGCAGATGAAAGAAGATGGACATGATATTATTGTATATTCTAGGTATGCAATTGCTGACGTTTCTCTAACCGTGAAAACTGACGAGGGGTTGACACCAGGAAGACCACCTTGTCTAACGCAGCAAACAATCGGGAAATACCTAGTGCCTCTAACTAGGCAGCTAGTAGAAGTCGCGCCAAGGTAGTTATAACTTTTTGACTATTGCAAGCAGAATAGTTAAGAACATATCTTCAGATCAGAGAAGTTGTTACCTAAATGTTTAATAACATGGGTAGCAAACATATTAAACCTTCTTCTAAGTGCCATTAAACAATTAATGTTGTGGTCCCTTTTCTAACCTGAATTCTTTACATAAGTAGGTACTATCACTGACAAAACAACACCGGGAACAATTTTAGTCCACCACGAGATCGCGGCAACCCACAACGATAAGGAGAGAAGGGGGGCAAAAGTAGGTAAATCTGGCAATACTCATCACTTTGACTAACTTTGAATAGCTAATATTTTCTAATAATGCGCAGCTAAAGTGATTAATTTATCACATTTTTTGATTCCCCACATATTGGAAATTTTGTTAAATTACCAGTTTTATGAATATCTAATATACTTTGCTATTTAAGCAAATTGCCTGTAAGTAAGTAAGTATATTAAATAATACTTTGCGTTTCATTTTATGTGCCTACTGCATATAATACGTATACTTACTGATTAATTATTATTCTGACGAGTAAACATACATAGCTATAAATCTCTGTCATCCCAAAAAATAATTGTTCCCGTGGGCGGGATGATTTCGGTCTCGGCGTTTAATCTCGACGAGGATTAGCCAAGTACGCAGGACATATTGTAGCACACGAGTGTGTGCTCGGACACGTACACTCTCTGGTGCACCACTCTTATGGTCCGGTGCGTGCGACCGTGTGACGGCAATCCGACATGACCGGAGAGGTCAGGCGGAGGACCAACGGATTAACGTGATTTATAACTCGGGCACGGGGTTTATAAACCGCTATCTCCCTGGCTCCAGGGTGGTACTGAGTAATTTTAACTTTGTAATTTAATTTTTGGCCCGACCCGTGACTCAAACCCGGGACCTCTTTGTCTTTGGGCGTCACATGTTATTCCCATTCGGCCAACGAGGCAGTCAACACAGTCGACACTACGTTACGTCGTCACGCTTAAACTACAAATCCGATTGCGATGAAATTAGGCACTAATAAAGTCTGAATTCTGAGAAAGGAAATAGGCTCTTTCTTTAGATTATATAGTAATGTCGGAGTTAGTGACGTACCCAAAAAATGTGACCCCTTCACAGCCCTACTATAGACGAGCTACCGGATGCTGTCATTGACGAGATGGTGAAGAAAGACAAGGCCTTCTGGGTGGACAAGCCTGGTGCCAATGCCTACACGCTACATGACGCTTACTACAACTACGGGATGACCACGGAGATGGTATTGCCCAGTAAGATCGTTTCTACTAATTCAGACTAATATACGAAACAAGTATATTTCTTTGTCTTTAATTCTATGTTACTTATTTCTTTGAGAGGTTAGATAGCTACATATTCTACCTGTGCTCCTTTGTAATGAATACCTCTCTTACATTAGCCGTGACGTGAAGCTTCAGACATGTCTGAAAGGCGTTGTCAGATAAATATGTAGGATCTATTGTGTTGCTTCTAATAACTCTGTAGCTTAAATTAAATCAAAAGAGCGAAAGATACAGCACGTTCTTCTAATCGTCAACTGAAAACGGGCATGGTGCACAACTTCATGCACGTACACTTACACCGCTGTGATTCTTTAAAACTTTGTACGGTACTGAAAGACTGAGACAAACCAATTTGTTTTGACGCTAGCGTGAGCGAGACAACGTTGATGTGTGTCAAAGTCAAGTCCTGCCTGTCAGTGGAGTGCAAATTTGGAGTAAGGTCGACAAAAACAAATAAGAGTACAATTGTTGAATTATTTATTTTTATAACAATCGAAATTATCATACATCATATGTAGGTAGGTACTATCTTTATACAAGGTGACTGGTAATTCGACCTATTCCTTAAAAGGGATTGTTCTAGAGGTCATTTGCAACAAATTGATCTATCAACTTGGGATCGAAAGTGTTATGAACTACGAGAAGCCATTTATGTTTCAGAAGTTCATCTCCACGAAACCTACAAAATAAACAAACTTGTAATTCTATTACTGCAGGTGCGAATAAAAAGATTGATTAATTATTAACGATAAGAGGAAAATTGTTTTGAGAAAAAAAAGTTGTAACGAACACCAATTTACATACAAAATAATATAATTTTATACATGTCGGCATTGTCATCGTCGCACGTCTAATTACAGTTCTTGTAATTAGCAATTAGTCGAGTCACCCCACCGATTACGTCACTCGATTGTCTCCACTACTCGGCTTGCTGCGCTACGGGTATAAAAGAGCGTATTCGAGTGCGGTGCGGCAGTCATGGCTCTGGCTTGGCTCGGTGCAAAAGTAGCATAATTGATTCGGCAATTAGACATACTATATAATTACTGATTTTGGGAAATACTTAAACTTATAACATATATAGCCCTTTTATAAAGCATCTCCCTACATACTTACATATATAACATGACTGTTTCTTTACATTACAGTATTAAAAAAAAACTGTCTCCCAGTTTTGCAAATGAAATTAGAATGAGGTGTATCTTATTTATTGAAAGTACGTAAATAAGCCAACTGTGTAGGACTGAGTCGAATGCCTTCCTGTAATCTATAAACATTGTATAAACGTTTTTTCGTTTTCTAAAAGCCTTCTTAATAGTGATAGCCTTTAGGATCAATTGTTTGTTGCATCCTTGGCTGTACGTCCTACATTCCTTCTGTTCCTCTTCCAGCAAGTTGTTGTCAGTTAAATGGTTGTTAATGTTCTGGGATATAGGTACAGGTATGTTAATATTTTGTAGATTGTTTGTAGACAAGTTATCGGACGGTATTTAGCTGGGTTTTTAGTGTTGCGGTCTTTTGGTATCATATATAAATTACTCCTTGTGCTATGTAGTTGTAGTTTGGCATTCTATTAGGGTTCTGTATGAAATCGTTAATGTGATTATAAATGTATGGGTAAGTGCAAGTCAGCTTTTTATACCAAAAATTCTGTATGTTGTCAGTCCCCGGGACTTTCCAATTATGAGTAGGTACGTCTTTTATCCTCTATAAATGTTTTTACAGTTATACTTTCAAACGCCATTTCAGAGGGTTGGATGCTATATGTTCTTGCTTCAACCAATCTGCATTGTTATTATGTCCTACGGGATTTTGCCAAATGCTGGCCCAAAATTTATGTTAAGATTCTGGTGTAGGCATATCATTAATTGCAGTGCCATTATTACTTGCATTTTCAATTGATAGGTTTCTATAGAATATTTTTTAATTATTGATGAAGTTAGCATTTTGTGATTTTATATTAAGTATATGTTATATCGTCTAAGTCGGCTAGCTATGGTATTTAATTTTTGTTATTTTGTATCTAAAAAATTTACTAATTCGGTATTTTTAGCTTCATAGGTCGCATGAATTTTTAATTTACGGTTAATTATGTTTTACAATCGAATTATTTCTATTTCCATTGATGAATTGTGTCAAATGTGCTATGTACAAACGGAGTGTCTGCACTTCATTCTCTAGTCTTCTTTGGCATTTTGGCTTTCTATCCTTATTGTCGTTACTTTGCAAATACGAATCATTTATTTTTATACCGTTACATACTGCATACTGCTGACGTATACGTTGCGGCATATATCAGAGTTTGGAGGGTTGCATCATCTTGTTCATGTTGAGGTAATATTTTTTTATTTATGTGTTATGAAGGAAAATTTACGAGAAGATTTTTGTTTTGGAACGTATGATCTTGATATAGGATCTGTATTCATAAATTTATTTAATGTGTCACTGAACTGTTTTTCTATTGACTCTGTAGAAGTCTCAATATGTTTGGTATGTGGGTGAAAATCATAAAAAATGTCCATTTTGATAACAAATTATGTCCACACGTAATATTTTACGCTAAAATTCTTTAAACTATCTGAAATGTACTTATTGCAGTAAAATGTGTACTTGCCTATTTGTGTTATACAGATTTAAGTATAAATTAGGAGTACAAAACAAGAAAAATTTTTTTTTCTGATTCAACTCGGATGTTTTCTATACACGAATAATTTGTCTTCTTCCCGGGCGGCGTTACAAAAACTCTCCAATTTAAAATTCTAGCTACAGTATTTTATCATGGGTAAACATTTCGTTAAGGTAATATGAAACGCTTTAATTTCGTTAAGATTTATTGGATTTAAATTATTTAAAAATATTATAATTGTTGTTACAAAACATTGTCCATTACGTTGTTCATTTTTGTTATTAATTCTTCAAATCGTAAGTTATGGTATAAATAGTAGATATTAAATGGCAAAATTAAGAGTTTTAACGAGCCCATAGCGTGCCTGAATCGAATAAGTGTCGGCCATTTTGATCTTGAGTGACAACGTGTCACGACGCGTGTTTCTTCATCAACGATTTTATTTCCAATTTTAAACTGTCAGTTTTGTTTTGTTTACCCAACAACACAAGAAAGCGGATTCTTGTAACCCATTACTTTTTTATATAGATTAATGCTAACATTTATCAAAACGCAGTGCGGATAAACCTCATTGAGGTTTCTTTTTAGTTTCAATAATTTAAGGTAATTTTCAAAGTATGGTGGTTTTTCATTTTTGTTATGAATTGTAACATTTTTATTTTACGTCACAAAACGGAAATAACAAAAATTAAATAAAGCCGCAATCACATTAATGACTTGAACAGGATTCATTTTAAAACGAAATATTATTATGAGACAGTGATTGTTAGAAGTGTGTTAAGCTCAATAAAACGTGACATATTAATATATCTATACGAATATTATAAAGACAAAAGATTTGTATTTTTGTATGTTTAAAAGGAATAAACTCAAAAAACTACTGAATCGTTTTCATTAATATGTCTACTTTGAGGTAGAATTGTTGTATATGTATATGTAAGTATATGTATATGTATTCAAACCTTCCAGCTTCTGGCCAGATGCTTCTCCACGATGTTGCGAAGAGAGAAGACTTGATCTGTGCATCCTCTACCATTCCGAAAACCTCCCTGTGCCTCACACAAAATTCCATCGGATTTCACCCTCATTCTTCTCTCAATAATCTTACCATACACCTTTGCTGCTAAGCTAATAAATTTGGAAATTAAGTTATAATTTACTGGTATTACATACTTTTGATGTCTTTTTTTTCTCCAAAAAAAAAATAGCTTTGTAAGTCAAACGTACCTACTATTATTTTATTATTAATTTTTTAAAATGAAAATATATAATAAAAATAAAAAATTGTTTTATTGTTCAACATTCCGTACGTGACTAGCTGTTTTCCGCTACCCACTTCGTCCGTGTAGCATTGAATAAGTTTCATACAAACTTGCAAGATATCCTTATGGCCCTGTTACTAAGGACGCCTACTATATAAACTACCTTTTTGCCAAATTTCATCTTTTTACGTCAAGCGGTTTTCAACATTTCGCTTTTATGTTTACAGATAAAAAAAGACATTCAGATATATTCGTTGTGAAAGAGCCCTAATATTTCATTTTTGTTACAATTTCATATTTGTTTCCTTTTTATCACAATGGTCATTTTAAATTATTTTCACCCATGTGGTTTCCTATGTCGTGGTGTTTTAGTTGGTGTACGTGTATCATAGTTTGCCTCATTTCGCTCTGGGTTTACTATATTTTCTGATTATATATTAGTTGAGGATATATTGTCTATAGTAGTACAATCTGTATCTGTCTGGCTTAAGTAGAAGTTGTTATGTTACTTCAGTTTTTATGAGCTCTATTTTTTCTGTCGGACGTAATTTATTTCTGGGTATTACTCTCTTCTGGCCGGAAACGCGTTGTTCAGAGAGATGCGATAGGTGTGGGGAAATTCTGGATAAACTTTTCGTGTAATTTTTTCTTATAAATTGACAAGTTCCTCTCTAATTCTGTAACTTTGTAATAACAGCGTTCATATTGTCTGTCCATCTTATTCTTACTGAGTTGTATGATGTTGTATTTTGTGTGTAAGTATAGTTATTATTGAGGTGTGATATCGGGTCTCCTTGTGTTGTCTGATAAATATTTAGTGTTTCTAATTGTTCTGCTACATCTGTCCTAATTTCGTCTAACATTTCTTGTGACAGTAATTTATTGTTTAATAAAGCTCTGCGTTAGTCACCTATTTACTGTCTTGATGCATTCATATCTGAGAAAGCTTCTGTATCTATCTGTATAGTGTTGATGTAGTGGACCCACAGATAACTTATCTGTGAGTGGACCTAAGAAAGCTCTTATATTCTTTTGTTCCAAGTTTTAAATAATTGCGCCCGATGAACTTATTCATGTCGTCACTCCATCTTTTTGGCGCACGTTTAGAGCCAATAGTGGGTGCAGATTGAGAAGATTGAGAAGCTGAAAGTGGTTGCTGTAGACGAACGGGATTTGGTTTGTATTTCAAAGCATTGGGGGGATGAACTAGGTGATCGGAATAGACTATGGGTTGAAAATGTTGGTGATGGTGGATCTGTGGTATTTTCGGCTGTCGTATCTTCGGGTAAATGCCCAGCGTGGGCCCGCCTGCTCAGCTCCTCTCCACCGACGGTTCGCATGCTGGAACGCCCAGTGTCGGCTCTAGGTGTACCACGGCGATAGCTCCCGGGAAGCGGCTAAATTTATACATTCTTCACTGTTCTCCATTTTGGGTTGGTTTAGGATCGTTGGTTCCTAAACTTATGGGGACTGCAGCCGCCTTGGGCAAACTTCTGCCCAACATAGGGGGGCCGAGGGCTTCGTGCCGGAGGCTCTACCTCGGGGTTGTGCGGTCCATCGCCCTGTACGGCTCACCCGTGTGGGCCGATACCCTGACAGGCCGGTCTCTCGCGCAGCTGCGACGTCCGCAGCGCGCGATGGCGGTCAGGGTAATACGGGGCTACCGCACAATCTCGTTCGAGGCGGCTTGTGTGCTAGCTAGTGCCCTCCCCTGGGACCTTGACGCGAGAGCCCTCTCGGCCGTGTTCCATTGCCGAGAGGAGGCGCCTCGGTCCTCAGTCCACGGGGTCACCGCTCGCGAGGTGAATTCCTGGTTGGAAGAGTTCCGCGGTCTTGCCGTGGGACTCTGGGACGCGCGACTAGCCGATCCTGGAGCTGGTCTTCGGACCATCCAAGCGATCCGGCCAGTCCTAGCCGCATGGTTAGACCGGACCATGGCGCGGTAACCTTCCATCTGGCGCAGGTGCTCTCGGGGCATGGTTGCTTCGGGAAGTACCTGTGTCGGATTGGTCGGGAGGCGTCCAGGTCGTGTCACCATTGCGGTGCCATCGAGGACTGTGCCCAGCACACGCTGGAGGTGTGTCCGGCTTTTGCCGGCGAGCGCGCAGCGCTCTCCGCCGCCATTGGGCAGGACCTCTCGCTGCCATCCGTGGTGTCAGCCATGGTGGCGAGCGAGAGCTCCTGGGAGGCGGTGCTCTCCTTCTGCGGCATCGTTATGTCGCAGAAGGAGAGCGCCGAACGTCAGCGCGAGCTCGACAATCCCGCCCGACGCAGAAGGCGAGGCCGCCGTGGCGATGGTGTCTAGCCCGGCGGCGCCCTACAGGGGGGGCTCCGAATACTCCTGTGGTATCCCTGCCTGTCGTAGGAGGCGACTAAAAGGGCCTTTGGGGCTGTGGAGTGTTTGCGGGGGGGGCCTGCATTCACTTCGTTAAGCAGCCCCAGAGAAGATGACGACACGTGGATCCTCGTCCGTTAAATAGGATGGGGTCTGTGGTCTGTGCCGTCATAAGCACCGCGAGATGTTCTGGGGGCGAGGTTGCCTCTCCCTCGAGATGGGCCGCATGGATCGGCAGCGGCGTAGACGTAGATTTCGCGTAGAGTCCCGAGTGGGGAGCCCGGAATCTGCGCCAACGCCCGAAGAATGACCACCGTGAGGTTTAGTCGGTAGTAGAGTGCTTTCCCCGCCTCTGAGCCCGACACATCCCTCGTAGGCCGAACCTAGGTTTACTTGGACGGTGCGTAAATGCATTCCTCACGTAAGAAAAAAAAAAAAAAAAAAAAAAAAATAAAAAATAAAAAAAATAGGTTGGTTTAAGGGTAACCGTGATGACATTGATTTTTAAGTATCTCTTTCTTATGCAAGGAGTTGTCAAGATGAATGACCAGAGCAACTTAGCAGTTAGTAGTGCAAGCCTTCCCCTAAGCCTACTGGGCTTCCAATGTCCATAGGTAGGTAATACGTGTTTAGGTAATATTTTGATTACTATAATCAAAGATTTTACGTCATTTCAGCTCATCAAGACGTGTTTCCCCGTTCGTACCAGTACGATTTGGATTGCGTGAGGTATCGCCGTGAGCATTCTTGTGACGGACTCAAAGAGCCGCAGGTAAAATAATTGTAGATTTAAGTAATAACCTTTAACTGCCATTTTTTAACCGACTTCAAAAAAAAGGAGGAGGTTCTCAATTCGACTGAATTTTTTTTTTTTTTTTTTTTTTTTTTTTTTTTTTTTTTTTTTTTTTTTGTATGTATGTTACTCGATATCTCTGAGAATTGTTAACCGATTTCCAAAATTGTTTTTTTAATCGAAAGGGTTTACTCCCGAATTGGTCCCATTGCCACCAAGTCAGGATCTGATGAAGGGATCCCAGGAAAATCGAGGGCAACCCTCAAACTTTATAGGCACGTACAATGTGTTTTAGACATTTTCTAAGATTTTTCAAGTATTTACGTATGGCACTTATCATCTTATGATGGTGAGCTGATGATGGAAGGTACAAATCCTTAACGATTAGGAATTAGTTTATGATTCTTTAAATATTGATATCTTCGAGAATTGTAAGACGATTTTTAGAGTTCTTTTTTTTATTCAAAAGGGTATATCCTGGAGTTGGTCCTATTGGTACCACATCTGGATCTGATGAAGGAATCTTAGGCAAATCGAGGGAAACCCTCAAGTATTATAGGCGCGTACAATCTATTTTAGTTATTTTCTAAAACAATTCAAGTATTTACGTCTGGTATTCATAATCTCATGTTGCTGAGCTGATGATGGAAGGTGCAACTCCTTAACGATTAGGAGTTTGTGGATAATTCTTTCAATATTATAGGGCCATATTAAGTGTTATTCTCGAGATAGTCTCAATTTCACCAAGTCTTGGTCTAGTGATGGGGTTCCATGAAAACGAGGGCCACTCTTAAATTTTTCTAAAACGATTCCAGTATTTGCGTCTCGTACTCATCATGTTATGTTGCTTAGCTGATGATGAAAGGTATAACTCTTTGAAGATTAGTAGTTTTAAGTAATTCTTTAAACATTAAAGGCTCGTTATACCTTTTCGTCTTTAGTCTCATAAGACCGGCACTGTCTCATTAAAGCAGCTCGTTTTGATTTGGTCTACCTACCTATTAATAAATTTCACTAAAAAGTAACAAATAAGTTAAATTTTAACAAAAATAAAAACCGACTTCAAAAAACCCCGCAATTTTTTTTTATAAATAAACACAAGTAAAAACTGCCTTAATAGCTATTTAAATGTCCAAACACTAAAAAGTATAAAATAAATTCTATCGACTGCTTCGATGAAAGTATTAATCTTTAACACGTATTTAAATATTTACAATAATCAGTTAGTTTTGGAGTCGCAATAATTTTCTTAACATTTACTTGGGCGATTCTGATGCAGACTCGGACGAAAAGTGGGCAATTATAAAATATGGTTTTTATTTTGTAGAAAGCCGTTGGACCTCACTGTCGCGACTGTCGTGACTGGAAGAAACCTGGTTTAACACCCTTCCAGCTAGCGTGGGCCAAGGACCCTGGGCAAAAACGATGGCGATACTATCCAGATCTTCAAGCGACGCTAACATCTGAAGAGATACGCAAATTGATGGATGAGTGTGTGATACCAATCTCCTTGGTAGAACTAGTACTAGAATACCTTTTATGTACTTAAATAAAAATGTATAAGTATTTCATTTTTCTAAAGAGTAGTAACTCTTCTGATATTAATTGGGAATATGCATCACTTTTCTAAATATTTGTTTAAGTTTACTTTAGCTAAACAATTTGAATTTTCATTTATATTGATTACTTACCAAGACATTTAAGGTTATTGGTAAAACCTACCTACAATGTCCATAAAACGTAGTGAGAGAGACGGTATAGCAAACACCAGACGCAAATAACTAAATAGTTATAGAAAAACATAAACACCTTATATTTTACTTTAAAACTTGAGGATTGTACTCAATTTTCCAGAATTCTATTATTATACATTGACTCAAATCTCAGGAGTATCCAACCTACAATACATTTTCGACAGAAAATAATTTTTTTAATTATAAATTTTTATAATAAAATAAATTCATAATGTAATATATTGATAATTGATTGTCCCGCATATCCCGAGAGATCGCGCGCTCATAATCCCGCACAAACGGGATTGAAAAAAAAATAGCCAACAATACGTATTTCTAATCTTGTTGATACTGCGGTACGGGGCGTCCAGAAACTACCGAGGTATCCCTGCCTGTGGTAAGAGGGGAATAAAAGGGCCTTCGGGGGCTTTGGCACTGAGGAGGTTCAGCAGGAGGCTAGTTCCGACTCATCTGTGGCCCCCCGAGGATGACGACACTACCGAGACGGGCACTCGTCTGGATGCGGGGAGGCATCGCTGCAGTGAGGGCTGCGCATCTGCTTCCGTCGTCGCTGCGCCCGGCGGGCGGGATGGTCGTGGCAGTATCCCTTCGGGGCTTCGGCTGCGGCCTTCTCGGCTGCCGGGTGCGGAGGCGTCGGCGGTCGATGCAAGAACCTGCGCTGCAAGCGAACCGATCTGCGATCTGTGCTTGCGAGTGGTGAATCTCTTGTTTGGTGGGCTGGCTAATAAATCGTGACGCGGGACCGACCCTTGCGCCTTGCAGCCTTCTGCTGCACTGCGTGCGACGAGAGGGTACGCGATACAGGTAGGTAGAACTCGGCGATGCGTCAGACGCTGAAGGAACTGGCCGAGTTCCGTCCGGTGGGGTACTGGGGTCCTTCAACACGGCGCTGATCCTATATCCTGCTCTGCTCCTCTCAAGGCAGACAGGAATCCGGAGGGTGTCCTTCATGTAAAAAAAAAGGTATTCATGTTAATATTAAAGCTCCTGGTATAGGTGATATCATAAAGAGCTGCACCTACTTATTTTATTAACTTGATTTATTTTACAGGGTTGGGCGTCCATTCCAAAACGAAGCCTGCAACTGGTACAACAAAAATTATCCATCTACAAAATATGATTGCATACTGCGTAAATTTTCAAAGTGAAATTAAACATCCTCTTATTATTATGGGTTGCTTTATTTTTACATGTACTTATTCTATAAAACTTTATTCGTTATAAGATATTAATCCACAGGTCAACAAAATTAATACTTTTTGTTTGCTGCAGAAATAATTACATAATCCCTTTTTTAACAGATCAGTACCTACCAGCTTATTACAATTTTAACTAGCTAAACTTCACGCCACTTCCCTAGCGGGGTGGGCAATACAATTCTATATAAACTATTAATATTTAAGCTGTTTAAACGATTTTTGTCGATTTATTTAACAGCATAAAATTATTGATGCGTAAATTTTGTGAATCTGTTTAATCTCAGAACAGAAAAAAATAGTAGAAGGGGAATGTCACACAATTAGTATAGGAACCGATGAAGCCAAACTCACACAAATACGCCGTTATTCATATACTACCCTACAGTAGTCAATGCACTGGATTGGCCGTGTTCATTTTAGTCAAAAACAGCTTACGTCATTACTCGTACAATTGACAACATACTTTCGTCTTCATAGATACGATGTAATTTGCTTTACCTCCAAAAAACAGTTATGATTTCGTAATCCAACTTCAAACTAAACACCAATGATTGGTAAGTAATTTTTCTACTCGACCATAGATGGCGTTGTAATTTTTATAGATCAATTATACGCCTTAAGGTAACAGTTGTAAGGTTTATATTTAAACACACAGTTGCTGCTACTCAGCCAGTTCAGAGACACATTGATTGCGGCCACACAAAACCGATATCGAGAAACAGAAAGTTTACACTTGAGAACATGAAGTGAATACTCTTAGGAAGAATATTATTTATACACTAGCTGTGCCAGCGGTGTCACCCGCATTTATGGTTAATATTATAAAGACTATTTCCGTCATACATGATTTCTATTCAACTTTAACCATTAAGGCTGCACACGCGACGGAAGCTTAAAAAATGTAGTAACTTCTCCCGTTTTCCCAACATTTCCCTTCACTACTCTGCTCCTATTGATTGTAGCATGATGAAAAGTATACTATAACCTGCCCAGGAGTATGAAGAATAATTGTACCAAGTTTCGTTAAAATCCGTCGAGTAGTTTTTGTTTCTATAAGGAACATACAGACAGACAGACCGACAGACAGACAAAAATTTTACTGATTGCATTTTTGGCATCAGTATCGATCACTAATCACCCCCTGATAGTTATTTTGAAAATATATTTCATGTACAGAATTGACCTCTATAGATTTATTATAAGTATAGATCAAGGAATAAAATAAAAATTGCATTGCCCCTGTAACGACATTTTTATTTTTAACTAGCTGACCCGGCGCACTACGTAACGCCCCGTTCTCTTGGTCCCTCTTTTATTATTTTAATGTTCCGCGCAACTGTTTTATTTTTATTTCATAAGAACCTTCACCTGACAATAACAAACACAACTAAAAAAGAATTACCGGAATCGGTAAAGCCGTTCTCAAGTTATAGTATTTTGGTGGACACGCCCACCTGTTCTCAGACCTACTAAATGTACATATAAAATTGAAAATCGGTGAAGCCATTTCGGAGGAATATGGCAACTAAAGTCCGGCCGCTGAAAGAATGCGTTCCTGACACCTGTCAGTTAGTCGTCAATAGTGATGGGCAAAGAAATCACAGAAGAATAACACGTCACGAGTAGCGTGACGTGTTATTCGCATATATCGCATTAGTGGTACCTACCTAACTGTTATTAGTCGATTATGTTAAGTGATTAAATAAATAAAAATGTCTGTATTATTTAGATATTTATTATAAATATTTTAAGTTTAAAAAAACAAGTTTAATCAGATTCTGATTCGCTAGAGGTTGTATCTTCGTCATCGTCTTCACCGATATGTATAATTATATTATTATCAATAATGCTATCGATTCGGATATCTCGATCGTAGTCTTCCATTATTTGTTTTTTAGTTTTTTCAACAACTCTAGCCCATCGTCTTTAGTGACCTTCTCGCAGGCTTCTTTTAACAGCGTCATCATCTTTTTCGTGTTAAAGGGCGGGGAAGTATTGTGACCGGCTGCGTATCCTTTTATTTGAGACCAGATAAGCTCAATCGCGTTATATTGGCCATTGCCAATATAAGGTGGTATTCTAAAAACGCGATGACCGTACTCCAGAGCCAGTTCATCTATTTCATATCGGGCATGTGCTATTTTATTTTCTTTAACTAATTTGACTAATTCTGGTTTTAGCATCTCCATACTTTTTTTTTTTTTTTTTTTTTTTTTTTTTTTTTTTTTTTTTTTTTTTTTTTAGTTGGGGAAACTCCCACGAGCCGTCACCCTCTACTCGGGGAAGCAGAGGGCGGTGTGTCGGACTCGAACCGACTAAAACCCCAACGTGGCCTCCAGCGGCGCAGTTCCGGAGGAGCCTGTATCCCCACTGTCGGGACTATACCACTGCTCCTCCGGTGATGCGCGTGCCGCGCTACGCGGCCCACCTCGCGCGGCGGTGGTCGATGCTGTGCAGCCCACGACAACAGTCGTCGGATGCACAGCACCGAGCACGCGCGCGCGTCGAGACATGCCAGGCCACCCAGCATGTCTCAACCACTCCGCCCAGGATTCAGACGCCGATCATCCCCGTGACCGGCGTCGTGGGCCCACTCTCGCGCTGTGCCCTCTGCTAAGCCAGAGGGGCACGCGGAGAGCGCCTCGTCGAAGGGGCCGCCTTCCGCTCGGCGACCCAGATTGAGGGCTTAACCCTGTCGTCGCAGAGGGAGAGCATCGAGACGCTCAATCCCTCTGCGACCCACCACAGCGCGACCCAGCGCGCCCCTGTCGGGTTGCCGAGGATAGGGAGGCGAGCAACGACAACACTCAGCTCCTCCTCTTCCTCGGCAACCCTGGTCCGGCCGCAGTGGGTCTACAGCCGGACCGCCGAAACTGCCCGGTAACAAGTCGTGCAGTTGCGGCTCACCTCGGGGTCCTTCTTCGCTTCAGCCCTGCCATGTCAGGGCCTACTAAGCCCCCCCGGTACGACAAACCGAGGACCCCGGCGGGGGGGAACATCTCCATACTTGCGTCAATTCCTTTAACCTATTTTTATAAAATACGAAAATAATTGTAGTTATTATTCATTATTTTTAAATAATTAAAAATAAAAACACATATAAATAAATTAAAACGATAATTAATAAACAATAATCAAAAAGTTACAACATATTTTGGTAGTACGACATATTACGATAATTTGTCTGTTATTATTTGTCACATCTCTACGAAAACAAAGAGCACATATAACCTTGTCACAGCGTAGCGTAAATTAAAAAAAATATTGTTTTCTAATTTATTTTAAAGGAAATTTAGCACATGACCATTACATTGATTGTCTACTCACATAATAATTTGATTTTTAATAGTAAAATATTTGTGAGTAGGACTAAAATAGAACATTCATATTATTCGGGCTGGATGACGCCGTTACAAAGTCACATCGTGAGTTCGATTACGACCTGTCAGGAACGCATTCTTTCAGCGGCCGAAGTATAACACTTTGATACGAAATTTTTTAATCTAAAAAGATACCTGCATAACCCCAATTTTTTTTCAGTGCTGAGGGATTGCAATATCACAGTAATTTTGTAATTTATATTAGTACATAATTCTTGATTTTTGTCACATCATCGCAATGAAATGTTAAAGCTTATATGACACCCATTCGATCTTTTTTTACAATTCGATAAAAAGTTCTAGGGCGGTTAAATCGACTTTTTTATAAACGCGGGTGACACCGCTGGCACAGCTAGTACTAAATATTATTATTAGTATATCGCACTACTGTTTTGTCAGAGCGTCACACACAGTCAACGGCTGTAACGTATATAATATTTTCATAAATAAGCTGATTTGTTCAGTTTTACCGTTCAGAAATTATAGCCGGAGGATAAATATTAAAAATAGAGGTGCTTCGTACCATGTATAAGAATTCCTTGAAATATTAAGTAAAAAAAAAAACATTCAGTCGAATTGAGAACCTCCTCCTTTTTTTTGAAGTCGGTTAAAAATTGTTAAATTAAGCTTAACTCTTTTAAATAAAGTCTATTTTACCTTAACTTTATTATTATAATCAATTATTTTCTCGCTACTCATTTAGGGATGTAGTCATGTGTGACGTGACGTACTTACTTACTTTATCGATATTTAAAGGTTTCCTAAGGATCCTAATATTAAAAGGGAAATGGATCGATACAACTGGAAGAGTCAATTAGTGGCCAATAAATTAAGTTCCATATGTTTGAAGTATTTTTAAAACGAATATGTGCTAATATCCAAAATGGGCTATAAATATCTACAACCCAGTGCGTTTCCAACGTTTAATATTGTAGGTAAAGTATGAATGTAGTGAAGTAGGTTAGTTATGTCTTATTTATTTATGTTTTAAAAAGAAATAAAAGTCTCATGTTGTGCAACAAAGGAGGCGGTAATATTGATAAATTAATTCATTAATACTAGCCAGATTTCGTAACTTTGTTCTTATATCTTTCACTCTAAAAACGATTGTGTGTGCTACTTATGTACTTACTCTATGAATACTTCTTGATACTTAAAAGTTGTAGGTAGATTCTTTTTAGAGCTACCAATTACAGCTACTGAAAATAGAAGAAAATGCATCCGTCACGACTTTCATGACCTGCCACCAATTTCTTTTGTTTATAACTGTCAAAATTCTAAGTATGATCATACAATTTTGAAAAAAAATTAATTCATAAAATTTCCCATCCCCAAAAACATAACCAGAATGGCGAAGCAGGATGACGGCCTTTTCCTTCTGGAAGTACTTATTGATAAGATTGTGTTTGTAAAAAGTCCCTGCTTCTCCGATAAGGACTTCAGAACTTGCGTGAATATAGAATGCCCAGCTGTAGAGCCTCTGGAAATTTGCGACGATGATCCTGGAGCATGCGTAGCCAAAAGCGGTGGGCCTTTTGTGAAGACCTTTAACAATGGAAAGTCATGTCTATTCTCCCTAAAGGAATCTGATATCTCCTCAGCTATGAGTAGATTCCCCGTAAAGATATCTGTTTACAAGTCGTTGCCTTGTGGATGCCTGCCTACAAAAATTGTAATGGGCGAAGCAACTATTGACATGACCAAAGAATTTGTAGAAGCGCGCAAAAAGTTCTTAGAAGACCCAACTACTGTTAGCTATCAGGCGTTGAAAGATTCGTTTCGAATTACTGGGCCTGATGGTACTGAAACTGGTGAAATAGTTATGTTTTTGCGTATATCATGTTTTGGTAAATTGATCATAACAAGATTCCAAGGAAGTGGAGGTCCGCCTAATTTGGGAGCGGGTTCAGGGGCCAACGCTATCGTCGACCGATCATGTAATCCCCGAAGAGAGTTCCAGACTTCGCAAGACCCCTGTGCTTGTGGAGCAGCCAGAGGAGGGCCAAGTGGCAGCGGAGGTGGCGGCGGCGGCAGAAGTGATGGCCCCTGTACCCACGGAGCTGGCGGTGGCGGCGGAGTATGCCCACCAGGTAATCGTTTATTAGCCCATACTTCATTATTCTTCTCTGAGAGTGAAAATCTAATGTTTATTTTTTGTTATAGCTCGGGATCCTTACAATAGTATGCCATGTGAGGACCCAGATGATCCTTGTTATTGCACTGGTCCTAAAGCTCCAACCAAACAACAAATGGTCTGTAGGAATACAGATCAATATTGTCTTCATGTTCCAAAAGGTGAGAACTGTGAACATGTTAATTATACAATTACTAAGGCAAATTTTTCAATTGCCAAGATACAAATTAATGACTAGTCGATGTAATAAAAGGATTTTAAATACAATCATTTAGATCGGTGAAAGCCCTTTAGACTGATGTATCTTGAATGCGTTTGAAATATTAGCACTTAAACGAGATAAATATATTTTATTTAAAATCCATAGCTCAATATTTTTTATTTGTTCATTTGGTAAAATATGTTTATCTAAGTATTGCCAATAACCCGAATTATATTTTTTATCCAGGTGCAAAATTAGTAATTTAGCTAGCTAAGCAAGTCCCTTTTTAGTAGGTTTGTACACATAATATTTTTTCAAAACTCTTGTCATACGTCAGGACTTTTCTGGACAATTAGTATAGGTATCTAGTGAAGTTATACTTAAACTGAATGCATCAGAGAAATTTATTGATGGCCAGGTCGCAGTAAACAATTCGAAGAGATAGGCACAAATCTTGGTGGCAACGAGCTTAAGATCAAAGTGCCGGCTTCAGCATCAATCATCAAGAAGATTAGTCAAACACACTGCTCTATGTGCTACCCTTACGCAAAAGGCGTAGATGGCGGTCCATGTCAACCTCCTTGCGGAAAAAATCAAATTAGTTTGGCATTACCTAACGAGGATACATGCTGTAGAGGGGCTCGGCTTGCTGACACACAGTTTACGTGTACGACAGAAGGTTGTACCCAAGCGTCTAAACACGGTCAGCAAGCCGCCATGGCCCGCGGTGATATAAAACAGCAAGATCCTGGAAACAAAGACACGTTTGTGTTAAAAGTTGCTAAAACCGCCATGCAAGGTGATAGAAAATGCAAACTTGAACTTGAATTAGTTACGCCTAAAGGACCTGATAAGAAGCCACCAGTGGAAAAAGTAAACATGAGGCTGCAAGCTGATCCCGACTGCGACTGTTGTGTAAGGAGACTTAAAAAACCCAAAGGAAAAAAACGGCACTAAGGCTTTAAATATTATACCAACAAAAATATCTAATTCTGATTTAGATGGTTACACACCTTGACATGTTTCCGCTCAACTACATTAAATTTATTTTGATTGTGTAAAAAAAAATCAATGTTCAGTCACCCATGGTACCGTTATTTTATACAATTGCAATACTTTATGCACTCACCGATTGTACAGATTGCTGTCCGACGGGGAACAAGGTGATATTCCAATTGCCATCGGACTCCTGCGGCCAGGGCCACAAACAGCGCATGTATTTTAACATCAACTCGGACGGAGTCGGTGACATGGCAAGGGATGAACCTGGTCAACTACTACCTACTAACGCAGAAGATTATCCTGGAGTGGTCTACGATTTCCCTGATCAAATTATTAAACTACGAGTCGGGAAGACAGTCGAAATGCCGGGCCGAAAATCGAAGCTTGAATACCAATTCATTACACCTATTATGACGCGCGGGAAAGTGGTGCCCGTTAAAGATACGCGTACAGCACAGTGCATACCATATTGTCCAGACTGTTGTCCCTCTAGAAATGCTAAACGCAAACTGTAATATCTTTACATTCCTTGTTTCATTGTATATGCGTATTTTCATTAAAATGTTTGTCAGTAAATATGGTTATTTTTTACTTTACTCCCCTTTCAGTTTCGTATTAATTGCATTCTTAGTTAAAAATGTATTTTAGTAAAATTCATAAACAGATTTAAAATTTAGTCACCTCGTCGTAGGTACTCTGCCGAATTTGCCGATTACGCAAGAATTATCAGATGAACAAAAGATGGATATAAAGTCTACATGTATGCAGATGGATCAGTTGCCTGAAGATGAATATGATATAATGTCCGAGTCAGGTGTTTATACTAGATATACAACACCTGCATTGAAGAATGACTTTGGACAATATTTAAAGATTTCAATTGATAATATTAGATTACCCCATAAATCTTACACTATAGCAGAAAAGTACTCTGCCGCATCTTTCAGTACAATTAGATCTAATAAAAGACGAAGTGTATCATTTTCTAACACTGTCAATTATGCCAGGAAATCCCAAGAAACTTTATCCAGCCTGATAGATGATCAGGATTGTAGAGATATCAACTTGCTTGGTACTAGTGAATTATTTGGAAAAAAAGAAACCACTGTTTACATGACACTTTATGATGAATTCTGTCGATATCGAAACTGTGGAACACAATCTACTACAGGGACGCAAGCCACGGCATCTATTAATAAATGCTTACAAGTACGTTGTAAGGAGAGTATATCAAACGCTGCTTTCGCTCCTAGTAGTCTTGGTATGGACTCTAATTACTATTCATCATGTACAATGTCCACTTTGCCAATACATGATAAAAGAAAATTAACAAAAATGAGATATTCTGATGTATATTTCTTTGGGCGTAAAAAAGAAGAACCAAAGCCAGAAAAATTGGGGATGGGAGGTTCCGGTTCAAAAACAAAACTTCATAGACAGGGACAAACCACAACTATGCCGGTAAAAAGTGAATCAAGGCAAGCCCAAACAGTTAAGAAAGGGCGTGGTTCTTCAGCTGGAACATGCACAAAACAAGTCTCGATCAGGGAAGAGAAGCAATGTCCAATGGATAAACCATGTCCAGCTATTGCCGCTGTTGTCAAAGGCGAAATGGTAGCTACCGTATCCCATATAAGACTTGGCCCACGAGAGCCTTGTCCGGTGCATGGCAAAGACCCATGTCAAGGACCGAACTGCATAGTAGCCTCGTCTGGACAAGAACAAGCTCCAGTTAAAGTAACCACTATGACTAATCCACGTCGAGGAGTATTTGAGCTAGTTATCCGCAGAATTACTGGAGCACCTTTGGCAAAGAATGAGCTGATGCTGGAATGGACACCACCACCTTCAAGGCCACCAACCTGCTTACAGCCCTGTTCAGCACCCTGTATGCCACCGGTGCCCTGCCGACCATCAAAATGTAAAATGATTATCTGTCGTCCTTCACCGTGCAAGCCCAAGGGATGCAGAAAGCCGTGCGGCCCACTGCCATGTCGATCTGTGCCATGTAAGCTTTGCTGCAGGTTGTCCTGTAGTGGGAAACCGTGCAGGCCCTGTAAACCATGTAAACCATGCCGGCCTTGTAAGCCCAGGCCCTGCAAGCCATGCTCACCGTCGCGTTGCTGCAGGCCCTGTCCACCCCCACGGAAAATTTTCAAACGTCCGTGCCCACCACCTCGTTGCAGGCCTTGCAAACCCTGCAAGCCATGCGTTCCGCCTCCTTGCAAGCCTTGCCCACCTTCACCATGTAGCTTCTGTAGTATATGCGCTTTACCACCACCATGTAAACCTTGCAAACCATGCCGGCCTCTGTGCCAACCACCGCCTTGTCGACCACCACCCTGCAAGCCCTGTAGATCATGCCGTTCGCCTTCTCCATGCAAAGTCTGCAGGCGATGCAAGCCATGCCCTCCATCGCCTTGTAAACCATGCAGACGGTGTAAACCGCCGTCGCCCTGTCGCCCTTGTGTGCCATGCCCGCCCGCGCTATGTAGCCCTTGCCCACCTTCACCTTGCAGCACCCCTTGCTCTCAACCTTGTTGCAAGAGCCCATGTAGCTCTCCATGCAAAAGTTCGCCTTGTTTACGGCCGTGCCCCATAGGTCGCAAGAAAACCAGAAAAAGCAAAAGTCAACCAAAGATTAAAGCACATCGGAAACGCATATCTCCTTGCTGTAACCGTTCGAAGACTTGTCCCGTGGTGCGGTGTCGTAGCGTGCCAGGGCCTTGTCTCGGATGTTGCCGCATCCCACCGTGCCCACCCCGAAAGTGCTGCTCAATATTACCCTGCAAACCACCAAAATGTTGCAAGAGTAGCTGTTCATCCTGCTGTGGTTAACAACAAATCGCTCAAAGTTATAAAAAACAATAAAAATATCAATAAATCGATTATCACAAAAGCAAGACATTTTATTTTTATTTTAATTAAACCAAATACTTGTGACAGGCAGTGACGAAGGTTGTTATAAGCAGACCTAAATGGTAAGTTGGCACAGCTCGGTTCATGGCAAGCACTGCTCTTTGCATCCCACAGGACAGATTCTAACAAATTATATCTTTCCTTCAGGAAATATATGAAGAAAATATACGAACAAAGGTCTCGTACCGTACCGCTATTGCGCTTGTACGATTATGGTAACAGTGTTAATGAACATTGAATTTAATATTGAAGATTTGTTGTAAGCGAATAAAGATGTTTCACAGTTAAATTTAAATGATTGCTTATTTCTCCCTGATTCAAGGCTTAAAGAGTAACAAAATGGCCACAACCACAAAACTACGTCACCGGCACATACATATTTGCTGTAGTTTTCATATGTTTTAAATGGACTCGCCCCGCACACGGTTGACGCGGTGGCCGCCATACTAGAGTTGTAAAGAACTATTAGTCTTTTATCAACCTACTTAAAAAAAATAGGAGGAGGTTCTCAATTCGACCTCATATATGTTTTTTTTGTCTTATTTCGATAGACTCATGTCTGTATACTCTACAGGACCCTACTTTTAATTCGATCTACAGCTACAGTTTCAAGTCCCTAGTATTTAGTACCTTCCGTATGAATAATAAACAAATAGTACCTACCTTTGTTGCTACCACGATATCATAAATTATTTTCTAGCTATCCGCCGTTCTAAGGTCCTCAGACCAATGGTACCTATACGGCCCCGTTTATCAGTGTGTTAGTACCTTAAAAATATACATTGTTATAATTTTCAAATTATTATTATTATTTTATGAGGAATTATTACCTGCGAATCTTTTTTCATGCCCAGTGGGACCATATTATGTTTTGACGTTTTCAGCCCAGACAGTCATATTTCTTTTTAGCATTTTATTAGTACTTTTCAAAAAACCTTATCAAGTTAATTCAAATAATTTGTATTTTAGCAGACAATTTGTTTTGTTTTGTTCCTGTGTTAGTCAGTCAAACCATTTTTCTTAGGAACGTGTGAAGACAATCACAACAACTACTAAGTAAGTCTGGGGCACCTTTCAGCGGTAAAAAATCAAACTTCTAAAACATATGGCAATGGCCATATGATATTATTACGAACACGGTGTTTAGCAGAGTATTGCATCATTCACTTTGGTGCAGTTCTTGATGCCATACATACTATCAGTGAATTCTTGAACGGTGTTAATTTTTTCGGCAATGAAAATTTCGGCTTCATCTGTTAGTGATGCAAAATACAATATATTTAATTGAATATAAAAACTTTTCGTCATTTTATAGTGGGATATTAGACTATTTGTTTACTACTTACTTTGCTTACATAAAAAAAAACTTGGTAAAACAATATTTAAAGGATAGAATTTGGGAAAATAAAAGTAACACGTTGACAGATGTGTCCTGTCATTGTTCTGTGAGTACTGTCATGTAATAACTTTACAAATCGTTGTTAAAAATTCTTCGTGTTAGAAAACTCGCACAATGCCACCCTCTCCAAAAACTAGTGTTAAAGGTGTTCAGGTACATAGTAAGTCCAAGTTGCGAGGGGCAGATGGCAGATCTGGGCCTTGCCCTTGGCTTTGCAACTTGGTGCCGACCAACGTGCCAGGGCCGGGTGCTGCTCAAACCATTTTGCATCCTAGAAAAGACGTCTTCGTCCTAAAGGTATCATTTTCAAAGCAATAGTTAATACTTCTTCCCTCTTATCTATTCGAACATATTTTAAATAATAGTTACTACTTAGTTAAAAATAATGTGCCTTTTCGATCTGATAGTTTATCCATGTAATAATTATATTTGACTTATTCAGGAAATCTTGAGAACATGCTTCTTCAATAAAGTATCTATAAAAAATTTTAGGTAGCAAAAGTTGGACCAAATGGTGATCGACGGTGCAAAATGGAACTGGAACTTGTAACACCTAAAGGTCCCGAGAAGAAGCCGTTGTGTCGGATCGACACCAGGGAGACACAGTGCGACCCTGAACCCCCACCGTGTTGTTGCAGTAAACCAAAGAAGAAGAGAAAGTGAAAGTTAAATTCGTATTCAAGATCAACCTCTCATACTATTCCGCTATCTTCTCCAAATTCACTCAACAAATAATAACCAATAATAAAACCCACGTTTTGTTTTATTCTTCCGCTAAATATTTAGTTTAATTAAATACGAACTAGGTAGGTATGTTAGATAGAGAATATGAATTTTCCCATTCTTTCAATCCTAGGACACCAAAGAAACTTGGTATTGATTTTCTTGTTTTTTTTTCTCATTTATTCTACCTTCGAACTACTGAGAATTTTCTTTCTAATTTTTTCGACCGTCGCATTTAATTACATCGTAAAATAAAATTAAAAATTAATTAAAGTTTAAATAACACTTGTTTCGATTAAAAAGGTTTATATTTATATAGCTAAATTAATCCTATCTATACTTAATGTAATTATCGTAATTTTATAAAAAAAATGCCCAACACAAATTTTTCCGCATTTATTAATTGTTAAACTTCAAAATTACAATTATGTATACATTTTTAATAAATAATAAACATCTTAAAAATACAATCTGCCACATAAACTTTGATGAAATATACCTACATAAACAAATATACGTTGTTTTCCTTATCGCAAAAAGCAGTAACAGAAAGGACGGGTGTATCCCACTATTTCCATGGAAATAAAAAATAGAAAAAGTGGGACTTGTTTTTTAACAAATTATATCCCATTATTTCTTTGGACAGGCTGGTCGCTGGTCGAGTGGTCAGGTCAGAGACCCTGGCCATGAATGAAACTAAGGGTCGCGGGTTCGAATCCCGCTAGGCAAATTTTCCGTGTGATGAACATGGGCATTTGTACCCGAGTCATGAATGTTTATAGACGTATTTAAGTATGTATGTCTTTTTTTTTTACGTGAGGAATGCATTTACGCATCGTCCAAGTAAACCTAGGTTCGGCCTACGAGGGATGTGTCGGGCTCAGAGGTTTGAGAAAACACTTCACTACCGACTAAACCTCACGGTGGTCATTCTTCGGGCGTTGACGCAGATTCCGGGCTCCACTGCGGGACTCTACGCGAAATCTACGTCTACGCCGCTGCCGATCCATGCGGCCCATCTCGAGGGGGAGGCAACTTCGCCCCCAGAGCACCTCGCGGTGCTTATGACGGCACAGACCACAGTGTCACCCCATCCTATTTAACGGACGAGGATCCACGTGTCGTCATCTTCTCTGGGGCTGCTTAACGAAGTGAATGCAGGCCCCCCTGCAAACACTCCACAGCCCAAAAGGCCCTTTTAGTCGCCTCCTACGACAGGCAGGGATACCACAGGAGTATTCGGAGCCCCCCCTGTAGGGCGCAAGTATGTATGTCTATTCGTTCGCCTAATATCCATAGTACAAACTAATGAATAATGTTAATGTTATATTAACTTTTTCGTCATTATTTCTTTTTTACTAATTTACAGACGTGCTTAAGTAAAATATATTATAGTCGTATTTAAGTATTTCTTTAAACAAATCCATGTTCTGTTGATTCCTCAGTAC
Organism: Glyphodes perspectalis; assembly: GCA_951394215.1. Classification (NCBI taxonomy): domain Eukaryota; kingdom Metazoa; phylum Arthropoda; class Insecta; order Lepidoptera; family Crambidae; genus Glyphodes; species Glyphodes perspectalis. Next base: position 13,115,901 of record OX596199.1, read on the forward strand.
AAACATTTATGAACTGAGGGTCCTTGTTAAACCGCAATAACTCTGTACTAACGTATTCTACATATGTGAGAATTTCTTAAAAATTTTAAGAATTTCTTAACTAAAACCTTAAATAAAAATTATCAGCCCAGAGGCAGTACTTTCTGAGATTCAGGCTATGTCATTGATGCAGGCATCAGGATTGAGAGCCCTAGCTATTTCATCATAACAGCTCTAATTCGCGTTTAAGAAATGTATGGCATATTACCCTAAGTTTTACCAAATTTTAACTAAATTCTATGTAAATCTTATTTTGTTTTGCAAAGATTTAAAATTTGGGCCCTCAATCCAGATGCACACAACTAAGATTGGAACTAGGGAAATGGTGTGTCAGTCTGGAGAATTTATTTATTTATTTATTTATACATACATACATATTTATTTATATTACGGCAGAAAAATAAATTACTGATAAATAAAATTCTAAAGAGATATTTAGAATTTGATTCATATAATAAAATAAACACACGCGCCTCGTTAATAAAAAATAAATACATAGAGAACAAATTAATCACCTTCCATTTTGGTGAATCATTCTCCACCACATACTCTACCTACAGTAAAAATTACACATTTTTTTGCCACCGTCTTTTAAGATATGCAGTGTTTTTTTCCGCCACCGCCAGCAATGGAAACAGTGGGAGAATCAGTCCCAGTATTTCTATCAATAGAAATAGTAAGGAAATCCCCGAAAGAACTATAAATATATGTATTAAATTTCATCTAGGTTACAGATGAGACAACATTTCATCAGTATAGAACGCAAAACCTGTAATTTTTTGTCGATTTTATGATTTTTCGAGGAAAGGTTTTCGAGTAATTAACATTCGAGCAGAGCAAAGGGCATTCGATTTTAAGTAGGGAACCCAATAAAACCTTTAATACTCAAATACTTAAATTCCATTTTCTCGCTTTTTTAATGACATTGTTCAAGATTCCAAAAAGATTATATATACCTGCATAAATTGTGTAAGACATTGTGGCGAATGTTTTGAACTTATTTTTAGAGTAAATAGGGTAGATCACTTTTTTATGTGCAATGTAAACTTTTTCGCAAAGTTATTACGCTTAATTATTTGACTTTTCTCTTGACATTGCTTTACATGGATTTATGGACGAGGAAAAAGTTGTTTGATGGATGATCTATGGGCGATGAAGTGCTATCATCAAAATTTCATGTCGGTACATTAAAAAATCAAAATTTCTGTAAATTTTAGTTAAATCGTATTTAATGTTGGTTCATTGGCTTCAAAATGGTGAAGGGCGGTGATGCAGCTAGTCCGGGAGCTGAAGTAAAAACTAAACCTCGCAAACCATACGAGGAAATAGGCGCCATATTCAATGGCAACGAAGTAAGATTTATTATCTATTTACGTTTCTTTATTTGCTGCCCACACTTTCTTTCCTGTTTGCCTGCACTGTGAGAGTATAATTATTATGCCTAGTAGGTTAATCATGTACGCGTATATAATCATAATTTCTAATAATAAATGAGCAGTATTGGGTATGTTGGCATGGCATGCAAGATTCATGCGATTGCCATCTCCGACGAAGCCAGACTGGTAGTCAATGTACCATCTGGAGTCGTTTGTCCTGTGTAAGGCGGTTCTTCATGCATACTATTAAACATAGTAAGTATTATATTAGTACCTATCATGTACCTTGTTTACTACTATTATGTTATTATTAAAAAGTAGGTACATAATTATGTATTCTAGTGTAAATATGAATGTGAAGTTTGCATATAAGTGGAATCCATATATTACTTGGGTCTCAATTAGACATTACCAGCAGAACAAAATTGGATAAACTTTGGTACCTACATATTTATTATTTAGATGTTTTATCCTATGAATATAAAATTCAAGACATACAGATATACATAGGTATGTAAATACAAAATGGCACTGCACGTACAAACAACATGAAGGTTACATTTAAAATTCAAAGCAAAAGAATAAAATCGGTCATAAAAATGTAACAGCCTCTCAGATGTGCACTGTCGATACCCTTTGAGAGGCATTGCTGTGTTAAAGGACTTGTTTAAATTACGGGTCTTGCTTCATTGTGCAAAAGATCTAGATAACCGTGGGCCCGAATGGAATGGGAATAGGACGTTTGCATTGTTGCTCATGTTAATTCTCAATGGAGTTTTGTTAGGTGTTTGTGGCATTTACATAGTGAATGACCTTCGTGCGGAGTTCCAAAATCCTTAAATTATACTATTCGTACAAATGATGCAGTAATTTCAATGAATTCAAATTAGCATTCACTTAGTGCATTATTCTACTTGTCATTATACCGATACGAAAGTTACATTTTCTTCTTATAATTCGGGCGGCGGTGCATTCACATATAAGCAAAGCGGTTTCCTGATAAAAGCATTCTAAGGCCAGAGCTTGTACTTTGGCTGTCTGTACCATTGTATAATTTATTTATGTACTTACATACAGTAAACCTAAGTTAGTGTTCAGATGTTTTAACCTTGAAGGGATACTTTTCAGGTCAAAATTAGAGTTCCCAAAAGCACTTCAAAGCCCCCGAAATTGACTCCATCGCAGATAAAACTGCAGCAGCAATGTACATGCGACGACGGGGGCTCCGTGTGCTCGGAGACTTGCGGCTTCCCGGGCGAGGAGAGCGGCGGCCCGGCTAACCAGCTGCATTTGCAGGTGAAACAGCTTCTTGTTCGTAGAGGAATATGATCATACCGTTCGCACTAAATATAAAGCTATTTATATCCTGGCTGATAATGAGGTTTTATTGTCCCTAAAAGACATCGGGGAATAAGTGGTGACAAAAGATTTTTCATTCTGTCATAAAAATCTTGCTTCCAGAGAAATAAGTCACACACTACTGTTACCGGATCCCCTACGCTACGAATCACTTTGGATCAAATATTCTACACTTCAGCCCCCAAAACTTGTTTAGCGATACACTGAAATATGTAGACCTCAGTAAGCATTTAGTCTTTATTTCCCGTTAAATAAACTATTTGTTCATCAACAGATTCCCGATGATATATGCGAGGCCCTGACCAACAGGACCCAAATGAATTCTGAGCTGACATACAGCAAAAATGAGGCTCACGAGACTCTCTGCAATGTTTGTAACGTCACCCCAAACGATGCTCCCAAAGGAGTTCGCGCGCAGAAAGTCTTGCATCCCGATAAAGACGTGTTCATACTGAAGATCGGGAAACAAACTGACGAGCCTAATCGAACTGGGAACATTGAGGTATGTTGTTGTGACTATTTCGTAACTTAATTTTTGTCAGGGTTATAAGTAGGAAGCTTCGGAACAAAGGAGTACCTACTACATATTCCGAAACACAAGAATTATCAAAAAACATCTTCAATCTAATCCTGTATGAATACTAGTATTTTTATTTTTTTACTACTTTCCGATGTAGAGTTACTGCTATCTATGTACCTACTCAGATCTTTACTTAAAATTGTGTTTATTTTTATTGTCGAACCCCGAGTTAATTCACATACGTATTGTTGTACATAGGTAGAATTAGTGACCCCTCGTGCACCTGCCAAGGCGAAACCAGCCACACATTTCTGCAAGCAGATTCAGTGCGAGGAAGAGGATATACCTTGCTGCGTGCCATGTCGAACCTGCCGCGGCGTCGTGCCCAAGAGGAAAAAGGCAAAGCGATCCAGATGCTGCATGTAACTGATGAGAAAGACCGCCACTATATACCTAAAAGTTAATAATTATATTTGTTTACAATATGCCGTCATTCTTGCGATGTTTGTTTGACGAGTTAAAAATGTAAAATAAAAAAGAGTAAATATCCTGCTTCGAAAATCTTGTCAGGGAATCTATTCCTTTTTATTTTTCCTTGACCTTGATGATTGCAATTTGCTACATCGGTTAAATTTCGTTTGGCCCGAATTGCTTTAGGAAGAGTCTTACCTACTAATCTATATTCCACTGACGGACAGACAGACAGCGGAGTCTTAGTACCTAATAGCACAAAGTAATAATATACTACGTACAACAGAGGGTCACTGCCCATACTCGCGCAAGAACAGCGATAGTGGTGAGTAATTGGAACTATTACAGCAAAGTTTAGTCTGTTTGTCAGGAATAATACAAGATGACGCTAAAAGCATATGTTAGTTGTTTCTTAGTAACAATACGCCATATGTGTAAAATTCATGGTTTTAAAACAAAGACTATTTTGGTTTGCTTCTGAAGAAAATATTTTATAAACATGTTTTTCACCTAAATTTAATAAATTATCTTAGAAATGACGTAAATAACTTATTTTATGAAAAGCATTTTTTTTAAGTGAAATAATAACGTTTCAGTCAGTCTAAATCATAGATTTAGGATGTACAAGATACACAATGACGGCTCGGAGACATGACCAAAATAAATTTAAACATGTGTTGGTTGACGTCTATGTGTGGGTTAAAAATAGTGTTGTAAAAGACGCACTTTTACATTATCGACTGATTTAGTCAGTGTATACCTACTAATATTAAAACACTTTTTTATACTTTTGATTAATTTTTAGGGCATTGATGAAATCAGCAGTTGTTTATATTAGGTAAATCGGAATTAGTCGGTAAGAAATGTGTGCATCTGGATTGAGGGCCCAAATTTTAAATCTTTGCAAAACAAAATAAGATTTACATGGAATTTAGTTAAAATTTGGTAAAACTTAGGGTATTATGCCATACATTTCTTAAACGCGAAATAAAGCTGTTATAATGAAATAGCTAGGGCTCTCAATCCTGATGCCTGCATCAATGACATAACCTGAATCTCAGAAAGTACTGCCTCTGGGCTGATAATTTTTATTTAAGGTTTTAGTTAAGAAATTCTTACAATTCTTAAGAAATTCTCAAATATGTAGAATACGCTATTACCGAGTTATTGCTGTTTAACAAGGTCCCTCAGTTCAAAAATGTTTGTACTGAGGAATCAACAGAACATGGATTTGTCTGAAGAAATACTTAAATACGACTATAATATATTTTACTTAAGCACGTCTGTAAATTAGTAAAAAAGAAATAATTACGAAAAAGTTAATAGTTAAAATGTAAATGGAATTTGAATTTTCCTAAAACGTCAGAACTGAGGGCCCAATATTTTCTGCAGTATTGGCTAGGATAAGCCTTCTACGCTACCGCACATTATTGTAAGTATTTTAACCAATTTTTAATTGAAATCTAACAAAGCGTCTAGTCTTCTTAATCTCATACTTTAAGAGAAAATTGATTTAAAAAATATATATGAGACAAATTCTGTAGGGTGACCATAATTTTCTATGTAAGTATAAAAAAGTGTTCGACGTGTTCTTGTAATATTTCGTAAAGCGCAGATAGAGACTTATATAATTATATACGACTAGCAGTGCTGTGCCCGCACCTACGTATCGTGAAAAAGTTACATAAACGTATCGATAATCAATGAAATATTAAACGTAGGTAATTGAATTAACACATTATTGAAAATTAATATACCTATTTGTAAATATTAGCTGCAATCTATTATATATAAAGCTAAATTACCACTCACTGACTCACTGACTGATCGGGGGTGTTTTTGGGGGGCAAGGGGTAGTTCTACCTCTTTTTGATGTATGGGGGGTGGGTTTAGATTTTTAATCAACGCAGCTTTTTTTGTTTTTTTTTTCGAAATTCAAGATGGCCGCCGAGTATGGCTTAGCGGGAAAAAAAAAATGTATGGAAACGTGGGGCGGTTTAGACTGTCAAAGATTGTTGTTTATGGGTTAGGAATGGAAAAAAAATAAAATGTCAAAAAAACAAGATGGCGGCGGTGTAATTGCGGTTTGAAAATCCGATTTAGAGTCATTTTTGCGCAGTCGTACTAAAGAGACGCGCATAGACAGATGAAAACTTTCTTTTGGCATTTGTTGCGGGTATAGTCGACTCGACGACTCCATCCATAGATTATAGAAATTCAATATGGCGGCGGCGCAGGCGGCCATTTTGTCCCGAGAAAAAAATTTGCAGTTTTTGAAGGCGTTTTTCGGGTGGATGGCAACACTTTAGAGAATCGCTTGTAAGAAGGCTATCTTGGGGAATTTATTCGAGTGTTACCATGCGTGACAATTTCTACCAAATTCATGGTAGTTTTTGGGCCATGGTAGAAAATAGTAGGAAAAAAAAAATTTAGATTTTCAAATAATCGAGTATGCAGTTTTGTGGCAACCCCGACCCGCTTGGGCCTTTTTGTAGTTTTTTTGGAAAATTCTGGCAACACTGGGAATTATCGGTAAAAAACGTTTTTTCGACATTGCCAGCTTCTAGGAGCCCTGTGGGTCAGAGGAAGCGTCGGAGGAAAAAACGAAAAATGAGGGTTGATGGGTTATACGATCCAGAATATGGGAAAAATATGGGCATCACAAAATTCAAGATGGCGGACGCGCTGGCGGTAATTTAGTAAAACTGAAAATTTTCGAAAAATTTGTTTTTCATTTTTCGCATGGATGGCAACATTTTAGAGAATCGCGTTGTATGTGGCAGGGGTAGAGAATTTATTCAAGTGTTGCCGTGCGTTTGAATTTCTACCAAATTCATGGTAGTTTTCGAGCCATGGTAGAAAATGGTAGGGATGAAATTTTGACGTTTTGCGAAAATTCGAGTATGCAGATTTATGGCAACTCTGACCCGCAATGGCCTCATGGTAGTTTTGTTGAAAAATTCTGGCAACACTGGCGACAGCGGACCAAAACATTTTTTCGACATGGTCATTTTCCAAACTCTCTCTGGGTCCGAGGACGCACGGGAGAAAAAAACGAAAAATGTGGGTTGGTGGGGTATACGACCCAGAATATGGGAAAAATATGGGCATTCGGAAATTCAAGATGGCGGACGCGCTAGCGGCCATTTTGTGAAATTTTTACTTTTTCGAAATTTTATTTTCAATTTTACGGGCAGATGGCGACACTTTAGCGTTTTCCAATGTACTAGGCGGATATGTGTCTCGTCAAGATGTGTTGCCAGGTGAAAAAAAATTTCGGTAGTTTTTGGTAGTTTTCGAGATATGGCCCAAAAAGGTCGAAAGTAGAAATAACGACTTTTTGGTAAATTCATTGCCAGGTACCTAGAGGGCGGGTCCATTAAAATGACATTTGACTATTTTAATCTCATTCGCATGGCAACACTCGGAGCGGCGGGGAGGTGAATCCCGAAGGCATGGTCTACTTCCAGAGGCTCTGGAGGACTCATTATACGTTGGAGGGAAAAAGTAAAAATGCAGTTCGATGTGGTATATAACGTAGAATACCTAAAAAATACTGGCTTCAAAAAAATAAAAATGGCGGACCAAGTGGCGGCCATTTTGTAAAAATGTGAATGTTTCAGAATTTTCAAAGTGGTTTTTGGGGCAGTTGCAGTTAGCAAAGCTAAATTTTGATAATGACCTTTGTTGTAGAGCCCTATAAGACCTATAGACTGGTTAAGAATTTTTCCCAAATTTCAGGGTAGTTTTTGAGATTTACCCCGAAATGTAAAAACTCGAAATAACGACTTTTGGCAGAAAATAAGTATGAGGATCTGTCAACATTGGCCATTTATTTCCATTTCAATCCAATTTTGAAAAATAAATCAACAGTCGAAATAAAAAAATGAAAAACTCCACGTCATGTTTTCCCATACATTTTGTACTGGAGCCGACCGCAAAGGTAAGTTTCTACGATTTTGTATGGGGAAACGGTTGCATAGTATTGCGGTACTATATTTAAAATACAAAATGACTTTGTAACTTTGCGTGGGCATAGGCGGAGCGCCGCGTAGGGCGAAGCCCGGAGCGGCCAAACAATTAATGATGTCATTTTGCGAAGTTGAAGGCGGAGCGCCGCGTAGGGCGAAGCCCGGAGCGGCCAAACAAGTGATGTTATATTACGAATGCATAGGCGGAGCGCCGAGTAGGGTGAAGCCCCGAGCGGCCAAACAATTAATATATTTTTGCGAAGCCATATGCGGAGCGCCGCGTAGGGCGAAGCCCGGAGCGGCCAAACAAATGATGTAATTTTGTAAATATATAGGCGGAGCGCCGCGTAGGGCGCAGCCCGAAGCGGCCAAACAAATGATGCATTCCCGCAAATCCATAGGTGGAGCGCCGCGTAGGGCGCAGCCCGAAGCGGCCAAACAAATGATGCATTCCCGCAAATAGGTGGAGCACATTTATTATGCCTTAATTTTCGCAAAGTTCTAGGCGGAGCGCCGCGTAGGGCGAAGCCCGGAGCGGCCAATCAAGTGATGTAATTTTGCTAATGTATAGGCGGAGCGCCGCGTAGGGCGAAGCCCGGAGCGGCCATAGAGTTAATGTATTTTTGCGAAGGCACAGGCGGAGCGCCGCGTAGGGCGAAGCCCGGAGCGGCCAAAGAAGTAATGTTATATTGCGAATGTGTAGGCGGAGCGCCGCGTCGGGCGAAGCCCGGAGCGGCCAAACAAATGATGTTATATTACGAATGTAAAGGCGGAGCGCCGCGTAGGGCGAAGCCCGGAGCGGCCAATCAAGTGATGTAATTTTGCGAATGTAAAGGCGGAGCGCCGCGTAGGGCGCAGCCCGGAGCGGCCAATCAAGTGATGTAATTTTGCGAATGTTAAGGCGGAGCGCCGAGTAGGGCGAAGCCCGGAGCGCCGAGTAGGGCGAAGCCCGGAGCGGCCAATTAAGTTATGTTATTATGCAAATCCTTAGGCGGAGCGCCGCGTAGGGCTAAGCCTGGAGCGGCCAATTAAGTTATGCTATTATGCAAATCCTTAGGCGGAGCGCCGCGTAGGGCGTAGCCCGGAGCGGCCAAATAAGTAATATTTTATTGCTAAGCCATAAACGGAGCGCCGCGTAGGGCGCAGCCCGGAGCGGCCATATAAATTATGTAATTTTGCAAGACCACAATTCAAACCACGTATGCGAGGCCGGAGGCCTGGTTCTTTAGGACCCATTTGATGGAACATAGGGCATCAAGAAAAGAATAAGAACGCCATTGCGAACGGTCGAACCCAGCCATGTAATCTAAGCGAGGCCGCAGGCCGAGCTGCGTATCGCGAGGCCGAAGGCCGAGCTCCGCGTAGGGCGAAGCCCGGAGCGTCCCCCTCCGCCTCGCAGAGCTGGGTTTTGGCAAGCACACGCGTAGCGTGTGCGCCAAAAGCTAGTCTATTATATATAAAGCTAAATTACCACTCACTGACTCACTGACTGATCGGGGGTGTTTTTGGGGGGCAAGGGGTAGTTCTACCTCTTTTTGATGTATGGGGGGTGGGTTTAGATTTTTAATCAACGCAGCTTTTTTTGTTTTTTTTTTCGAAATTCAAGATGGCCGCCGAGTATGGCTTAGCGGGAAAAAAAAAATGTATGGAAACGTGGGGCGGTTTAGACTGTCAAAGATTGTTGTTTATGGGTTAGGAATGGAAAAAAAATAAAATGTCAAAAAAACAAGATGGCGGCGGTGTAATTGCGGTTTGAAAATCCGATTTAGAGTCATTTTTGCGCAGTCGTACTAAAGAGACGCGCATAGACAGATGAAAACTTTCTTTTGGCATTTGTTGCGGGTATAGTCGACTCGACGACTCCATCCATAGATTATAGAAATTCAATATGGCGGCGGCGCAGGCGGCCATTTTGTCCCGAGAAAAAAATTTGCAGTTTTTGAAGGCGTTTTTCGGGTGGATGGCAACACTTTAGAGAATCGCTTGTAAGAAGGCTATCTTGGGGAATTTATTCGAGTGTTACCATGCGTGACAATTTCTACCAAATTCATGGTAGTTTTTGGGCCATGGTAGAAAATAGTAGGAAAAAAAAATTTAGATTTTCAAATAATCGAGTATGCAGTTTTGTGGCAACCCCGACCCGCTTGGGCCTTTTTGTAGTTTTTTTGGAAAATTCTGGCAACACTGGGAATTATCGGTAAAAAACGTTTTTTCGACATTGCCAGCTTCTAGGAGCCCTGTGGGTCAGAGGAAGCGTCGGAGGAAAAAACGAAAAATGAGGGTTGATGGGTTATACGATCCAGAATATGGGAAAAATATGGGCATCACAAAATTCAAGATGGCGGACGCGCTGGCGGTAATTTAGTAAAACTGAAAATTTTCGAAAAATTTGTTTTTCATTTTTCGCATGGATGGCAACATTTTAGAGAATCGCGTTGTATGTGGCAGGGGTAGAGAATTTATTCAAGTGTTGCCGTGCGTTTGAATTTCTACCAAATTCATGGTAGTTTTCGAGCCATGGTAGAAAATGGTAGGGATGAAATTTTGACGTTTTGCGAAAATTCGAGTATGCAGATTTATGGCAACTCTGACCCGCAATGGCCTCATGGTAGTTTTGTTGAAAAATTCTGGCAACACTGGCGACAGCGGACCAAAACATTTTTTCGACATGGTCATTTTCCAAACTCTCTCTGGGTCCGAGGACGCACGGGAGAAAAAAACGAAAAATGTGGGTTGGTGGGGTATACGACCCAGAATATGGGAAAAATATGGGCATTCGGAAATTCAAGATGGCGGACGCGCTAGCGGCCATTTTGTGAAATTTTTACTTTTTCGAAATTTTATTTTCAATTTTACGGGCAGATGGCGACACTTTAGCGTTTTCCAATGTACTAGGCGGATATGTGTCTCGTCAAGATGTGTTGCCAGGTGAAAAAAAATTTCGGTAGTTTTTGGTAGTTTTCGAGATATGGCCCAAAAAGGTCGAAAGTAGAAATAACGACTTTT